>JPFM01000065.1:0-181161 GCA_000733375.1 Paramecium sexaurelia
CCCAAACCCAACCCCAAACCCAAACCCACCCCAAACCCAAACCAACCCCTGTTTCTAAGTGGTGGACAATACACTCTAAGTATTAATACGAATTAATTGAACTTTTAAACTACTAACACTGATTTTATTATAAAAGTTAATATTCAATTTATCTCTAAAGTTTCCATGATTCTATATATCCATATGTTAATCTTTCGATTGTTTGATAAATGTCTTTATAGTTTTCATCTATAGAAACTAAGTTGAACTAAGGATCTTTTTCATAAAAATTTTCTATATTTGACTGTTACCGCTATAAAAGCATAGAGGCAGTTCTTGTTTGATTAAATTTTGCCTATAGACTGTCATTTCGAAAAAGGAATCGAAAATTTTCTCTTTTTAGGTTTAAGCTCATAGTTATATAAAATTCAAATTTGAATTTTATATTAAGTAAATTAATAATTCAGTTCAATTGAAATGTATTGATATTGAGAAATGAAATATAACTGTATTTCTGAAAACTATCAACCAAGAAAATAGTTTACTCTACTTTTTTCTACAGGTTAAATAAATCTTCCCCGTTCCATCATCAGTCATATAAATACAAAAAACCTTTGTTTCTTTCTCCTACAAATGATGCATTACAAAATCAAAAATATTGTACTACATTAACATTTATTCCAAAATTTATTGAAGTTTTTTTAGATGATGCTTATACCTAATATTTAGTAGGTTAAAGCATAGCTGAGAACTAAGTAATTAAAAGAGGAAAATATATCTTTTTGATTAATAGAAGTGGATCTATGAGTGGATCAAGAATATGGAAAGCATAAACATGCCTAATCTTATTTTTAAAAATTTTGCCTTAAGATTTTGAGTTTAATATTATGTCTTTTGGTACTGAATATGAATTAATGTGGGAGGAATGTTAATAATATTCCTAGGAAACATTAGAACAAGCCATAACATATGTTATTAATATGGATGCTGATATAAGAGGAACAGAAATCTTAAACGTTTTTATGACTATAGTTTTCAATAAAAATTATGGAAAAATGAAAAATACAACGTTGACTGTTTTTTTACTTACTGATGGAGAAGTTGAGGCTGATCCCATTATTGATTTAGTTAAAATAATAATAATGCTTCAACTAGAATTTACACTTTAGGATTTAGTTAAGAATGTAGTCAATATCTAATCAAAAGACTGGCTCAAGTGGGAAATGATAAACATCAAATTGTAAGTGATTAAGAAGACATTAATTCAAAAATAATTGATTTATTGGAAGATTCTTTAACTCCATATTTATAAGGGTTTACTTTAAATTCTAATACAACTTAAATAGCTTAAATCATTCCAAATCCTGAATCAATAATTTGCCTAAAAAAAATTAGGAATTTACATACTAAATTCTTTTCCCAGAGTACAAGAATCAAAATCTTGAATTTACTATAAATTTTTTTGATCCATAAGATAATAAACAAGTGAAATATTCTGTAAAAGAAAATTTAAATCAATCTTAACTAAATGAATATTTTCACAAATTAGCAGCCCATAAGTTTATGACATATTATGAAAACGCTATAAATTATGGAGAATAACATGTGAATTTTTTTAAACTCAACAAAAAAGATATTAGTGATAACATCGACTTATCAATTTAACATCAACTTCTATGTTCAAATACAGCGTTTGTTTTTGAAGTTTGTGTGTTAGAGGATTAATTTAAATAATTAGTCAAATAAAAAGTTATTGCTTATTAAACTAATTTAAAGTTCAAAATATTTGAAGATGTTAATTTACTGAAAAGCGTCTAATATTAAAAAAGTATGGGTTGTATTAAACTTAATAAATCTTACAAAAGACAAGAAGCATCAGGTTGTTGTGGAATAGGAGGTACATAAAATTATAAACCAAAATAAAATATATTCTATTTATCTCCTTCGAGTAGAAGTTATTCATTTCAAAATTTGCAAAAACTGTAAGAGACTATTTAAAAAGTTGAAAGCTCTGATATTGCTCAATCAGACGAACTAACTTACCAATAATTAGTAAACTTTGCTTAAGCTGATGGAAGTTTTAAGATTAATAATGAAATTAAAAACAAAATCATCTTCAAAAATTGTAAAAATATTCAAAGTCTTAATGAAAATATTTTGGTTACATTTGTTGTTTTATTGTATTTAGATAATTTTTTAAAGGAATTCAAGAGGTCTTGGTAATTAGTCTATTAAAAAGGGATTTTATATTTAGAATAAAATGGAATAGCTTATAAATTAAAGAGAGATGAAATCTAAGTAGATATTTGAAATATTAATTAAATTAAACTTTTTAGCATATACTTTAATATATTCGTTAATTTATTTTTTGCTCTCAACAAATTTAAATTAAACATTCTCATACAAATGACAAAATTGTTTTATCAATTCCATCAGATAGGTTGCGATTGAAGAGTTTAGTATGGTTGAATTAAGATGAATAATTTCAATTTACTTCGAGGAATAATTTATTTAATCTTATTTATCTATTAATTCTTATATAAACGCATATTTATCTTAAGTATTTATTAATATTATTCTCTACCCTCTTATGGAAAAGAAATGAAATGACATAGATTAACAAGACTATTGATGGTTCTTGTAAAATATGAAATGCAAATATTCTAGAAGGACCCATAATACCTAAAATCACTGTGAATTTTAACTTTAGATAGAATTAATTTGGCAGTTTAAAATTTCTGAGAATAATTTTGTTGTATGTCTTTTCATGTTATTTATATTTTTTTAATTAGATAACTCTTAGAATCAAATTAGCTGGGCAACAGTCATCAGTATTTTATTATTTTAATATAGACAATTTCAATTTTTAGCTTAAATTTTTACGCATCAAAAATAGTATATTAAAAGTATGATAAAACAGAAATGAAAAACAACATTGGTTTTATTCTGTAGATTTTTCTTTATTAACACTAGAAGCAATATTATCTTGAATTTTTCTTCATCAGCTTTTATTGTTTGACATCGTTTATGAGATGAGTCTCTAGAACTTTGGAAATCTTTAAAGAGAAGTACTAATTAGATTTAGTAGGACGTTTCAGATAAAATTATGAAAGGATGCTTTTTGAACAATCAACTTATGATTCATGAAGTTAAATATAAATAATTTGTTTCGATATTTATTTTATTCAATTTAACATAATTTGAATAGAAAATTTGGGACCATTAGTTACTTTATAGAATTGACTTCTTGAAACAGAACTAAGTAAGAATCGTTTCATCAATACTACTGATGTGAATCAGACCATGAAGATCAACTTACTTATTGGAGATTAATTTAAGAAGCCAGGTAATAATTAATTAAAACAAAATTAAAAATCTTATTCAGCAATCAATTAGTAGATAAATATATTATCGATAATTGAGGGATTAATTAAGATGTAGAATTCTAAGAAATTACAAAAGAATTTATTCATCACTTTGAAACAATCATACCTATTTATTATGTAAATTAACTATAAAGTATAAATATTATTATAAGTATTTCTCTAGGATATCCTTTTGGTTAGTTATTCTTAAGGAACAATTTGAATAATAAGTATGGTCAGTTGTTAAAATACTTACTAAGCTCTAATTATTATTCTGTATTGAATTAAACAATGAAACAAATTTTTTAATAAGTAATGAAAACCAAAAGACAATGAAACCATTTTATTTTTGATAGCTTTATATAGAGAAAATGAATCTAAATTAATTGAATAATTAGGTTGGAATAGTTTTTATAAAAAAAGTGTTTTGATTTACAAATTGTTCTTATGAAATTATTAACTCTCTTTTATTAAGAATTACATTATCAACTATTGTTATTAAAATTGAATAACATATAATATATATTATTACAAATCAATTTAAATCTGTGCAGCAAACTATCTAGCCATAAAATGCTGCCATTGCACCAACAAATACTTATTTTTCTTCTAATTCAAACTAAATATTAAAAGAAAATAATACTCTTCCCATTATGATTTAATTAAAGACATTTATTAAAGTAATAGAATATGGTAGGAGAAAAAAACCAAATATTAAGACTATTGGATGAGTTATAATTCCAAAGATTAATACTATAACAACTTGAATTAAAATAGGATCTAATTAAATCTAAAAAATAATTTACAAGCTAATTTTAATTTTGTCTCACTAAACATTAAGCAGACTAATAAAATGAAATTAAAAATGAAGTTCCCAAGAATTACTAATCCTATTAGTATTTGAATAACAACTTCCACTAAAAGTAACATTAAATTAATTACATCCAAATTATTCTTTTGATCGTAAGGATAATGTTGAAACTAAAGCTAAATAGAAGAATGTATAACTCAACATTAACCCAGTTATTAATAATAAGCTTGTTTTAGTCTAAAATATAACTATTCAATTACGTCTCTCATATGTTTTTTAATGCCATAATTTGCCAGAACCACAGAAGCAATCGAAAATACTATTAAGAGTATGAAAGACAATGAGTTATTTCCGCTATCAAAATTAGATTGTTACAATAAACCAACCAACGGTATTAGGAAGAAAAAAAATAAGATGGACCATACAATGTATATCCCTAAGATTTTACATAAGAAGACTTTTTATTTTTTATAATCCTAATCTTTGATGTAATGAATGTCGTAAGTCGATATAGGTACCACATTTTGATTGTAATCACCTGCTTATGGTATTACTTAATTTTATTAGAATTATTAATATAAAGGCTATTAATACTAAGGTTATTAATATTGAGGCTATTAATACTAAGGTTATTAATATTGAGTATATTAATACTAAGATTGTGAATATTGAGGCGATTAATAATATGGTTATTAATATTGAGGTTATTAATACTAAGGTTGTTAATTTTATTAAGGAGAAACTGAAACTGGAAGAAATTTAATATTTTGGCTTGTTTATTCAATCAGTTATTCTTATAAGCCTTATTCTTAAGATATTTGTTATTCAGAATATTGACAATTATCAAGGTTGGGATATTTTGCTTATTACATATTTAATATTATTAAATGATGATATTAAAATTTATAATTCCATCAATTTAGACAACATAGAATGATTTCTATAATAATATATTAAGCTTCAAGTCTCTAATTAGGTTAGTATTAATTTTAAATATTAATTTTTTCATCACTTATGTCTATTATTGTTAAATTTATTTATTATACAAGGTCGATCTAATTGTGTAAGAAAGAATATTAATCATTAAGTTTTGCAAATAGTTAAAGCTATTTGGAAAATCTCTATAGTTCAATAATCTCGAAATTTCTCAATATGTATAATTATAAAATTCAATTTATCAAATTTAAGTTAGAGATTATTGTAGTCATTCTTCAACTTAAAGATGGCTCATCACTTATTTAATTCAATCAATATAAAATCTTTAATAATTATTTGCTCTTGGAGAATGCTACACCCATCTTAATTTCCATCATAATCTTTCCTTACTTTAAATAGCACATTAGATGAAATAAACAGTATATTAACAAATTATATTATTATATTAATGAGTATTTTAAATTTCCAAATTACATGGATATTGGTTTCTTATTTAAATTTCAAGAGTTTTTAAAATGATTCTTTACACCAGATGTCTTTTTTGATGGATAATGTTTTTATAATGAATCATAACTCTTTAACTTTAGTAAATATATAAAATGCTCTATTACAATTTTTTATTTAATTCTATCAAATTTATCTTCAATTCACTATTATATATTATTTCAATCTATAGTCCTAATAATGTTAATCAAATTATCAAAAAATGATATTTCAAGATTATGAAAGTTAAATTTATTAGAACCATGTAGAAACAAATTGATTACTTGATTATTTGTTTCTACAGATATAATTTTTTTCTAAATTGGAAAATATATAGTTTATAATAGAATATTTAAATTTTTGTTAATAAAAGGTTATTTCCTAAAAATTTCTATAAGATTCATATTTTTATATATTTAGATTAAAGAACTAAGTAAACTTTCATTAAAGATTCATAATATAAAATGAATTACATTCATAACCTAATTTTAAAATAACAATTTCTACTGCATCCTATATATTTATAATTTCTATTTAAAGTTGATTTATTTATATTTAATTTGTCTTTGAGTTATGTTTAAATAAAATTTTGTTGTTTTTGTTAATAGAACTTTGTACGACTATTCATGAAATTATTAATTTTTGATATATTTGATCACATTTCACTTAAAGACTTTGTATAGCAAGGTATATTTTTAATTATTTGAAACTAGAAACTATCAATTCTCTTGAAATTATAATAAGTTAATATCCTTTTGAAAAAAATTTTGATTTAGAATAAATTTATTATTATAAATATTTGTTAAATAAACTTATTCCTATATATATAATGTAAACTTAAGAAAGGCCAACAATATAAGGTAATGTATCAAAGATATTATTTTTTATAAAATTAACTTAATTCTCATCGTTCTTATTTTATTTAGAGAAGTTTCTTTTGTTCCATAGCAGATATGATATGGGCTTAGTATAAATTAATCCAAAAAAATAAACTGTTTTAGAAGTATAATTGAAATCTAGATTCAGTGATTTCATCTATAAAAAGAATGATCAAAGAATCATTAAAAAATACCTTCTTTTTTATAGGAGGAGATGCATTCTTAAAATAAGGGATAAAATGAAATTATACTTATCAAATACTATATTTTGCATCATTTGTAAATCTTAATGAATGAAGGAATAAAATATTAGCAACAGTTAATATTTTTGGATAAATTATAAAAAGTTTTACTTTGATTAAATTAAAATAATTTTACAAAAAGAGCCTTAAAAAAAGTGATAAAAAAGACTTTTTTTTCTTTAAATTTAAAAGAATATGAATTTTGATATCCATTAGATAAAAGTATTAAAATGGAATAATTTAAACTATTAAGCTATCTAATTAATAGAAATAGAAATAAATTAAAAAATGAAATCTTAAACTTAATACGAACTAGTTTCTGAAAG
The DNA here is from genome assembly GCA_000733375.1 of Paramecium sexaurelia. Taxonomy (NCBI): domain Eukaryota; phylum Ciliophora; class Oligohymenophorea; order Peniculida; family Parameciidae; genus Paramecium; species Paramecium sexaurelia. The sequence goes on from JPFM01000065.1 coordinate 7,021, forward strand.
GCCTATAACTAAGAAGAAATCAATCACAGTAGACATGTGGAATAATTTGAAAAAGTAATTTGTAAAGACCGAAATTCAAATTACTTATCAAAAAAATAATCGGATTATTTATTCCAAAGATCAAGTAATTTTGAGAGTGTAATCAATCTTTATCATATGAAAAGAGGAAGTTGTTAAGAAACTAATAAGAATCTAAATTAATTTACTAATTTCGAGCAGATAACAAATCTACAATTGAAAAGTTAATACGGATTGAAAAACAAAAAAATTGGTAAATTAGTAGCTGTTTGGAATGGAGAAATCTTGATAGATGTTGGAGGATACTTCAAAGACGGACTGAATCAAGGCTTATGGAATGAATTATTTCAATATTACTGGAGGTATAAGTTAATTAGCATAAAAATAGTGAAGCTCAAGTTAATGAATAAGGCGAGTACTTTAACAATATAAAAATGGGAGCATGGAAATGTAAATATTAGAATAAAACAATGTAATATTTTTGTTATAAAATACTCTAGTGGAGGTGGTAGATACAATGAAAAAGGCCAACAATAAGGTAAATGGATCGAATTGAGCTCTAGATTCAAAGAGTAACTCTATTAATAGATGATTTATAGATTCGGTAAAGTAACTTATATAGGAGAATATAATAATGGTCAGAAGATTGGCAGATGGGATATTTGGTATGAAGATAAAATGACCAATATTAATCAATAAATGTATGAATAAATTTGTAATTAAATTTCAAGCGGTGGCGGACAATATGAGGATGTCGACTCAATTAAGAATGGGAGATGGGTTGAATTGAATGATGAATTTTAGCATGACTCATAAGTTATCTTAATAGGGGAATATAAGAAAAATTTAAAAGTTGGTAGATGGGATATTTTGTACAAATAAATCCATCAAGGTCCATTTAATTAAAGGTATGTATATTTTTATAAATATCATTTAGTGCTGATGAAGATTTTTAAAAAATGTAAGAATTAACTTAAACTATTTTATTATAGTGGAGGAGGACTTTATAAAGAAGAAGGAAGTTCTATTAAGATTGGAAAATGGATAGAACTGAGAGATGGGTTTTAGTATGATTCCTAAGTTGCATATAACGGAGAATACAGAAACGGTAAAAAGGTTGGGAGATGGGATACATTATATCGAGGCTATTAGTACAATGAATTTTAATAAATGTAAATTTAATATTGATTAATTTAGTGGAGGAGGATCATATGAGGGCTCTGGAAGTTAATTGAAGATTGGAAAGTGGAAGGAATTAAGCGATTCGTTTTAATATGAGTCTTAAGTCGTATATAATGGAGAATATAAAAGAGGCAAAAAAGTCGGTAGATGGGATATTCTATATAGAGGATATTTGTATAATGAATTTAAAGAAATGTATGAATGGAATTTAATTATAATTTTAGTGGCGGTGGACAATATGATTAAGTGGGATCATTAAAGAACGGAAGGTGGATTGAGTTAAGTGATGGGTTTCAGTAATTATCGTAAGTTACAATTACTGGTGATTATTAAAAAGGAAAGAAAGTTGGCAGATGGGATATATTTTTTTAGGGAAAATTAATGTATATATTTTATTCATATTAAATTTAGAGGTGGTGGAACTTACGATTAGATGGGCTCAATAAAAAGTGGCTTATGGACTGAATTGAGCGATAATTTTTGCTTAAACTCTAAGATAACTTATCAAGGAGAATATCGAAATAACAAAAAATTCGGCATATGGAACACTTATTTTTCGGGAAAATTAATGTAAGTAATCAAATTAAATTAAGTGGTGGCGGAAGATATGATAATGTAGGATCATTTAAAATTGGAAGATGGGTAGAGTTGAGTGACGATTTTAATTGGGATTCCTAAATCACATATAATGGTTATTATAAAAATGGCTAGAAACTTGGAATTTGGACTTAAATGAAAAGATGTAAAGAAAAAATGGAGGATGGTTTTTAAAAAATTAAAGAAATGAAATATGAGATTTGAATATACTATAATACAAATACTACATTATTATTAATTATATTTTTCTTTTTTATATAATTCAGACTTTCATAACATTAAAAAAAAAAGTTGTCAAACTTCATTATTAATTTATCATTTATCTATGATTCTTTTGAATTTGTTGTCTACACTCTATACACTCTATCAATTTCCATCACATCTTTTTTTAATATTTCAAAGTTTAAATAACATTAATTTCATTTTATATAATCTATTATTTATAATTAATAATACCTTCTGGTTTTTCCCCCTCAAATAGAGCTAAAATGTTTGCGATATTTAACTTTTACCCATGAATTGATTCAAGCAACAATCAAATATAGAGCGATTCTTCATTATGACTTATTAATAAATTTTATTATAGTTTACTCAAAATTTATTACATAAACTGTCTTAAACACATCTTTGAATTAAACATAGAAACGAATTCGATATTAGTTTATATTTAAAGATGTATTATTGATATCTTAATTTAATAAAGGATAAGAGGAAGAACTAAATACTATTCAATTTAATGAATTAGAAATAAGCTCTTTACATTTAATTGAAATAGCTTTATTGGTTTTCTTATAGCAATTTAAATAATCTTTCAGTGTCCTCTTAATTAAAAATCATAAAAATTCCATGGATTGGTCAGAAAAAATTAAACTAAATTCTTAATTATATTGCTTTTTCTAAAACTTTTGTTTTAATATTAATCCTAAGATAAAACTCAAACATCTTTTTGAGATGTTAAACTTCCACCATAACAATCAAACTGAATGATTAAAATTATTCTGTTCTAAAATTATATATTAAAAACCTTCTAAATACTTTAACTAAATTCAAAATTTATAGTTTAAATTGCCTATATCATATTAAATATTCATTTATACAATCATCTATAATTATGGACCTCTCAAAAAACTATTTATGAAGATGGCATTATTTAATTTTTGTATTGATTGAGAAAATCTCAATCCAACACCTTGTCAAAATATCGTTAATTAAATTAAATGTTTCAAATTCTTTCTTAACTCAATCATATTTAATCTAAAAATTTGATTGTTATTAACTTAATTTTATTCAATAAACCAATCAAAAATATCATAATTTATACTGAAAAATCAGTAATCTTTAATAACAGCAACTAATCTAAAATTTTTTTAAGTTTAATTCATGATAGTATAATAATAGTTTTAAATATCTAAATTAAAATTATTTTCCAAATAGAATTTTAATAAAAGACTAAAGCTTTTGGTTACTGATATTATAAATACATCTAAATTTTAATAAATGAATATATCATGATTAAGATTAAAGTTAGATCTTTACATTCCTGAATATCCTTTATATTATAATTGAATTTAATAATAAGAATACTGATATATTTACTTAGTAAAAAGTAATTATTCATATGTAATTATGTTTTTGAATTTGTTTCAAGATATCTTTGTAAGAATAATTAGATAAAATAATAATTAAAATGAAGCACGAAAATAAATTGACATGAATAACCTAAGTTCAAAATTTAATCTATTATTTAAATCTTTTTTTATAAATCACGAAACTCAAAATTTAATATTCTTGTTATTTAACTATTGTAAATGTGTCATATTTCTTAAAATATAAATATTTAATAGTTGCAAAATTTCTAAGTTAAAGTTATGCATACTAAAACTATTATTTAAATTTGTTACTCTTTGTATAATAAGTTAATTATTATTTTAAATAACGGTTAAGCTTAAGAAATTAAAAATACTATAGACATATTAGAAAGTTACTTTATTACTGTATGGATATTAACAATAATAAAAATTAGGAAAATATTTTAACAATAGTTTGGTATTTGGTGATAATGACAATTCATAGATGATGGTTAAGATGGATGAAATTTGATAGGTAGATAGGTTAGATGTATAGAGTTTAATGTCGAGATTATATTTTGTATTATGATAAATATAATCGAATACGGATTCATTAGTTCTAAATTCACCTTATATAGTGAATAGAGGGAAAAGTTTAAAGTTGAATAGTATCGACCGGAGGCTGTTCACTTAAGTTGATGTTTCGATCTAAAAACAGTTAAATTCTTTGATTATTTGAGCATTTTTTAATAAATAAAATATCTTAAGAGATATCAAAAACTATATTGAAATATTAAAGAAAATAATAATGTATTAAATTGCAATTCAATTTCCATCTTTCATTTATCAAAATTGTCATTTAATTTTAAATCCCTTTTCAACCATTTACCTATCTTTATACCTTTCATATTATATTATCCATAATAGGTGACTTATCTTAAATCTTAAAATTGTTCATCCAACTCTACCCAATCCCCAATTTTACTCTAAACTCCCTATTCATCATATGACCCACCACCTCTAATGTCGTAATTATTAATATTTAATTATTACATTTATTTAAATCCCTCTTTTTCTCGAAAACAATACATAATATCCCATTTGCCTACCTTTAGACCCTTCACATTATATTCACCATTATAAGTGACTTATTTCACACTACAAAATCCTTCATCTATTTCTACCCATCTCCCGACCTTTTTCTCACTATCCTTATCATATGATCCGCCTCCACTGTCAGGTAATTACTCTACCAATATAATATATACATTTATTTATATTTTTCATCTAAATTAGCAAGCATATTACTCCATTTATACATAATGTTCCATTCACCAACTTTCATTCCTTTCAAATTATACTCACCCATATAAGTGACTTACTTCAAATTATAGAACTCTTCATCTATCTCTACCCATTTTCCAATTTTTTTTTAACCTTACTCTATATCATATGATCCTCCACCTCTAAAAATTTATTAATAGAATTATTTATATTTATTTACATTAATTCCCCTTCATACACAATATTCCATCTACCAACTTTTATACCGTTTAGATTATAATCGCCTTTATAAGTGATCTATTTATCAACGTAAAAATTTTCATCTAACTCTATCCATTTCCCAATTTTTTTCTATTCTTCCTCTAAATTATATTAACCTCCACCTCTAAAATTATACATAGATTATTTTATTCTTACATTAAATCCCCTTCATACTCAATATTCCATCTGCCTACTTTTATACCCTTAAGATTATATTCACCATTATATGTAATTTATTTATCAACATAAAAATTGTTATCTAACTCTATCCATTTCCCAATCTTTATTTCACCCTCTCTTTGATATGATCCCCCTCCACTTGAATATTTCACTATATTTATTTATAGTACATTTATGTATATTCTTGTTCATCGTATTTGCAATAAAAAGTATCCCATCTGCCTGATTTCATTCCATGGAAATTATATTCGCCACTGTAAATAACTTAAGAGTATAAAAAGAAATTATCTGATATATCAGCCCAAAATCCTTGTTTTTTACCTTACTAGTTGTATTCTCCTTAGCCGCTTGAGAATTCATAGATATCATGTACATCTGCTTATCTTAATAGATTAACTTCCAACTACCCTTTCTCTTAGAATTTTGATATTGTCCTACTTCATAGACCTGTGCTAAGCTATTTTTAAATTAGCAACGATATACCTCCAAAAATTTTTAATAGGTTCTTTCCATTGTCCTGACTTTTTTCCATCAATTAAGTACTCACCTCCAGCAAATTCCAAAATTTCACCCTTCCAAATAGGTTTCCATGTCCCTATCTTTTAATTATTTTATCCGTAGTTTCCAGACCAATAAAGATAATTGATTTACTCTAAATTCGCCAATACTTCAGGCTAAGCAGAGGAATCTTTTATTTAATCACTAATTAAATGGATATTAGAACTACATTCTTATTATTTATTAGTCTTTTATGTATTGTATTTCTTAATTGTTTGTGAAAGCTATTGAATAATTAGTACAGATAAACCGATGATTATTTTAATCCCAATTGTAACCTTTTAGCTCCTTAATTTCTTCATTCTATTAACAAACTTCGTGTTATATTGTAGATTCATTACTAGATTAATTTGAATTAATACTGAATTATGGAATCAACATTTTCCATCCAAGCTGTAAATCTTAATCCTAAAGTCTTCAATTCTTGATTTAACCAATTTTTAGCCTTTTCTTAGTTGATTATCTGCTATGTTCTTTTCTGATTCCATTCATCTAATCTATGGCCTTATACAATTTATATTAATTTATCTAAGTTGCGATTTGAGATATCTGTTGGATTGATATATTAATTAACAAGATTACAGTAGGATTGCTCTTCCTCATCCATTTCTTCAAATGCCTTTTTTATTGAATTTTTCAGGTGTTCTTAGAAACTCTTAATTATTAATTCAGTTTGACAAACAAGTAGCTTGAAACTGACTCTCAATTTATTTAACTCTAATTTATCAAATAATTTAGATTCTTAAAGTCTTTTTTAGAGGTTTTCATTAAATTGTTTAAAAGGAAGTAGTTATTTAATTTCTACTCCATGTTCGTATTAACACTCTGCACAAAGTTTTCTTTAGCACTTATGAGAAGCTATACAAATAACTGTGATTTTATTCTGAGGATGATCTTCACAATTCATTTTATTTTAATTATTACCAATTTTCTACTAATTTTAATAATGATACTATAATTTTTTTTGCAATAAATTCAATATTAGCAATCCTATAAACGATAAGCAATAACCACAATCACGAGAAAAGTAATTTTAACAAATAGAATATAATTTTCAATTTAAAAATAATTCAATAATTACTAAAATGATAGATTAAGATAATTTTATTGGATTAGGTTTTTAATATATGTGATAAATATTAAAATAATAACATTCTTTAACTTATCTTTAAGTAATTAATATGATTAAAGTAAATAGCTTGCTAGTTAACTTTCAATTCTTTAGTTATTCAAAGTAAATAAAAATTAATTAATAAACTTTCTTTCAATTTTCAGAATAGAATACAATAGTACAATATATTCACTACAGATATCCAATTCTTCATCAAGAATGAATCTTGAATTTAAATAATCTAATCTATCTTTCATTAATTTTAATTTTTAATTTCTTCTTTGATATATTTTGTTAAGAATATTTATTAAATCTCTCGATAAAATTTTATGTTTACGAAATTCAAAATTGTTTGTTTTAGAGATGCTTATTTTGGCTTACCAAAAATGTTTTGTTTAATATAATAACTCTCTTTTAATAGATTATCCATAGTGATTTTTGAAGATTAAAAATAAATATACTTTATAACGTTATAATTTAATTTAAATTTTTAGATTTATTATCATCATATATCTTTCTAAAGATATGTATAATTAGAAATTTTATTTTGAGAAGTTAATATTTAAAAGTAGCAATTAGTTTTAAAGATTTTAGTTTAATTTATTGTAAAAAAAATTATTGTTATCTTTAGTAACAGTTGGACTGAGATTTGAAAATTTTGAAAATCCACTTTATAAATAAATACTTAAAATAATTTCAGGAATAGATTAATACATCACAGAGTAAAAATAGAAAAAGTATTAAACCTCAAAAAGGCTCAATTTTAATCTACCTTAATAGGAAAAATTGATTTCAAACATTTTTGTAAGTAAAATATTTATTCCACCTCATAACTTTATTTATTATAAAATTTTTTATAACTATTGTAGAGTTTTTCATAGTTAAAATAATATAAATAATTAATTTTTAATGTAGTAAATATGCAATTTTTTTGAAATCTTAAAATGCCGTAAAGTATTATTTGTAATTTAAATAAAAATTGATTTATATCAAAAAAGTTCTATTCTAAAATACAAATGCTTAGAGCATTTAGAAATTATATATTGTATTACTTAAATTAAATGATTGATAATTTTCATTAAATGTATTTCTGTATAGCCAATAAAAAAACTACAAAATAAATTAGAAACGAATATAATAAAATAATTGTTTTATTCTTAACATTTATACAATCTTGAGGTATTCCAATCATAACAATGAGAACAAAAAATATTATAAGCTGGTCAAAAAATTCAAAGGAAATTTATCTATCAACTTAATTTTTAATGTCATATTTCTTAATAGGCATCAGCAAACATAAAATAACAAGTATAATACTTTAATAAAATAAATAAATACATTTAAACTACTGCATCGAGCATTAAGTACTGAGAATAATATTTTACTATTTTAATCGTAATCATGCAATTATGAGGTTAATTCTGGTTTTTCAAAGAAATTTCATATAATAGATAACTTCCAAACACAGTACTGAATCCGCATATTAATAATAAACAAATATTATAAGGGTTGACTTTCTATCTCACTTCATAATTTTAAGGTTATTCATTTAATTCCTCATTAGGAATAAGATTGTATTGTTCAATGTGTTGTTAATTTTCCATGAATAAAATGAAATTTTTTTATAAAATTAACAAATAGAGACTTTGCGTTTCCAATTATAAATAATTTCTATATTAAACAACCAAAATTATAATCTTGATAAACTTTTTGTGATGATATAGATATAATTCTTTAATAGTAATTTACACATTAAATTTATATTCTGACAGCAAATTGAACATTTTATAAAGTATAAATTTTATAATTATTCTTAATAGTATCTAAATTGAGTCAGATTGATGATTTATGTGTATTCACAAGTCATCCGAAGAAAATCAATTTTAAATTTGATAATTAGCCTATAAACTAATTGATGAAAACCTAATTATTAAAAATATATTGGAAAATAATAAAATATATATATCCCACATTTATATATTTAATTGATTCATTATTGAATGTATATCAAATCTAGGTTATTTCAATTTTTTCTTATCAATATGAATATTAATTAATTACCAATATATTTAATAAAATTTTAACTCTATGTATAAATAGTAACTATTATTTTTGAGAAGTTCTTTGTCTTCAAGGTACATATAGCTTATTCTCTTTTTTATACTCATTCTAATTCTTTTATTTTTGTGTTCTCAAAATTTTATAAGAAAATATAATTTATATATCCAACAGGATTTTATTTATTATGATTAATTCAAGTTATTGATATCTAATGGATTCTTAAGTTTACATAATCGATCTCCAAAATTTTAGGTATAAATTGAAATGGAATCTTCTCCAAGTTATAAGTATTAGAAAGATGATTCTTGTAAATTGGCTTTTTTTCAATAGATAATTTTAGTCTCATCTTTTTGAAAATTATTGATGTCCTTTCATTAAATAATATTAATTCTTAATAGAAAAAAGTCAATCCTTTGGAATCCTATTTCGTCGATTCTAATTTTAATTGGATTATTTTATAAATATTATGAATGCTATAAACATTCCTTATCAAACTTTGAGGTTTTGAATTAGTTGTTACAAATAACTTACAGTAACTGATAAGAACGAAGGAATAAATTATAATAACCTATAATTCAGATTAATTTTAATATTAGATTTTCCTTGTAACTGCTAAAGTCCTTCCTTTTTGAAAATTACACTATCATTTATCTTAAATAAGATTAAACAAATTATAGCTTACGAATTTCCTATTTCTTAAAACTCCCTCCAACCAAGATAGTATCAAATAGCATTTATCTGATGAGGCTCACATTCAAACCATACAGACTTAAGAATACTCAACAGTTATTTCTTGCTCTTTTTAACAATGTTAAGCGAGTTATTGTATTGACCTTGTAATATTTTTGTTCTTAATATCCATTCAAATTCTTTTACCAAGTTTAAAATTAAGTTTCCATCTATATTGTTATCTGCCTAAGTTAAAATGATTTGATAATATCCAATTATTTTTTACTTTATTGAGATCAGAAATTTATTAATGAGTATTCTTAAGGCTGATGAATGTATATTTCGCTTAATAATAGTTTAAAGGAAATTTTTAATTGTAAATATAATTCTGTAAAATATATAAATAAATAAAGAAGATTGTTGATCTTAAGAATCTTAATTATTGAAGAAATAAAAAAATGAAGTCGTCCTTTGTAGATTATTAATATTTGGTATTATTATATTCAATTTTTTAAGAAATAAACAATATTTCATTTTAATTCCTCCTATTTCATGATGATTTTAATTTGCCTTTAAAAAGAATCATCAAAAAGCAAAATTGATTAAGGTAATATATAAATAACTTTTTTTAAGTCATTTAATTATTAAATTTCATACTTACTATTAAATATAACTAACAATAAACCAAATAACAACTAAAATACAATAGCAAAGGCATAAATAAACTAAAATTATTCATATAATTAATTACATTGTATGATAATTATAGTTAAGTGGAATAATCCATTAAATTTTACTCTAGATCATTCACTAATTGTTGAATAACCCAAGCAGTAAATGTTGCTCCTTCTAATTCCTTAACAGGTATTTAAGATTAAGGTCTTGTTGTGAAATTATTTACTTATTTTTCAGCTATAATTGAATTTTGCATCAGATTTAAGGTAGGTATCAAGCCTTTACTTAAAACTCCTTGTAAGACAATAGGACAAAGTGATTACGAAACATTTGCATATTTCTAAGTTAGATATAAATATTGTAAATACCTCAGGTAAATAATTACATATTGATTAAGAGCTTGCATCTTGAAATAATTTTAGCGAATTTTAGTCAAGGAGATAGTCATCTGAATTTATTTAGATAAATTATTGAGCAAATTCATTTATTTAAATCAGACTACTATCAACCTAATCATAAATATCCTAAATGTCATCTTTAGATAGAAATGAGAATAATGCGATCCTGTACAAAATCTCCCTTTAAGCATATAGAATGAGAACGTTAACTCCTGTATTAGATAGTGATGAATATATTTGTCCAGTATTTTTTTGCTTATATAAATACTTATCCAGAGAGTCGATGGTTACGATATTGACCAGTAATACGAAGCAGAAGTTTGCTAGGATAATTCCTAGTTAAATTAAATTGAAAATTTTCAATTATTAATTTCTTCTTTGGTTGCTAACCTTCTTTCTCTTTTTATTGACCATTTCATAAAAGTCTTTTTCACGGATTTTTAGACTATCATCAAACGATTAAACATCTAAAGCATATTAATATAAATGATGATAATTGGAATTTATTTAATTTGACAATAATTACAATCTTTGACTTTCATAAATCATAACATCTTTGTCTTATTAACAAAGCATACTTAAGAATTTATTTTTTAACTTACGTTATTTCATTAAAAGTAACATACTTCCAACAGAAATAAGTGCTAATAAGATATTAAAAATAATATTTAAAAGTTGAAGTTAATTCTATTGATCTTAAATCAAAGTAAATAGTAAATTTAAAACATCTTAATTGAATTCTGTAAACATATCAAAAATTGGAATGTAATTCTTATAAGAATAATACGAATAGGCACTATCTATCACTAAAGGCCTAATTGTATATGCTAATTTATATTCATATTAATAATTGAGCATAGCCAAGATACCACTTCTGAAGGTAGTATTTCTTTGAGTTCCATAATTTGTTGATGTATACCAATAGGCTTCAAAGTATTTGTCTTTTAAAAATGATTAGAATTCTTTTTTCTAAATAACATCCATGATGTTGACTTTTAAATCGTCATATCCTTTTGCTAAATTAGATCTGGGAAATAGTATCAATTAATCATATTCTTGTTATGAAATTAACTTAATTTACAATGCTGTATTCAATCCAACTATAGTATATCTTGTATTTAAAAATGATTCTATAGGTTCATAGATTTCATATTTAATTTTCAGTAATACCATTAGTTCTTGATATCTCTTGAGATTAGTCACTTAATCAATTAAAACACCCAAATTAATAATTCCAATTATTATGTAAATGATGTAAATTAAATTAAATAACTTAATGTTCGGAGGAAATATTTTGGAATCAATTAATTCATTAATTAATTAAAATTATTTATAATAAAGTGATCTTCTAACAGCAGCTACAGAAGAAATTTAAGAATGAGCGTCATCAAATAATTCTTGGCGCTTTTCAGATATTTCAGACTTTTAGTTTCTATTTGAAATGGTTGAGTTTCCAGCTTTAAGTTAATTGAATGTTATTTAATTTAACTTTTTTTATTGAGAATCAAATTCTTCAATACTTACATATTACAATTATCTTTCAGATGCTAAATTAGAATTAATTCTTTATTGCCACACCTATTATTATGGCATGGTTTATTCATAAAATAGATTTATATCTAATGGAATATTTATTATCTCTTTTTCATCAATATCTAATTAACATAAAGAAAGAGCTTCCATTGTTTCTTTTCTTTCAGACTTAAAATCACTTATCTCAATAACATAATATAAGATTTGATTATTTAGGATTCTAAGGTTTATAGAAATGTCACCTTTATAATGATGTGATTTATTCTAGTTTTTAAAACTTGTAGCAGTTTATTTATTAACACTTAATGGAAAGCACAATTTATATGACCTCAAGGTTCTATCCTAAGAAAAATCTTCTTATTTTAATTCTGGTATAAGTGAGAATATAGACAAATTTAATAATTACATTTTTAAATATGCTGGATAATCCAATATTTCATAATAAAGACATTTTGATATTTCTTTAATTTAAAACTTATTATCAATTAGAAGATAATGAAATTAACGAGTGTTAGTTACTTCTTTGAAGAAAGCTATCGCTGTTAATTAATTCATCTTCTCATCAAATAAAATATCCATGCATAATTCAATCGGAATTATTACACCTGCTTATATTTATAAGAAAGATAAATATATATTTAAATAATACTTATTCTATCCTGTAGTAATAAATTCTTCAATGAAATATTTATGATGAGTTAATAATGATAATGGTATCATTTCACTAAAACAATTATAATGATTCTTTCCAATAATTAACTAATTTTAGGCATTATTAGAAGCTAATTCAATGTTGCCCTCTTCACACAGATTAAATTTTGCATAAGAAAATTGGTTGACAAGTTACTAATATATATTACTGATAAAAATGATCTCCTCTTGGTTATCTGATAATGTACTTGCTGAATTAATAGTTTAAGAACTAATTAGATCATTCAAAATTTCTATTTCAAAAAATAATAATAGTCCCTTATTACTATTTGCTATAATAAATATAAGAATTTACTTGGAATCTTTTTAAAGTTGATAGTCAATAATTCTTTGAATTAATCAATGTTTTTAATAATTTTTAATGCTTTATTATTTATTGTTTTTGGGTTTAGAGAATGTTAATCAAGTAAATCTTCTAAAAATTGAATTTTTTATTTCAAAATTTCATTAAATTAATTTTAAATACTCTTTTCAGAATCTTTTTTCTATTAATAAGATTTTATTGCCTATTTAAAGCCTTGAGTTTTAATTGAATTTTAAGATCGATTTTAAATTGAATATTGGATAGCAATTAAAATTTATTACTATAGAAGTTTAAATAATAATTTGTGTTGTAAAGATATTTAATCTTTTATTAATTTTGTTTATGTAGAGAAATTTGATTTTCTATTGAATTAGTCAATCAATTTTTATGTAATGTTCAAAGCGTCAAAATACTTATTATTTAGTACAAGTAATTAAATCAATTCTAAATACAGAAAAGAAGATTTTTATTTTGAATGATGTATTAATTTTTTGTATTCCTAAATTTATTCTTTTATTATCATATCACTCAGTTTAATCATAATCATCTCCTCATCTTTACACTCACATTTTTTATCAAAACAAGTCTATTGATGTTATTATATCAGAATTTTGTTAGTTAAGTAATATTCTGGAGTTCTTGTCTTAGATAAATGTTAATATGCATTTATCTTCTCTCTTCCTATAATTGAATATTATAACTATTAATTTTTATTTTATTAAAAGGATTAGAGTTATAAAATTGAATCACTTAGAAAATTTAAACAAATCAATTTAAAAAACAAAATTGTCACAATTAGCCATAAAAATTATGATTAAATATCACTGATAGCTGTAAATAATTATTGAATTGAATTACAAAGTATTAGACATTACATAAATGCATTTAATTATATTATTTTTCTGTCCAATCTTATTTTAAAAATCAGTTCTATATATAATTCAAATAAAGCAATAAAAATTGACATTCCTAATACTAAGTAGGATTTATTGATTATTTAACTAGTAAACAAAGCAAGAGTCATAATTTTCAATAACTTCGAGTATAAAACAAGTTAAGTTTACTAAACAAATTTATTGACCTTTTTAGGAATAAAATTTAAACTCTAATTCCAATATAATTCTTAAAATATATTAATGAGTATAATTTCTGAAATGATTATTATTGAACAAATGATACAAAATAAATTGTCTTAAATATCATCTAATAATAATTCAAAGCATCCTTCTAATATTAATAATCCTAAAAATTCTGTCAAAAGCATGAAAAATGTTTTCCAAAATGATATTAGAAGGAAATTTAAAGTTGAATGAGCTTCAAATTTTTAAATTACATTTATAAATGATTTAGCATGTCTCTTCTCTCTATAATGAATTAGATAACACCAATATATTATCATTAATTACATCAACAAAAATATTACATAAGTGTATGCGACCTACAAATTAGCTCTAATGAAATATTTGTAAGGTCTAATCATATATACAATAAAGCTTTCAAATGAATTTCTCTCCTCTTATAAGTTTGAATATATTAATAAACCACACTTTAGTATCATTAGTTCATTGAGAAACTGAGAGCCAAATTGAATAAACTTTGATGGTTAGCTTGTAAATTCCTATATTATCATTGATCTGTATATGAATGTTGTAAAGATCTTGATAAACCTCATTCAAGAAACAAATATTAAATATAAACTTCAAAAATCATTTTTCTAAAGTTTTTTATTATCCTTTAAATCAGTTCAATCTAAAAATTGCTGATCAAAGCGAATTTATGTAAAAATTTTCACTACCTTACAAAAAAAATAAATAAAAGTAATATTTTATAAATCAATATGCAATATTTACTTGAGAAATAAATAATTTCATCCTAATACATCAAGAATCATTTTTGAATTCTTGATGTAAGAATAAAGAGTTAAAGAGGATAGGTCTGATTATATATATTTTATTGTTCAAATCCCTAAATATAATAATTAAATCCTTTTTCATTCATTATAAAATTAAATTAAATTTTTGAATTAGTTTATAGTTACTCCTCCATTATTATAAAAATAAAGATCATAACTTATAAAAATGTTTAAAAAGTTAATGCACAAACATTCTTTATCAATAATTCAAGATTTAATACAATTTATTATGATATCATTTTGATTCAATTTTTAATTATATTAATGTAATGGAAACTCATATTTACTCTTTAAATTTATAATTCTTATCCAATTTATTTTATTTAATAAGATTAACTTAGTGTTATTTTATTGAAGAAAAATTATAAAAATGATTAATACATGTTTTACTATATTTGTTTAATTCAATAAATATTATTAGAAAACAATTTAAAAATAATAATATATTTTAGAAATTGAAATTTTAACATTAGCACAATTGTTCTAAAATTTAAATCAAAATAGATTTTGCAAAATTCAATATATTCATAATAACTTTTAAATAATAATTGAAATAACTAATTTAAATTGATTATTGTTATTACAAATTTGTAAGTATTTTAAATTCTTTGTCAAGATTGAAAATCAGTTTAGATTTTTGATGTTGACAAAGAATAAACATAATAATTTTAAGAATCAAAATAAAACTTTAAGAATTTAAGTTTAAATTGGTTGTGATATACATATAAAAATTAATTTTATCAAATACGATGATTTATTAAATAAGGATAATAAAAAATTAAAACTTTAAATATATATGATTTTAATAGTTTAATTTATTTATCTAATTTTCAAGAAGTATGCTTTTTATTATGAAAAGAGAATATTGAAAAATTGAAAATTTGATTAAAATTATATATAAAAAATAATGAATAGTATTTAATTTGATTGATTCAATTTAATTACAGAATGATATTCTAATTCTGCATTATACATTAATTAAAAAATAAAGACATCTACAAACTAATATTATATATAAATTTCTATCTATGCTTTAATGGATTTAAATATAATCATTTGGCATAATTCATATAAAAACCAAATAAGACTGGTTAACTTTTGCATGTTCTACCAAATTTTGTAATCAAAAGAGTACAATTAATTAAGTTATTTATGATTTAGATCTTTTTAATATAAATAAAAAGGGTTATGCTTATTGATCTAATAAAAAAGTTATGAAATATCTTAAATTAATATTTCTAGAAATATTAAACAACATAAATCTTCCATTTATATCTTAAAAAATATTACTAATAGTTTACATTTAAAATGAATATGTTAAAATAATTGGATATGATTTTATGAATCAAGTTGTAGATAGTCTTATTTCAATATTTATGAAATGAAAAGAAAATTTATTAATAAATATGATATATGAAAGAATCGATGAATCATAATCAAAATATTATAAAGCATATAAAGATATTGAAAAACAATGCTAGGACTTGGCAAAAATAGTGAAGAGAGCACTTTTTGATGAATTACCAATTAATATTTCCAAATAAATGGTTATGAAGATTAACAGGTAAAATTAAATTGATAGGTAAAGTACAATATATAGCCTTTCAGAGGAATGGAGTAAGGAGTGTCAGATAAATTTCGATTGGTTTTAGGAAGAAGAACCAGATTATGGAATAGAAAATAAACTACTTTATTTATATACCAAATGTTTAAAGGAATTTGTTTCAGAGATTTATTATTAGTTAGATCAAGATTAATATGAATTTTCAGTAAGTGTTTAGCATTAAAATTTAGGTATTAAAATAAGCTGTACAACACTATCATAATTACAAAGCTTTTTCTTATTGGCTTTATAAAATATTTTACCATCTAGATGCAAGCTAAGCATCATCTGTAATTGCTGATCTTCATAGCATTTCACTTGATACTTTGAGAGATGGATATTTTATGCCTGGTATGGACAAACTATTGAATACAATTTTAATTATTATAATGGAATCTAGATATTATGGATAATTCACAGATAAATCTATTAAATCTTTATGTGAATTATTTGTTGTTATGGGTTCAAAGACAGTAAAATTGATTTATCATAAAGAATCATAAATATATGATTATATTTGTCTAAATTTTTAAGAAACAGAAAACTTTTATAAAGCAAATTATGAGAAAAGATTTTTAGAAGAAGTAATAGTGAAAATTATTGTTTTTAGACTAAAAAATATTATCGGGAAGCAATTTAAATGAATTATCCTGAATTGGGTTAAAAAATGACTATAGTTGAATTCCTTTAATGGTCAGAAAAAGTATTTAATTTAGAGGAAGCTATGTGTAAGGATAGTTACCCTAAAAGTTACGATTAATTAAAAGAATTACTTATTGAACTATTTGTTACTCCTTTAGCAGAAAAGCTATCAAATGATGGAGTATTATATTTTTTGTCAGATAATCATTTTGATTATTTAGGAAAATTATATAATCTAATATCCAAAAATGAAAGTTGTGTGAAATATATTGCTTAATAATTTTAATATTTTTATTATCATTAAGCAAAGGATGTGAATAAAGTATACGAAAATGAAAAAAGAAGTAAATAATGAATATTTATTAAACAAAATTAGCTCCAGAGATGGCAGAGAATTATTGTAATACACTTTTAGAATTAATGGAAAAGGCAGAGAACATTATTAAAGGTTGGATGAAAAGTGATAAATAGATTTATGAAGCCTATTATTTGGCATTTCAAAGTGCTTTTAATGAATTTAATGATTCACCAAAGTGTTTGGCAATTTTTTCTGATAAACACATAAGAACTGAAAAAGGAATTAATGAAATTGAAACTGATAGAAAATTGACTAAAATTGTTACTCTATTCTAATTGTTATATGAAAAAGATAAATTCCTTTAACAACATCGTAAATTATTGTAATCAAGATTACTTAATCCATTAAGTTAAAGATGTAATGTGGAAAAGAGTTTATTACAAAAAATTAGAGGAATATCCTATGATAGATAAATGTATCTATTACTTAAACTAATTTAGCTTTAAATTATAAAATATGATATCCGATATTGAATTATCACAAAGATTTGCTATTGATTAGAATATTAATCAAAATTAATCATTTGAATTCTAAGTATATCTTTTAAATTAAGGACTTTGGAAATTTGATTCGAACTAAAGTCAAGTGATTGCTCCTTAAATTATCAAGAATTCATTAGAGTAATATATTGATCGAAATATTTATCTAGTTAATATTCAGAAATATATTAAAATAAAAATAATGGAAGAATTGTAGAATGGAATTTAGCTTATGGGTAAGGAGAAGTAACTTATAAAATTAACTCTGAAAAATATTATATAAGTTTAAATAGTTTGTAGATTGTAACATTTTTACTTTTTAATAACAATAAATAATTAACGATTGAGCAATTATTAACAGAAACATAAATTAAATAGGTTTTATATTTTAGAATTAATAATCTAGTTTGATTTGGAGAACTCGCTTATTCCATTTATTCATTATAAAATTCTTTCGAGATAAAATCAAGATTTATATGATTTTAATGATAAAGATGAACTTATCAAATTAAATTATAATTTCAAGAACAATGCAAAAAAAATGAAATTATTACCAAATCCTAAGTTATAACCAAGACGTCAAGTATGTTTGAAAACAATAACTAATTATTTTAGATTTAGGATAGAACTTACGAATAAATTTCTGAGGATCGAGCATGGGAGGAATAGATAATTAAATAAAGAGAAAGTGTCATTGATACTTAATTAGTGAGAATTATGAAAATAAAAAAAACAATTGAACATAAAGATTTAGTGAATTAATGCTAAGAGATGGTCAAAATATTCAAGCCAGATTAAACATTTATAAAAAAAAGAATAGAATGTCTTATAAATGGAGAATTTATAAAGAGAGATGATAAACATGTGTATGAAATTTTAATTATCCAAGGGATTTATATCATTATAGAAATTGAATTATTTGAACATTATCGAATATATATAGGCAAAATCTAATAAAAATTTAAATCATCCTAATTTGGTTTATTTATACATATAAGAACCAATATAAGTTCGGTTTATAATAATTTCAAGCATAATAATATTATTCATATAATATCAATTTTTAACACTTCAAGCTCCTTCTTCTATAAATTTTACTATTATATCAATTTATTATTTTTCATTATTTTGCTATTAATTTTTTATCATCTCCTATCCGTTTAAGCTTTATTGAGAATTTAGATCAATAGATTTCACTCCCCTAGATAAAGAAAACTATAATTTTTTCGCAAAAAGATCAATTTTTAAAATGTTTGTAAATGTGAATTTTAAATCATCAAGAGCAATTTTACTATTCAAGTCCTAATTTTATATTTTCGTTTTTTAATACCATTACAATAAATTTTTCTAAACTTGGAAAAATAAATTTCACTCTTTCATAATCGGTCATTATATTTTTTAATATATATAATCAAATTAAATAAAAATAACATGTAAAGGTATGAATTGCTAATATTTCTAATCAATCAATTGTTAATTTATATTTTTGAACAATTACTACAAAAAGATCAAATCTATTTTGTTTTAGGTTTGCACAATCAAGACATACATCTTAATTTTAAATTATTATTATGTTCCGCATTTACAAGGAATATTTTGATCAATTTTAAAGTAATATTCTAGAAAGTATTATTACTCATAAGATCTACTATTTTCTTTATTCACTTTTAATTTTATCTATAAATAAAGAAATTCTTTTTTGGAATGCTATTAATTTATTTTAGTGTTTTTCCTTTTTTGTCTGATTTAAATTTTATTTTTTAAACTTATTCAGACCCAGCTCAAGCTTTCTCAATTTTAACAGTTAGATATGAATTATCTTGTAATTGAAATCTCAACTAGTAAAAAGCAAATTGATTTTTGAAAATTATTTCTCAAAGTTGTATTTTATATATTTATAATTAAAATTTCGATATTCTTTATTAAAAGATCATAAAATGCATACATTCTTTAAAATAAATATGATTATTATGAAACAATTAAACTAAAATCATATTTGATAGGATTTAATTAAGTTTTTAATTTTGGTTTACATTTGATAAGATTTTAGTAATTCTTTATTTCCTTTTGCACTATTTTAAGCTGTTTGAGGAGGTTTTATAGATTCTAAATTGAATGATGTACCTCTCTTTCTTTTTGGTGGTAATTATACATGATTTAGGTTATTGATAATTAAGAAATTAATGTTAAATTTAGGTTTTTCAAAGCAATATTATTTTTAACTTGATTTAGTTTATGGTCGTTTAAAATGAGTTTATCTAAAATTTGCTATATTAATATTTTATTAGTTGCTAGTGTTTTTTTCTTTGAGGTAAATTTCTGCTACTTAATTGAGTCCCCACTTAGGAGAGTTAGGTTTATTTTTATTAGTAGTAGAAATAGATCTAAGTTTTCTATTTTACGGTTTAGAACCTTCATAAGTGTTTGTATCAATATTTAGATTTTAAGCTTTAGTAATTTAGAATTATTATTCTTTTAAGGAAATGGCTCTTTCTTTGATTAAATAGGAACATTTGGCTATTAATTGATTTAATAATAGAATTACATTTACGAATGATGGGAATTACAAATCCACATTTTTAAGGTTCTAAGATAGGTTTCAATAGAACAATTTCATAATTTTATTCATGTTTTTAATGGACATCTTCTTAAATGATTTATTTTGAAATATCATGAAATCTATTGTGCACATTTAGTAATTGATTAACCAAAGGCATGTCTTTAGGGAAATATAAATATACTAATTCAAGAGCTCTTGATAAATAATTCTCAGCTTCTGTGAATTGTAGAGGATCAATTATCTATTCAATAAATCTAGATTCAGTTGATGTGCAATAGAGTGAGATTACAAAAAGCGACAGTATATGGAGAAATTATTAATTGTTTGTAGGCATTTGAAAAAGAAGGGAATCAAAGTTTAATGGTGTCATTTAAATATAGCTTAAAATATTAGCTTTTTCGATATATTATGGAGAACAATCTTTAAAAATATTTAAGAGATTCTCCTGAGTCAACTATTATGTTTTGGAGTGAGGAAAAGTAATAATGATTGCTTATTATTTAGGCTTTAATTATTATAAAGCAATAGACTTTTTTAAGATTTCTTCCAAAAGTTTTTTCTAAAAAGATTCTTCCGAATGGGAATGAAGATCAAATATTAATTTTAGTGCCTTTTTGATTGCTATTTTAGAGATGGCCAAAGCTTCATTGTGTTAACCAATTTCAGATAAAATTATACAGCATTACAAAAAGCATTAAAGTCTAATAGTGTCTAGAAGGATTCGTTCTTGTGTTGTTTGATTTATATACTTCTTCAATATCAAAATAGTATCTTCAAAACAAGTGAATGCATTTTCCAACCATCCTATTGCATAGAATGAAACACCCTTAATATAAAGCATAAGTACCGATGTTGATTTTATTGATTAATTGATATTTGATTGGTGGACTTGCTATTGCAGTTAGGATTTATTCTGCTTATTTAAATTAGAATAAAGCTTATTAATATTGATGCTATTCATATTCCAATACACCATATTTGATGATCTCCGAAAATTTCTATTCAGATTCATCTTCATAAATATATAAGACTGATTAACTCTTTTTTTTGGAATCCTAAGATTAAGAAAATGTTATGTACACTCATTTTAATAATTTCAACAGGTTAAATCTTTTAGAACAATTACAAGAGGAGACTTGTATCATTTTGTTCTTATACATTTTATTGTTTTCTTTATGCCAAACTATTCAATAATTTTGGAGACTTTAATTCGTTCATATTAAAGTATTTTATATAATACATATGGGATAATGTCTTAATTGTTTTAAGAAAAAGGAGGAAAACCAACAAGATGTTGTTTCTTAATAAGCAAATACTAATTTAAAACCACTCAATGAATAGCTAACAGAGACTATTACTTTTAATAAGCAAAGTATTGTTGTTACAAATGATAATCATAAACTTAATGTCACAGACTTCAAGCTACTTAAAACAATTGGAAGGGGAAATTTTGGCAAGGTTTTGTTGGTTAAAAAGCGTTCAACTGGGTAATTGTTTGCTATGAAAATTATCAATAAGTATGATTTACAAGTCAAAAAATAAGTGGAATATGCTAAGACAGAAAGAATTATCTTAGAAAAGATTAACCATCCTTTTATAAGTAAATTGCATTATGCATTTTAAACTCAATAAAAGCTATATTATGTTATTGATTATTGTGCAGGTGGAGAATTGTTTTTCCACTTAAGACGAGCTTATAAGTTTAAAGAGAATTAAGTTTAATTTTATGCTGTCGAAATTATTATAGCTTTAGAATACTTACATGATTCTAAAATTTTATATAGAGATTTAAAACCAGAGAATATTTTGCTATGTTAAGATGGTCATATCAAATTAATTGATTTTGGATTATCAAAAATTATGACGAATAGAGATAAACATTCTTATTCAATTGTAGGAACCCCAGAATATCTTGCACCTGAAATTTATTCTGATGATAAACTTGGTCATGATGAATCATGTGACTGGTGGAGTTTAGGAGCCCTTATGTATGAAATGTTAACAGGAGCTGCACCATTCTATAATCAAGATCGAGCACTCATGTTTAAAAATAGAACTGAAAAATAAATTGAAATGAAACCATGGTTTTCTGAATCTTGTTCAAGTCTACTCTAAGGATTGTTAAATAATAATGTAAATATATATTCCATATTATCAGCCTAAATAAAGAATTACTATATAATAAATTAAAAAACACCCGTTTTTTTCAAATATTGATTGGAATCAAGCCTAAAATCGATAATTAGTACCACCTATCATTCCAGAATTGAACGATGAATTAGATTTGAAATATTTTAATAAAGTAACAAAATCTATAATTTCAAGATGTTTTTGGATGAACCTGCCATAGATAGTCCAGTAAATAAAAAAGAACTATATGACAATTATGATAATTTTACTTATGATTCTTAAACAATAGAATCTTGAAATTCAAAGAATTTTTATTATTCCCATATGATCTACTCACTTTTAAATAATCTTTTAAAATGATTTAACTACCTTCAATAATAGTATTAGAATCTATATAAAATATCTAAATTTTAGATGCTTATTATTCTGGTTAAATTTATTTTTGTTTAGATAATCTTATTGAGAATATACTCAATTTTGAATTATGCTGCAAATATTAACATATTAAATGCTTATTATTGGACAGTTTGAATAGAATTGTTTAAAAATCAAATGAATTGCTAAAAACAGGCTAAATTATTTAGTAAAATCAGTATTAATAATAGATATATCAAATAAAAAATTAGATTATCCATCGAATAAAAAAAAAATGATAATTCTGAATAATAAAATTATTTTTTCAATGTTGAATAATCTTATCTTATTAGATTCTTAATTAATCTCTAAAACTAAGCTTTCATTTCTCTTTTCTATCTAAAAAAAAATAGCTTAAATAATGAAGAGATTAATAAAAAATATCTTGAATTAGATTAAACTTTCTTATTTATCTAATTTATTAATATAAACTTGATGAATTAAATTATCATAGATGTTTAAATTTTTTGATACTATCGATATATATTTAAGATATTAATTTGTATTTATAATGATGATCTTTATAAAATGATTGCATAAAATTTGGAAAAATATGGATTTCTTATTTCCAAACCAGAAAAAATTGATTTTCTTGTCAATAAACTGTTAGATCTATTTGTAGATACTTGAAAATTAAAATGCAGTTTTGGTAGATTTGATCCTTGATTTATTCAATTAAAAATTTCTTTAAAGAAAGTTTTTATTTTTGAAAATGAAACAATGAGCTGTGGATTCATAATATGTAATCAAATAAAGAAAAAGTCTATTTTTGGAAATTTTGAAATATGACATAATAAATATATGAAAAAATTTTGGAATTTCATATGTTGTGCTTTAGATTCAGATGAAGAATAAATAGTTGAGGAAAAATAAATAATAATAAAAAAGGAGGATAAAACCACTTTAGAACTTTTTGGTAATTTTGAAACCTAAAATTACATGTTGGTGAGAATGACGTAAAAGAATTTTTTTGTTGATTTTTCTATGAGAAAATCGAAATTAGTAGAGAAGAATCCCTTAACAGTGTTTATATCATATATAGATAATGATGCTAAGTATGAATAGGATGAATAAAGTTATTTGATTCCAGAAAAGGTTTTATAGTATATAGGGAGAAGAATGAGAGAAGTCAAGCCTGCTTTTATTGTAGATGGTTTATCAAGAAGTGGTATAAATGCAATTCAATTTTCAAGTGAAACTAATACTTTGATTTTGGGGAATGACTTTTCAAAGTAAAAAATAATAAATGCTATTCATAATACAAATATTTGTAATTTAAATTAGAGATGTGAATTTCTTTAGGCCAATTTGCCAAAATTGCCAATAATTTAAAATGATGTTTTTTTCATTCAACCAGATTATTAGATCATAGATGAGAAATTGTCAGTAAGCAACATCTTCCCTTCTATTTCAGATATTCTAGATTACTTTTTAGAATGGAGTAAAAATTTAATATTGGTATTACCTATACAAATTGATCTTCATTAATTTTGTGAAATCTTTTGTTAAAAATTAAAAGAAAAGAATTAAGATCAATTAATATTCGAAATCTAAAGAATCTAAATTGATGGTGAATTGCATTATTATTTTATTTATTTTGGAGAAATTGCAGCCATCCAAACTTAAGATGAGTATTTATTAATGACAGATATGACATTAAAAGATTCCAATAAATAAAATCTATCCGATTCTACATATATGTTACTTAAAAATATTGGATATACTACAAATTCAAGAGAAATTATGAATATCTTACTATACTCCTAATAAATATCATAATAAGAAACTACATTGTATATTCTTATAAATTAAGTACTTTTATATTGTATCATCTTTAGCTACTTATGAAAGGATTGACAAATGAGTAAACTATCAAACAATTGTTTGGTGATTTGGATTTATTGTAATCTTCTACACCAAAATACAATCAAATTCAAGAATAAGAAAATACATTTGGAGAAGATTGTTAAATTAAATAAAGTTATGAATAATAGAACACCTAAAAAAACAAAAAAGCCAAGAAATCTCAATTTATATCATTTAATATCCCAAGTGAATGATGTATATAAATAATTATTTATTGATTGCTTAAATCATTGTATTAAATAATATATTTAAATTAGGATGAACTATCATCGATATCCTTCTCAAAATCAACATTATTAAACCCTCAAAAAATCTATTTTTTATTTCCAATCGTAATTATATATAATATTTTCATTAGACTCAAAACTGATACTCAAATTCAAAGCAAACAAAATCAAATTCTTACTAATCTTAGAACAGTAATCACATAGAATGAAATATTATTATCAGAAAATAATGAATCTAATCCTATTGTGAGAAAAAAACCTAGAACTTTAAAAAACACTTGTGGATGCTACATTTATTGAAGGTATTAAAATAATTAATAAACTAAAAAATATTAATATTTATTAAGTAATTATGTAAAGATTTCATCAATCGAAACTTCAGAATTACTAACCCAACCAAGAGGTTTTCTAATATTTTCAAACATTTTATAATTTTCTAAACTTATTCTAAGAACGCGTATTTATGTAGATATTAACCAACCTTAATAGTTACTTATCTAATCAATATTTTTGTTTTAAAAGTAGTAGTTAAATAATATAATAATATTGCTTAGAACAAATATGAATTTATGCGTTTACAACAAATTTAATTAATCAAATATATATACATATAGATTAATTAAGATTTGCTTCAAAATAGAATATGGTATATACATATACTAAATTTAAAATTGCTTAAAACTATTTCTGACTTTAAGAGGCCTTAACTAAGTAGTGAATATTCTAATATTTTTTTCAATAATATTTTGAGCAATTCCTAAAGATGTCTAATTGAGATATAGATTTAGTTAGATATTATTATCTTTATTTAAGGTAATTTTTAAAGAAATTCATTAGAATTAGTTCTTCGTTGTTTTGGAAGACGTTTAAATTAAAGATGTATATTGGTTGTTAATGATGTGAAAAATAAAATAAAACTGAGGTATTTGCAATATCAAGATTGTAAATAAAAATGTTATGAAACAATCAGGTATATAGTATTTTGATCTGGTGTAAAAATAATATAAAAATATTATTAAATTGTTTTTAATATGAATTTTTAGTAATGATTTTATAATAAATATTTGAATGAATCTTAAGATCATACAAAAAATAGTTTAGCATTTAGTTATTTATACATTATAATAAATGCATATAATTTAATTTATTTAGATTTTGATCAATTAAGCTATTTTATGAACGAGTCTTAAAGTAAAATATCTCGAAATACTTCTTCTTCACATTTTAGTCTTCCTAAAATATAGAAAATAACAACGGCTCCAAAATATCTTGAAGTTAAAGGCTATAAAAATTACAAATACAAGAGTTATATGATGGATCTCATGAAATCAGATAAGAAATTATAGAAATTATTACCATTTCATCTTTAAAATTTAACAAAAACACCAAGAAAGAGATATGAACTAAATGATTCTACTAAATAAGAATTGCTACATTTTAGCAAATTAGATAATATATTTACAGAGGGCGATTTAGAAACAATGAAATAAGCTACAGTTACACAGGGAGCAATGAATATTCAAGCCATGTATAGGAAAACATTAAAGTCTTATGAATAGGATTTTTAAAACACCAGAAGAGCTGATGAAAGTTAATTATGTGATGAAATAACTCTGAATAATAGCTTAATAAGTAATATTATTGAACATTAAAAATAATTGACTATAAATCCCAGAGTAATTAGATAATCAAAGAAAGAGGTGTATAAGGAAATGAATACTATCAAAGAATTCAAAGTGCTTGTTAAAAATACATAATAATATAATGATCTCTATGATATTAAAGAAGCAGGGAGAAACAACAACAAATATAGCTAATCATAAATAGATCCTTTTATATATCAATTTATATTGAGAGAATCTTATTTAAGTTTTACAGAGCTATCAAGAGTAATTTAGGATAGAATATTATTAGCCTTTGACATTAATCCCCATAATGAATAAGAAAAAGTGTATTATAATTAATTTAGATTGTTTAAATAGATTATTATAAGTCAGCACTTCAAAGAGCAAACATTAATAAACTTCTTTATTAAAGTAATAAGTTTAGAATATTAATTAGTTCTTTAATCCTTAAAATCTACCTGCAATCACATTATAAGATTTTAGATCAATACTTATTGTGATATTGTAAAATTCAGAAAATATGGATTAATTAGTAAAATACATATTAAAAAATATACAATTATCATAATATGTTGAAGATAATTAGATAAAAGATTTATTTGGTATATTTAAGTCTAAAATACTAGACCCTATAAATTTGATCTATTTATTATTAAATAATAATTGATGATAAATTTAATTAATATTTCTAATTTTCATAAATCAAACATTTCTTATCCATTCCAAACTGAAAGTAAATCAGAACTCAATTATAATCTAATGTTATCTTAGTAAATGATTCCAAAATTGAAATTGTCTTGAGTAGTAATTAATTATAAAAGTTGATCTTTACTTCTCCTACTTTTGATTCTTGGATAATATTCTGAACAATTTCCTACGACAGTAATGTAATGGCCAAAACCATCATTATATAACAATACTTCTATTCCACTTGGAAGTGTTTAGTAATTTGATATTTTTAATGGTGTTTCATTAGGATAATAAATCACATCTTCAAATCCATTATTTATAGAAATCCATTTTTAATTGTCACATTAAAGAATAGGTTTGATCAAAGTTTATACTTCTCCAATTTAAATGGGAGTGAAATTCTAATTGCAATCTCCTTTTTTTCTATCTCCATCTAAACATGCATTTATATCAAGATGGAAATTTTAAGTCAATTGAATTATCATACCTTATTATAAATAGATTTTTTATTCAAATTAAGGTATTTCATCTTAAGTTAATCTTAATATAAATAAATATATTACTGGGTAGTTATTTAATAACTAATTTGATCATATGAACTCCATAATGTAATTTTCTTACTTCTATTATCAAATGTAAATTTTAAGAGATCAGCATCTAAATTACTAGTAATAATCATTTAGTCCAATTTCCTAATTTTATTTGTAAACCCTTTTAATTTCATTACTATTCTAAACAGTTTTTCACTTGAAACCTCTGGAGAAACATAAGTTATGCATCCAACACAGTCTTCTTTTTCAACATTCTCCTTTTATTATTTTTCATCTAATAATAATCTAACTTAAAATGTCACAAGTTAATGAGAAAATAATTCTGCACAACTCTAACCTATAAATGTACTCAACGTTAAGGTTTTTTACTTTAAATGGTATTGAATCAAAATTGGTAAATTTTTCACCAACTCCATAAATTAATCTTGCTATGAATAAATTTTAAATGAGACGTATTTCCAAACTTATTTAAGATTACCTGGCTATCCAGCAAATTAAAATAACTTTTACAGTTTAGAGAGATAAACTTCTTTTACTTTTAAGTCTTCTTCTTAAGTATCCAATTCTAACAAACCTTATATTATTTGCTCTTTCAAATCCATTAAAGAGCTTATTATTCGGTCATTTTGACTCTTCTAGATACAACTAAAGATATCATCTACAACTTTAAGAGCTTCTTATTTAAAATTCTTCATTTTATTTATTATATATTTTAAATATTTATATAATAGAAATTGAATGAACATTAATTTTTACCCATATATAGAATATTGAAATAACAAAATATTTTTACATTCCATACCCATAAAAATTATTCTACAATAATGATCAAATATTTAAGTCCAATATCTAATCAATGATAGTTCAATGATTAATAATCCAAATTCATTATTATCATGATTTACATATTAAACTAAATTTATCAATTCAAAGTATTTAAATGAACCATTAAACCTTTAAAAAAAATTTAATATCTATAATTATTATATAAATATAAATGTATTTTTATTACTAAATTTCAATTTTCATTTAACTCAAACTAGTATTTCTAAAATCCTTATTTAGTCATCATAAAAATCAATATTGTTAATTGCTTTTTAAGTTTATTAATACTAACAATTAATTTCTTGTTTATATTAATGGTTTTTAATAATTATTTATTCTTTAATTTGTCTATCTTTTTTATGCATATTTCCAAAATTGATTTTATAAGTAACTTATTATTTTATTTAATTATAAAACGATATTATAGTTATTTTGAATGATATTAATATCATAGAAGAGAAAATATAAAAGAAAAATTTAATTTTTGAGCATAGTTTCAATTTTTTTACTCAGAATAATTCTATAAATTGTATAGATTAGTTAATTTTTTAAATAAATTCCTAATTTAACTAATGTTTTATTAATTTTACTAATTTCTTTTATTAATCAAAATGTAGCTTTACTTAGATTATTTATAGAATGATTTATATTTACAATTGGATGAAAATCGAATCTCATTATAGAAAATCTACATAACTGTGTATTGTATTTATTACTAAAAATTAAAATTAAATTTTCTTAATATTCAATGAATAATTTGCATAAAGCCAAAATATTTTTATTTCTTGATTAATGGTAGGAATGCTGTATTGGCTATGTGTAAATTGTGCATACAAATGATGATAATGTTATATTTATTAGATGCATTTTGGAATCATAAAATACGCTATGTAGCTATTTAGTTTAATTTATTCATTTTAATTCAAATAAGCAAGAATGGTGCTTGAATTTTAAGGTGAATCCAGAAATCTTATATTAATTTAAGGGAGAAAATATAATTTCATGGTAGGAAGGTGAGATCAATTTAGATATAGCAATTAATTTTATTGATTCTAAATATGCATATGAAATTTGGGATTAATTGTAAAATAGCAAAACTCATTAAGATGGCGTTGAATCTGCATATCAAATTTAATCATCGTAACTTATTTTGGAAGCAATAATATCAGAATTCAGTGAAAAGCCAGAATTAATAATTGAGAAAATAACTAATGACACTAGAAATTTATTAATGGATGCAATCAAATAAACATTTGAAGATGCAGAGATGGAAAAGAATTATCATATACTTGATTAATTGCATTGTTTGATAAGAAGCTTAAGTATTAATTGTAAATTAATGTAGTTTACATGAAAAATGAAAATGTGCTAAAGACTTTACTAAGTGACAAATATTATATGACATTTTTTGGAATTATGGAATGTAATTATAATTATTAATTTAATAGATAATTTTTTAAATAAAGGATCGAAACGAATTTCCTATAGATAATTCTTAAGAAATGAATTGAAGTATCATCAAATTATTGAGTTTGAAAATTCCATAATCGAAAAGATTCATTTTAATTATAGATTATCATATTTGAAAGAGAGTGTTATGGCTTATTGTCTTTATGTTGAAGATTCTCTTTATAATGAATTCAATATGTACATATGTGAGAACAATTAAAAAATATTGGAAAGTTTGCTAATTACTCAAAAAAATTAATTTAAAAGATTTTTAGAGAGTGAAAATTTTGAAGTAAAATGTAAATTTATAAATGAATTCTATTTATAATTTAAAATCTATTTAGCTAATAAATAGTTGAATGATGCTTTTTTGGAAAGTGTTACAGAATCTAATTTTCTATAAATTTTGTATTAAAATTCCTTGTTAAAAGTTTAACAAAAATCATAATCTTAAATTTGTTTTACAACTTTATAAATAACACTGATGATAGCAAATTCAAATCCATCATATTTATTTGATTTTTTGAAGAATAATTAATAATTATTTTGGTAATGTATGGAGGCTTTATTATTTTGTGAGATGAATGATTTGAGTAGCATTTTAATTGATATAATTTAAATAATTACTTCGAATCCATTAATATAAAGTCAATGTATTGAATGGTTAAAGAAATGCTTTTAGCAACCTTTGAATTTTTCAGCAGCAGCTCTTGTGTTGTAAGAATTAGTCTAGTGGATTTGTGAATAATAATAGACAATGTGTTAAGATCTTATAGTGCTTTCAAATTACATTTTAGACATTTTATGTCAATAGTAAAGGAAATAAATAAAAGACAAGTTTTTATTGATGTCAGGACTAAAACATTTCAAGTATATTAGTACTACAGGGAAATGTGAGATATTAAAGCCGTATTGTAACTCTTTAGTATAATTGGGAATCAGTAAGAGAATTGATGGTGTGTTGGAAGGATAGATTAAAGACATTCTAAGGTGTATAATAGTGGATAAAAATTTGAGTTAGCATTTAGTAATATTTGATATGATAAATTTAGATATTAATAATAAGGACTTTGAATTTATAAAATCATTAATTTTATTCGAGACTGTTTAAGCACTTTTAAAGAGAAGAATTAGGATAGATGAATGAACAAAGATGTTAAGGATATGAATATGAATATGATAGGGAATCATTTATATTGTTTGGGAAGGAGAATTTGAAAGTGAATGCAGATGTACAATAGAGGGAAATAGATGAGGACTCTGAAACAAGTGTGATATATCAAGGAGAGTTAGAGATGAGTTTTGGAGAGAAAAGTTTTAAAAGAATAAAAATATGATTATTATTGATTTATTTAATATTTACTAAATGTTGTCGCAGCAATAATAAAACCTAATTCCAAAAAAGAAGATCGAACATTATACATATTTAATGCATGAGTAGATAGGAAGAGGATATAGTTCTAAGGTGTATAAGGGGAAGGATGAGAATACTGGAGAAGTGGTGGCTGTAAAGGTGATTGATGTGAAAGCAATAAGTAATGAGATTGAGAGACAATTAATAAATTAAGAGATTAATGCACTTAAATTAATATAATCTGTCAATGTCATAAAATTACATGATTACTATCACACTAACAACAACACATACATCATCACTGAATATTGCAATCAAGGAGATTTAGGAAAACTCATATAATAATAGGGTATTATACCAGAAGTGGAGGCTTTTAAAATACTGAGACACATTATTAACGGTTTTAAGGAGTAAATTAGAAAGGGTGTTATTCATAGAGATATAAAGCCAACCAACATATTAATAAAGAATTCAGTTCCAAAGTTAGCTGATTATGGTTTCTCTAAAATGATTAAAGCACCCAAAGAGAAGGTATATTATAAAGTGGGGACTCCTATATATATGAGTCCTGAGAGTTATTTAGAAAATAAATATTCAGAGAAGAGTGATATATGGAGTATAGGTGTGGTGTATTACTAAATGCTTTATGGTTAATGTCCTTGGGTTATAAATTCTGAAAGTGAATTTTAAGAATCTGTATCATAATTACATTTTAATCGAAATGTTCCAATTTCAGAAGAATCTAAAGACTTTTTAAGGAGAGCGTTATAGGTGGATGAAAATCAAAGATTGTCTTTGATTGAGATTGATTAACATCCTCTCTTTTTACGTAGAAATACTACTGCTATGAATAAGATGAGAGGAGCTTTGGTAAGTAATTCATTCAACAAATCTATTACTAATATGAATGTTGTTAGAGTCAATTAGACTCAATAGTGTACACGAAGTGGATCGACAACACATAAACATTAAAAATCGAATTAAGTAAAGGAAAGAATGGGTACTGTTGTTTAGCATACATATTAAAGTTTTCATTATGGTATGATTTTGAATTTAATAAAAGAATCTCAATCGGAGGAAGTTATTTGTAATATGCTGAATTAATGTAAGTTCATTTATCGAACTTGTTAATTGATTGATCACATTAAGTATCTTTAATCGCCAAGATTAAGAGAAAGAATTATGGGTTATTTTGGAAGAGAAGTGTTGGAAATTATGAATAAAGTATGTGTAATATTTATTACAAGCTTAAAGAAGCATATGAGAAAGGGGTCAATAATATTAAAGTGATGAATTTCAATCATTAACTTGCGGTTAGCATACTTAATAAGCATGCATTTCGAGATGCTTATCTTAAATATAAAGAATATTACGGTACTTGTTTATTAGGTGATATATCTAATCTTAAGGATATTATTAGAGAATTGAATCATTAATTAAGAGTTAATGAATAGAATGAAACTGGTATCTTATTATTGGATTATCTAACTTACTATTATTAAGTAATAACTAGTAATGTTAATTAATAATTCTTGGATGGAAAACCTATCAACGAGATTACGCCTAGTCATTATCAAGAGATTAGAGTGAAAATATATAATTTAGAGATTTGAATTTTTATATTTATTTATTTTTTAATTGTGTTTGCTCTTCACAAATTCACCTATATCAAGATGCGTAATTTATTTAAGACTCATGGTATTTTCAATGATTAGTCAATAATATTACATATCTATTGTGTATGTATTTATAAATTGAGTTTAATTATTAAAATAACGAATGAAATTAGACAACGATTTTTTGAAAATCCAAACTTATGCAAATCAACTTTTTGACTCACTTCCAGTTATAAAAGAATATAAAAATGATAAAGATCTTATTACTCAACTATAATATTCTTGTGTTTGTTATGGTAGAAAATTAGTGTCTCTATTTGATAAATATACTATAATCTAAAAGAAACAATAAGAAGGTTCGAATCAATTGCTTATAAATTTGGCATCTCTTTTAAATGTTACTCCGAATGAATAAACTATTTTGAATTCACTTAAGTAATAAGTCAAATTGAATGAGTAATTATAATCTAAAATTGAATATCTTAAATAATCATAGTAGGATGTTGTTTATTAAAAAATGTTGTAACATGAATAAAAATTAACTTAAGAATTATAAGAAGTGGCTGATCGTCTAATCAAAGAATTGAAATAATCCAAAGATGATAAATAAATTTTATTGGATGAGTTACAAATGAAAGAAGAATAATTGAAATAATATCAATAATAGTTTTAATAATCTTCTCAATTGAAGTCTCCAATCAAATAATAATATAGTAGTGCTTAGAAGTATTCTAGTGCTACTAAGTATTCTAGTTCAAACAAGCAACCTCGTTTTCAATAGCAATTAATTAACACACTTTAAGCAATGTCTTAACAAACAAAGTCTTTTCTATCATAATATGTGAATCAATAGGAATCAACTTATGATTATGAATAATTGATGACTGATGATGTGTAGATTTTATCTTTGAATATATCGAATATTGTTCGTGACTAGACTCAAATTATATAGCATAAAGAAGAGATTGTTGAAAATCTAATTAAAGGTCTTGAAATTTAGCTTGAGTAAGTTAGATTAGAATAATAATAGAATCAATTACAATTAACTGATAATAAACAAATATAATATCAATTGCAATAATTATAAACCATTATCAAAAAAGCAAAGGATACCAGATCAAAGGAGTTGGATAGAGCATTTAATTCTGAAATTCCAATATTTATTGTTCCTGATGATTTAATGGATTCCGAATTACAATTGACAATTGAAAGACATAATTCCAAAGTATAATAACGATTGAATGATTTGGCTATTCAATTAAAAAAGAAATCATAACAATTTGAGTAAATATCATCTTAGAGTACAAAAATTAAGATAATATTGGAAGAAGGGTTAAATAGATTAACAATTATATTAAATGAACTTTAGAATATGGCAGATTCAAATGAGGCATTAAAATTACTAAAATTTTGTAAAAATGAGATTGATTCAATACATGTAAATTTAAATGGTATTGATATTGAGTAGCAAGTGTCAATTGAAATGAAATAATAAAGATAGAATTGGTTATAATAAATAGATCAGTTAAAAAAGTTTTATTTAGATTAAACTGAAAAATTAATTTAAGAGAATGAGTAATTAAATGAATAATTGACTAAACTTTAATAATTGACTTAAGGATTACATAATGATAACGAGTAATTGATGCGTAAATTAAAATTAGCATAATAAGAATAACTTCAATAAAAGGAAGAGAAAGATAGTTTAATATAGGAATTAGAATTAACAATTACTTAATAAGATTAAAATATAAAATTATATGAACAATAAGAAAAAAAATAGAGATAGACAATGGAATAGTTAGAGAAAGAATTAGAAAATAAGAGAAGAGAATACTTAAATTTATAATAATCAAAATAATTAGAACAGTAGGATATAATTGAAAAATTGAATGATAAAAATTCTGTTTTGGAATTTGAAAATAAAACATATAAATAATAATTAGAAGTTATTGAAAAAGATTTTTAAAAACTTAAATCACAACGTTAGACATAAGATTAATTAGCTGAATAGGATAAATAAACATGGAAAAAGTAATTAGATGAGAAGAAAAAATAATTATTATAATTATAAACAGAGAATAAAAAATAACATGAAGAAGCTGTGGCTTAAATAGAAGAATTACAAGATGAATTGTCTCATATTTCAAGTTAATTATAATTAAGAGAGACAGAGATAAAATAGTTACATAAAACATTGAGTGAATTAGAGGAATTCTCTAGAAAATAGATAGACGTAATAAGAACTTATGAAGATAAATTAACTGAAGCTCATTAAATAAAAAAACAATTAGAAAATAACAATGAAGGTAGTGATCAAATGTTGTCTTAATTGTAAAGCAAATATTAACAATTATAACAACAATATAATTAAATCAAACATGAAAATGATAAGTATACATTTATTTATTAAAAATGTTCAGGTTGTTAAATGATTTAAGTGTTCTATAGAAGTAATACACAAAGTAAAGTGAAGCAATGGAATAAGAGTTTAGGGATAAATTGAATAAGCAATAAGAGATAAATAAAATATTAAAAGAAGAAGCCAGAAACTTGAAAGCTTAATTAGAATTAAAGATTAATTAGATAAGATAAGTAGAATAGGAATTGTAAGATAAAAATAATGATTTGGAGTATATTATTATTATAATCTTAGTAAAGCTTAGAAAATATGTAAATAGTTAAATCTATAAGTAAGTGAATTTAGATAGAAAATTGATTATTTTGAAGATTTTAAATAGGAAGTATATTTATTTTCATAAATTAGAATATAGAGACATCAGAACAGTATGCAAAGCAACTTCAATTATTGTAGACTGAAAACTTTTAATATCGAAAAGAATTAGATAGATTGTAACAGTAAAATAGTTAGAGACAGAAGACAAATAATATATAAGATTAATAAATGAAAGAGGAAATTAATAATCTTAAATAGGAAGTTAGAAAGATGGAGCAATTATTAAATTAAGAAAGATTAAATTATGAATAGGAAATTAGAAATTATTAGAATTAAATAGGAGAATATACTAAATTAGATTTATCAATGAGATAAAAGTCAGGATAATCTGGTGGAAGTGCATTTTATGAGAATTTGATAGAAGCAAAGGATTTAGAAATAGCCAGGTTGACAAATATTGTGAAATCTTTGACAGATTTAAGAAAATGATTATTTTAATTTGAAAATAATGACAATAATTCTAGTTTGATTTAATAATATATGATAATCTTTTATTTAATTGCACCTGCACTCTCATATATGATTGATCAACATTATCTACCATTGAATTGGTTCCAATATGTAGACACTACATGCTATGGAGTAATGTTCGATGCTGGAAGTTCAGGTACAAGAGTTTATGTTTATTCATGGAGT
This sequence comes from Paramecium sexaurelia, assembly GCA_000733375.1. Lineage (NCBI taxonomy): Eukaryota > Ciliophora > Oligohymenophorea > Peniculida > Parameciidae > Paramecium > Paramecium sexaurelia. Next base: position 43,805 of record JPFM01000065.1, read on the forward strand.
TGCCGAGAAAATAAAACAATGGCGTATATCAACATAACTGAAAAAACCTTGGAATATAAGGTTGAACCAGGAATTGATTCATTTGGCTAAGACTTAAACTCATTAAAGTAATACATAAATGAATTAATTCAATTTGCATATGAGAATGTTCCATATACTATGCACAAGTATACTCCGATAATGTTGGCAGCAACAGCAGGAATGAGAATGATTCCAATTTTTTACTAGATTTAAATAATTTAGACAATTAGGGATATTTTTAGATCAAGTAAATTCCTATTTCATAGAGATGATTGGTGTAGAATTATTACAGGTTAAGAGGAAGTAATTAAATATCATTATAAGATTAAAAGGGAGCCTACATGTGGTTATCCATTAACTATATGATAGGTAAATTAGGAATAACGGATAATGAACATGCTTTAACTGTTGATTTGGGAGGAGGATCTACATAATTAGCTTTTAAACCTAAATCAGGGATTGATAAAAGCGAAGTCAATTTAAGAATTCCTAATCACAATCAATATAGAATCTACTCTTAATCATATTTATATTTTGGAATAGATTAGGCCAAAAAAGCTATCTTTGAGAAGGAAATCAAAAAGCTGGACGACAATAATTTGATTTATCAATCTCCTTGCTTCCCTGATGGTTATAGAAATTCATATAGATATAACTAGTCTTATATTATAATTGGCACAGGAAATATTAATTAATGTGTATAATTAATTAATCAATATCTTAATAATGAAAAGTCAAAATGTATTTATGAAAATTGTGGGATTAATGGAGTTTATTAACCAGAAATTGATTCTGAATTAATTTATGCTTTAGGAGGAGTTTAATTTATGGCTGAATTCCTAAATCTAGAAGAATACACTTTAGAAGATTATTTCATTAGAGCTGTCAAATTTTGCTCTCTTAGTTATAATCAAATTCAATAACATGAAATTTATGGTAAAAATAAATATTCAAATGGAAACTATTTTTCTGTCTTATATGTATATTCCTTATTGAGTCATGGTTATGGCATTAAAGAAAATTAAATAATAAAATCTCCTAAACTCATAGGCAGCATTACTCCCACTTGGACTTTAGCTGCCATGTTTTATCAAATTGCTCAAATTGATTGCGAATAAGATAGCCCGATCTGTTCGACTATAATGAATAATTGATAATTAAAAATATTAATACCTAAGACAAACTATTAAATATATTTTTATATATTTATAATCAATTGAGTAGGCAACTCCAGATTAATCTTCTCTAATTTAAAGATCTAAACTTATAAACTTATATGATCATTTAAATAAAGAAATCTAACATAGTTAAATTATCTTAATAAATAAGCTAGAAATTATTTAATTATAATCAGAAATCTAAATTAATAAGAATAAGAAATCTTTTTATTAAAAATTTTGCATAATTATGAATAGTTTAGATTAAATCTAAAAAAAATAAAATCAAATTTGGTTAATCGAGCAAAGAAAATTCCTCTATAGATATATTTCAATGAGTGCTTATGACATCTTTAAATATATTCTATAGAATGACCATAAAAACTTTAGAAACCTTAGGATATCAAGATCTATTATAATTGTTCCTTTCATTGGGTTTACAAAAGTTAAGGAAACTTTATCTTCATAGTGTTATTTATAAGATTGGTAACATATATGACAATACTTATGAAAAGTAGAAAGCAGGGGATGTGATATCATTCAAAAGATCTTGGTTTTTGAACTTTATCCCTCTGAAGAATGGTTCATATTTAAAGAAAGAATTCAGAAATGCACAATTAGTTTTAGGTTTAGAACTTGGAGGAGGGGGCATCTTAGTTTTTTACATAACATAACAAGATTTCTAATATATTACACTTAAGGCAATAATGAAATTAATTATTTTCTCCTTTTTTTTTTTTAGGTGATTGCTTTAAAATTCAATTATATATATATAAATATGTTAAATATAAGGAAATAGATTCATTTTAGTAAACAATACTTGAAATTTTATTTTTTAAGAAGTTATTGAGATTATTAAGTTAATTCTCAATGATTTTAAATATTGGATGTTATTGTTATATTGTTATATATGATCGAAAGAAAGAGGCTTAAAATTTGACCATTTCAGAGTTGTTTTTAAAAAAGTGATGATCTTCAGTTAAATGTTGAATCACTATTCTATAATTCTCTAAATCGATTAGAATTTGAGTATATAATTTATAGGTACGATATAATGTGGTATAAAAATTATTTATTATTCTTTTTATATCTTTATATCAGTTTAATTGTTTGATTTTATTACCTTGTTCCTTCATGACTTATAAAAAGTTTGAGTCATGTAAAACTAATTTAAAGGTAAAATTAATTAAAGTTAGTTTTGCTGAGCATTAATACATTAATTTTAGAATCATGTTTAATACATTATCCTTTTTGTATAATTATTTAATATAATGATAATGTCCTAATTGCAAATCATTAGGCAGGCTTTTTAAAAGCATTTGAAGACATTAAAATGGGATCAATATCAACAATGGAGATGGCATAATCACTTTTAGTGGGCTGATACAGCATTCAGACCATTATTAATACTCTAAATAATTTACATTATAATTAGATTGTCCATTTTGGCAAATAACCTCTATATTTAAATAACCTTGGCAATACAAGTATTTATTCATATTCTCTTATTTTTCTCCCTATCATTTGCTATTTCGAAAGAATCGCATTTCCTAATTTAATTATTACCTCTTATTCAATAATACTGTATGTATTGGATTTGTCATATAATGAAAGAGAAGGATTATTTAATGTTATATGTGACTATATCTATTATCTAATTGAGCATGTACTGTAATTTATACATGAAATTTTTAACAATTTTATTATTCTTTGTTTAGAGCATCTTCCTTGCTGACTTACCTTCATTTGAGGGGTTATGCCTTTCAACAGTGGTTATTATCTTTTAAATTTTGAGGAAGGAGTTCATTTATTTACAACATTTTTAAAATCTATAAGCCTTATTTATGATAATTGATTCGACACCGTAAGCTATGTGCATTGTACATAAAGATAAGAATTTCTTACTTTATTCAAATAAGATTTTTGACAATTTAGCTAAAACATTAGAAAGTACTAACTAAAATGATACTGATTAATCACCTGAGAAAGTCTCACCTGTTTATTCTGCTAAAGATTAATTAAATTTTTTATAGAATTTACAACTGGATGAATTGAATAATGATTAAAATGTATTTGATTTTGATGATCTTGATATAGATTTGGAAGATTAATATAAAATTAAACATGTAACTTATTGTAAGGAAAAAATTTAATTATAATCTTAAAATCGATTTTCTGTTGAAAAAATATTACCACCCCCTAAAAGTAGCTAATAATAATAAAAATTTTTTTTTTAATAGTTTAAAAACTAAGAAGATGACAGTATTATAAAAAAGAAATTTACATCAGATGTGACGATGAAGATAGAATTCAATAATTCTCCACAAATAATGATTCATTCAGCAGGCAAAAGAAGTTCTCGTAAAAGATCTCAAAATCACATTCGACTAAATAAAGCTTCAGTATACACTCCAAGTCGTAAAATTTCAGTCGATCAATTATTGTCAAGAGAGAGTAAAGAACATCACAATTCGAATTACAAACAATCATTATTAGATCAAGATTTAAATGTTACTCCTAAATCGAAGCCTACTATCAATCATAAAATGAAATTCCTTGTTAATGTATTAGAAAATTTTAGACTATTTGATAATGACGATGGTTTACAAATTTACTTTATTCATGAAATCAATTAAATTCTGTTAAGAGCAAAACTTAAGAAATTAGAATCAATAAAAAAGAATATTCTAAGATCAATTTCTCATGAGTTGCTTACAAATCTAAATGCCATTTATGGATTTATTAAATAATGTCAAGACAGACAATCTTCTTAAGAGTCTTGTTCATTATAATTAGAATAAGCTTTACGTTATACAAACCTCTAATTATATAAGATATACGATTTTTTCGATTACAGAGATATATTGGAGGAGAGACTGATAATGAAATCAGATAAATTTGATATAAATTCAGTCATTTGGGATTGCGTAGATTTATTAAAAGATTAAATAGAGCGAAAACTACTCTCAATAAATGTTGAATTACCAGATGTTTCTTATATCATAATAGGAGATAAGTAAAGGTTATGTTAAGTATTACTAAATTTGATAGCAAATGCAATTCGATTTACTTTTAAAGGAGGTATTATAATAAGAGTGTAGAAAAAAGAATACATAGACTCAATGTTAGGAATTGATGATGTACATTCAGATAATCTTTAAGATACGAATTTGTTATAGGTTTCAATAACTGATACTGGAATAGGAATGAATGAAGATGAATTATGCATTTTGAGGAAGAAGGTAGTATAATATTTTATATGTAAATTTTAGTTGCATCTATCTGATGAAGATGAAAAAGTGTCTAAATAGTCAGTAGGAATAGGATTAGGATTATCGGTTACAAAATAAATTATAAAATTATTGGGACCAACTCACTAAAATCATCTTATGGTAGAATCACAATAAGGAGAAGGAACTTAATTTTATTTCTTATTGTAATATGAAGAATAAATTAATAAAGAATAAAGTTAAGTATAGAATTCGATAATTCACACAATCCCATTTTTAGAATAATCAAGTACTTAGTAGGTTAGAGTTTTAAATTATAAAAAATGTGCCAAAACTTATATGGGTGAAAACATAGCGAACTTAGAATTAAATAATTGTAATTGTAAAAAGACATTAATTGTGGATGACGAATAATTTAATATTTAGATCCTTTAGCTCATTATGAAATAATTAGGTTTCGAAGTTGATTTTGCTTTTAATGGCAAACAAGCTATTGAAAAGATTGAAATTCAACTAGCAAATAGATGCAATAAATCTACATGCATAGGATATAAATGTATATTAATGGATATTAATATGCCAATTATGAGTGGTTGGGAAGCTGTTTAGAGAATTAGATAAATGGAATATAAAATTTAGTTGACTAGAACTATACCTGTTATTGCTGTTACGGCTTTCTGTAGCATTTAAGATTAATAAAGAAGCATTCATGAGGGTTTCGATAGTGTTCTAATCAAGCCTATACGAACTGAAAATCTCTGTGAGATTTTTCGTCGCCTCAATATTTGATCATATTTTGTTGTTCTATTTACTATTTTTTTTAAATTTTTCTTTATCAGAATTCTTAATAATATATTAATTGTGTTTACTTTGACATTTTAATAATTATTTATTTTTAGTTTTTATGGCATCCTTAGTCAAAAAAGCACATGATCCTTATGAACAATTGATTAAGATTCTCTTATTAGGTAATTCAGGAGTTGGAAAAACTTAAATTCTTTTGAGATACTCTGAAAACAATTTTAAGACTGGATACATGTGTACTATTGGTAACAACAAGATTCTATATTTTAATAGGAGTAGATTTCAAAATTAAGAAACTATAAGTAGATGATAAATTAGTTAAAATGCAAATATGGGATACTGCTGGATAAGAGAGATATTAGACACTTACTCAGAATTATTACAAAGGAGCTATGGGGATTCTTCTTGTTTTTGCAATAAATAATAAGGACTCCCTTAAAGATATTGACAAATGGATGAACTAAATTAAATAGCATTCTAATGAAAATATCATTAAAGTACTAATAGGTATTCAGATATAAATAGATGATTTTAGGAAACAAAGCTGATATTAAGGATAGATCTGTTACAATTGAAGAAGCATAGTCATTGGCTACAAGATATGGAATGCCATATTTTGAAACTAGTGCTAAGGATGGCACAAACATAAATGATGTTTTTTTACAGATTGCCAGATTAATTAAAAATCAACATTAAGATTAACCAAATGTAAATATTAATTAACATCTCTCTAATAATTCAGAAGAAAAGAAAGTAGATTAATCTTGCTGTTGATTATTGTTATATAAACTCTTGATTTATATTAATAATTTTAACTACTTATTTTCGTTGAAAATACATAAACTACTCAATATTCATTAAATTTTAAATTAATGATTGCAATTTATACTAAAATGAATTGTAAGCATCAATAAATTTCTAGAGATTGCTTATTTGCCAGATGTTCTCCAAAAGAAAATTTTAAGAAATATATTCTTAAATTTCAAATTAAAGATTAAAATTTTCTTCTATAATTATGAAGAGGAAATTTCTTTTTATGCTTTCGTTATTACACAATCTAGAATTTGATAAATCAAATATTTTATTTTTAGTTATATTAGATTGGTTATAGAAATTATTTATTGTCTTTTTTATTATTAACTAATTATATAATATTTGAGAATAAAGTTCTTAAAGTTCATATTAATTAAAATTTGAGTTAATATATTAATTAAGTAATAATAATCTAATTAACTGAAATTGAAAGTTAGAATAGCATAAGGAGAAAGTTAAAATTTTACAATGTAAGATTTAAATGATTCATTATCACGTTTAGATTTAAACATTGGAGAATTCATAATATTAAAAATAATTTCGTAAATTTTTTTAGTGCAATATAAATATCTTGAATAATTATGTAAAATAAATGGTAGGAGGTAGTTATCCTGTATATTTGGTTTCTTTCTTTTTTAGTAGAACTATAGGATGGTTTCACAATAAAGAAAACTATTGAAATCTGTAGAATACTATAGACTAATTAACATCCAGAAAATATTTATTATATAACATAATTAAGTTTTCTAATAAAGTTTATGAGCCTTACTAAAATAAAAGGTACAGAAGCACTTTAAGAAGTTGATATTACAAGTTTCAATAATTTATGTTTTGCAAATAACTATAATGAAGAACTCTATATGCTACTACTAACATTCAGTAATCTATGCTATTATATATTTAATCAAAAATATTAAGCTTTTATGCTAATTAAATTCATTTTAACATGTATTCTTACTTTGATTATGATTGCATCAAAGAGGAGATTGGATCCATTAATTACTAGACTGATAAAATTTGTTTGTGAAATAATATCAATTAGTTAATTAATATCATAAGACGAATGGAATAGTTTAGCTATACTGTCACTTATTTTTGATAAGGGAATTTACATTAAAAGTCATGAGAATTATCCAAATTTATTTGATTATCTAATACTTAAAGTTTTAGGTTTGATTTATATATCTCTATATTGGAACAATTAGGTTTTTATAATAATTCTAAGTAATACCATAGTTCTTGAAAGTTATTAAATTCTTCTGTTATATTCAAAAAAAAAAAGTCTGAAATATATAGATCAGGAAATTTAAAAAAAAAAAATCAAATGGATGTTAATAATAAATAAGCAGTGATAATATAGTATTAATTGAAAATTAGATGAAAAATGAATAATTCAACAAAAATTAAATCATATTAGAAAATGAAAATTTAATTAACGATGAAGAATTATGGATAAAAAGAATGGATGCCATCCCAATTTCAATAATAATTTTAAGTAAAAGCTTTCTTACCATTAAATTTAAAAATAGAACCGCTAATAAAATATTAAATAGCCCATTTGTTAATGATTGCGATATCAATAATTTCATAATGAATAAATTGGAGTTTACTGTTGTAGAAGACAGTTTAGAGATGATAAGAAATTCTAGTTGTTATATTTAAAAAAAAAAAAGCATGAATTAACTTGTAAATCAATCTTATTCAAGTTAATTTGATGTTGAAAATTTGAAAAAGCAATCTCTCTCTTAAATTGCTTCAAATTTTAAAATAGGTGCTTATCTAAATGTAATGTAACCTAATTCTAATTCTATGGATTTGTATTGTCATTAAATTTTAGATTCCTACTAGTTTTGGATGAATGGTACAATATTCTCAAGTGAAGGTGGGGATGAATTAACAATAATATTGTCAGACATATCTAAATAAATGTAATTGCAATAGTTTTTAGTTAAGGATGAATTTCAAAAGAAAGTACATTTTCATATATATATTTTTTAAGGTTATAGAGTCTCTTTCTCATGAACTTAGAACCCCTTTAAATAGTTCAATGAATTTTATTAAATCTGCTATAGATAATGATTAATTGCCATAATCTATTAAAGATGAATATTTGGAACCAGCCTCAATTGCACTACAATTATAATCATATATAATAAATGATGTAATTGACTTTTCATAATTTTATAATAATAATCTGTAAGTTCGTATTAGACAATTTGAATTAAAAGATGTAATAAGTGAAATTACAAGCATTTTCAATATATAGTTTTAGAAAAAAGGTTTATATTTTAGTGTGGATATGACCAAAAATACTTCAACATATATAACAACTGATTAAAATAGACTTATGTAAATCTTAGTAAATGTACTTTAAAACTCATTAAAATATACGAGTAAAGGAGGGGCTATTTTGAAAATAAAAAATTTGGCAGATGCTGTTTAATTTTCTATTACTGACACAGGTATTGGTATAAATTCAGATATCACAAAGAAGTTAAATACTTATGTAAATTAAGTTTAAAATTTGAAACATTTTTCAAAATTGAATTCTTGGAATGGAATAGGATTACTTATATCTAGTATTATATTACATTAATTGAATCCTTAATTATAATAAACTTTTTCGATTAAATCAAAATAAAATAAAGGCACAAAGTTTAAATTTGAGATTAAGTAAATTGTAACAGAAGAAATAAATTATAACACAGATGATTTATTAAAAAAAAAGTCTCTTAGATTTAGAATGAATACATAAAAAAAAGATAGAAATAGTTTAGTAGGAACAGTTATCTTTGTGAATGAAAATGCATTAATGACCTCAAATTTAGGATTAAATGAAAAATCAATCTGTCTTTTGAATAAAGTAAAAGGGAATGATGATTATGAAAAAGAATCTATTGAATCTAGAAATTTTATATAAAACTTATCCGATTAATATCAATTATTAGAAAATTAACCACATGCTTTTATTTTAGATATTATATAATAAAAAAAAAAAAGCTAAAATCTTGATTAATAATCAGTGAAATCATCTACTAAGAAGTAATTCATATTTATTTTAAGATTAGATCAAAGATAGTAAGCTACACTCAATTAAAAATGATGGAAAAATAAGGAAATGATTCTGCTTTATAAAATTTTAAAAAGAAAATAAGTTGTTAATGTAAAAGGATTATGTCAGTGGATGATGAAATATTTAATTAAAATTCAATTAAATTATTATTAGAGCGATATGGATTTGAAGTGATAATTGTAATATAATTTATTAAATTATTTAAAGGCTTACAATGGTTATGATGCTATTCAAACAATTTAGTAATTATAAAAATGTTAAGATGAATGTGAACTTTTACATCTAATTCTAATGGATTATTCTATGCCAATAATGAATGGTATCGAATGTACTAAACAATTAAGGAGAATGATGAATGAAAAAATCATTCCGAATATCAATATTGTAGGTTTAACAGCATTTACTAGTAAATTAGAAATTGAGAGTTGTCTTGATGCTGGTATGGTGGAAGTATTATTTAAACCTTTCAAACTTAATGATTTTTGTGAACTACTAACATTATTATGATTATTCTTAATATATATACATATATAAATATAAACAGTATTTATAATCATTATAGCGAAGCTAAAACATCTTTTAATTCTTAAATTTTTAAAGGTTTTGATAAAACATCACTCATACCTGCTATTAAGCAATTTCTTATATCTTATTGTCCTGTAAAAGCAGTTAAACCAATTATTGGAATTTCTGGGATTATACTATCTTACATAAGCTTTTTTAGTTCCTTTGTTGTTTATATTCCGTCTTTTCTTGGCATTTAATAATCCATTAAAATTATGGTTAAAATATTACAGCCTAAACTACATGGTTTTAAACTTAAAATTAAATTTATTGCTTCATCACCACTAAATGCCAATTTAACATCAAATCCAATTTATTATAAGAGTCTTTCAACTGATTTTTAATTAAAGATTTCATCATCACATGATAGAATGTTATTACATTTACATTAATTTTTTTTTATTGCCAAAGATTTGAAGATATCTTCTCTATGTTAGGTTTCCATCTTTCTAAATTAATTTAGATTAACCAATTATGATTTTTAAGATTTATATGATGAATATTATGGAGATTTGTTTTTTTTTGCGATTTTTTAAATTGAGTTAATATCTGTTATTAAAATAGGTTAAATTTATGTTAATTAAGAAATATTAGTGTCTGGAGTACAAAATTAAATTTTTTGACTTTTAGATATTTCTGAAAGGTTATCTAAAGTGTTTGAAGAATTTTAAAATCTTTCACTTTTTTTCATATGTTAAGTTATTTAAGCCACATCTTCAGCTAAATAAATAGTGCCAGTCATTGGTAATATCTAACTTAGAGAATTAGATTTTATTGATTTCTTTACACTTTAAGATTGTCTTATTGTATTTTTTGCACTAAATGATTATTTAATTGTGTTTTGTTTTGAACTATAGTTAAAATTGAAAATATAAAACTTAATCTTAGTTCCTTTGTTAAATTCTGTTGATTCAATTTAAATTTACTTTAAAGTTGAAGGACATAAACTTTAATGTAATAGAGCCACTATTAATAAACCGAATCCTTTCCAGGCTTTAAAAGTTTAGAAATCCTTACATTCTTCAACATTTTTTAATGTTACTTTAACTTACTCTAAAACATTAGGAGCAATACCTATTCCTGAATCTTGAACCACTATTTTCAGAATATCATTTGATTAACTACTTAATTTAAGTTATATGACACCGCTGGAAGTATATTTAAGAGAGTTTTATAATAGATTTACTAATATTTAAGTTAATCTGGTTTGATCAGTACTGAAATATTGGAATCCATTTTTTTTTAAATCTAAATTGAAAGCTATCTTCTTCATAAGAAACTAAATACTAAATAGACAAGTTAATTCACTCAAGAAATCCTAAATTGAAAATTCAGTGACAGATAACTCCAATTAATTTGCATTATAATTTTAAAAATCTATGATATCATTGATTAAATATGATTATAGTTTTAATGAATAGACTGCAGGTTCAAGGGTTTAGAGTTTCAAATTATCATCTACTGTATTATCAGATATGGAAGCCTCCAAAAAGTTAATTGCACTGTTCAAAGGAGTTCTTAATTCATGCGAAAATGATTCTATTATCTTAAATAGTAAAATTAAATACTTAGCTCTTAAATTCTTCCTTAACAATGAACTATTATATTTCATTTTAATTTGTTGTATCGCTAATTGTCACAACAAACTCATCATCTTTATCAAATAAAATGATCTTAGCTTCCAATTAATATTTTACTCCAGATATTTCTGTTTACTGACAAAATAATTCAATAACGTCTTTTTATATATCAAAAGTTTCACTTTTTATTGTAGTCAAGATTTCTATCAAAGATCTTTTTTCCATCAAATCATACGAACTTAATTAAGTAATACAAGATTTTTTCTACTTTAATTTAATTATGTTTTTAGAAGACAATTATAAAAATTCTTTATGATCTGATAATAATGAAAATTGTAATTTAGTTAAAATTAAATCCTCTAATTCTTCTTCATTAATAAAACTATCAGAAAATTACTTAAATAAAGTCTGATTCTTATATGTAATTTTTAAGGTTTCTTTAGAGATCATTAAAATTGATAATGGAAGAGCGTAAAATCTTCTCTTCCAAATATCTTCCCTTTAATTACATTCAAATTATTAATTATTTTCTAATCTTTAATTGATTTCTAATCTTTAAGTAATACGATTAGATACTTATTCATAATCAATAGGTTATTTGCAAGTAATTAATTATTATTACTTTTCTTTTTTCTAAAAGATGATACGATTTCTATAGATTTCTAAAATCACTAAACATAAATTTATTGTTATGGCTATAGGCAATTTAAAAAATATACAAATTAAACTTACACCTATTACTTTTATTAAAATTTTCTCAATCACCTTTAATTTTATTGCAACTTTATTATCGTTTTCAATTTAGTCAAACGCAAATGGCAAAATAGCAATTAAATAAATTTCATCATTTAAACAAAGGGTTGAAGTCTATAATATTTTTATTAAGCATATTAAGCACAATAATAAATTTTATTACATTTTCCTCATGTAAATGAGAGATAAAATGAAAATAACAATAAATACAATAATTCTGATAAGGTTTAGAATTTTAGTCTAGTTGTTAAATATTAATACAATAATTTCAATTAATATAGCCATCATCATATAGACATAATATTCCCAAATTATAGATAATTCATTTTTTATATATTTTTTTTTTATGGTTTTAGTTGTTTTCATTTCATCCACTTTCTCAAATTAATTAAATTTTACTTTTAAAGAAGGAGAATCAATGGAATTATTTATTGATCTCATTTTTTTTTTTTAAATATAAAATAAATGAATATATAAATAGGCAAAATTTGAGTGTTCCAAATAACATTTGTATAAACTAATTGTTTTTAATATTCAAAGAAAATTTATATTTGCTAAAATATGATTAGATTTCTAATCGTAATTATTCACTTTTATCCAATGATTACTCTTCAATTTTTGTAAATAGATGAAAAATAGGGTGAGACAATATACAATCTGACCTAAAAAAGATTGAATCAAACCTTTCAATTGTAAATATCAAAATAAGAAACATCTAAATTTCTATTAATCGAGCTATTTGTTAAACTTAAATCCAAATCATCAGCAAATTTAGTTTTATTATAGTCTTATGGACAAGCCCCTTTTTTTGATTTAAACTCTGAGAAAAAAAAAATACTTTGCGATAACTATGATTTAAATGGGTATTTGTATGTAGACTATTTAGTAAGGCAGTAATTATCGAAGAAATATCACTATTTACAATTAAACTTGAATTAGAATAGTGAGTTAGCATCATATTTGACAATTCTAACAAATAAAACCTTAAGTTATAGATTAGTATTTACAATTTCAGAATAAGAGAAATGTCCTAATAATTGCAACAATAGAGGATTATGCGTAGTAATACTTTAATACTATTATAAAAGAAAGGGAAATGTAAATGCAAATAAGGATATTTAGACGAAGATTGCTCATAATCTGCAAGACTTTTTTATCCATTTAAAGTGTAAAACTTCTCGATATCTAAATAATAATACATTTATACTATTTTCAACACTACTAATAATTATAGATTAAGTCTTTCTTTTGATTCAGATAAAAAAATTAAATCAAAGATCAATATTTAAATGTTAATTTCCTAAAATTATAACCTACCATGTAGCATTAACAATAACTTTAACTATACTATTTAAGATTAGAAAAGTGTTTAAATTGAATTATTGAAAGAAAGCAATTTCAATGTGGAATCTTCTAAAAACTTATTAATCATTAAATTATTTTCAGAAGAAGATATTGATTATTAAATTACAATAGATTTTTAAACACATTCCCTATAATAAGATTAAAAAATAGAAAAAATTTTATTAATTTTATTTTTGGCTCTTTTGATTGTTTTTGTTTTTATAGTTATATGTTGTTGTTGTTTTAGACCAAATAGCAGGCAAAAATAAATTGTTTATTAAAATGCTATCCCTTAATTAGATGATTTATAAGAGAATACTTAATGTTCAATTTGTTTAGATGATCTTTAATCAAATCAAGAATAATTGAGGCTTTATGTCAAAACAGATTGTTAGCATATATTTCATAAGCAATGTTTAGATGAGTGGTATTAATATAAAGACACCTGTCCATTTTGTAGAAAAGAACTACAATGATGATGTACTTTAATTTGTGGATAATTTATTAAAAATAAATTATTAATATCTTTATCTAAGTTGAGTTTCAAATTTCCAAAAATAATTTGATTTCAGTATTTATCTAATTTACTATAAATAAATGAAATATTTTTGAATATTATAATTAAATAATATTATTCTTAATGGCAACTCGTTCTTTAGTTCCCACTTTTATATTGAAAACATTTGAAATGCTTGAAGTAAATGATCTTCATATAATTAGGATTAATCAATCGCTCATATTGTTTCTTGGACTGAAGAAGGATTAAGCTTTGTAGTGAAAAGCCAAAAGTTATTATAATAATAAGTTCTGCCATAATATTTCAAACACAGAAACTATTCTAGTTTTCTCAGGTAAATTTAATGAGTAAATAGTTAGACAATTGAATTTATATAATTTTAAAAAGAGTAAACATTAGGAAGGTTAGGAGTTTAAACATAAATGTTTTAGAAAAGGAGTAAAGTAAGATTTTTGAGGATTTTTAATAGATAAATGTTACAGTTCATAAAAAGAAGAAATAACGAGGAAGGAAATTAAGAATCAGTTAATCCTAACTAACCATGTATATTATAGTTATCATTATTTTGGTTAGCTGCTAAATTAAAGGAAGAGTAAAATATTTTAAGAGTTTGTGCATCTGATATTAAGGATACAAATACGAGATTAGATGAAGACATGTAAATATTAAAACAAAAGAGTGGTGTGCTTTTGGAAGAAATGTGGAATCTGAAAAAGGTTCATAAAACTTATTATGATAATAGTTACTGCATAGTCAATTTGATTAGGTGAATCATAAATTGGAAAGAATAGATATTATTATTGGTGCAATGTCTCAACATAAAAAATTCAAAAGTATTTGGTATTAACTAAATAAGATATCTCTTAATATTTCACAACTAAATTTTTGTAGAATGAACTTAATACATTAGAAACTAACTTAAATTAGCCATTGTTTGAATCACCAAAATAAGAAATTGATGATTAAGAATAAATTAAAGCATTATTTGAAGAATTATAAAATCTCAGCAAACCAATACATTTTGATTGAATATTATGTTCAATAATAAACATAATCTAAATTATCAATAAACTTAAAAAATAATCATTTTAGGGAAAATAAAACCTCAAACATAATTAATTCAATTGATGTCTAGACTATTCTTAAATCTTAAAAAAATATTTAAAAATTTTAATATATATTTTGATTAAAATATTCAACACATCATAGTTTTAATAAAGTTTTTAGAAAATTTTAAATTTTATAATTTAGAAATAAATATATGTGATAAAGTTTTAAATAATTACTTCAAACTGCTTGTGCTACAAATATATAATAAAATACTATTTATTTGTAATTTACAATTTAAATTACCATTATAAGTTTTATTTTTTTATAGTATAATTTATCATATCGATTGAAATTTATTAATTTATAAGAATAGTTAAATATTAGAGCTTATAAATTATTTCAGATGTATTTATAAAGAATTAAAATGAATAAACCTTTAAATTTTAGAAGCTATTAAAATTATATAAGATACCAAAAATTTTAATTTATCTTAACAACCATGATATAGGTTGGAACCTTTTTGAAGTAATTTAATTTATATTGGTAAAATATCAAATAAGAATTGAGATAGTATTTTATGATAATTTTGAAGGTAGTTTAATATTAAATTTTAGAGAATATTTATTGGAACATAATTTAACAGATATTAATCTTCAATTGTTCTTTTTTGTATCGTAGTTATAAGAACATTTTTGATGAACATTAATGTATTCAATCTAGTTTTATAATCTTTCTATTGTTATATACTACTGAATATCCTTTAAAAACAGAACTAATTTTTTGATGATAACTCTAGGGTTATAAAGGTACTATTTAATTAAGATGTACAATAATGTTGGATAATAATAAGTAATTTGGATTTTAGATATCTTAATATTTGGAGTTAAAAAAATGTTTGCTAATTTTGGTTGTCGTTTTCTTGAATAAGAGTTTAAAGAGGTCATAAGTAAGGAATAGAAATACAAAGAAGATCAATTAAGAAATATATTAATAATTTAAAAAGAATGTCTCAGAGTCCCTGGTGTAAATGATTTAGTGATATAAGAAAAATATTTTATTAAATTAAATAACTGATGATGCAGAAGAAGCCTACTTAGACAAATAGACAAGCTAAAATTTAAGAATTTGTAATCCACTTTCATAAATTAGACTCCATCCTAATTGATTTAGAAGCAATTATCAGGATAGATTTTTGAAGATGCTCATCCAAAAATAAAAATAATTGAATTTTAAAATCTGGCTGACTTTTCTTCTCAACCAGTAAGCAGCGTCCCTATTGATGAACCATTATTTGATCCAATCCCACCAATTATACAATTTACAGACTATGAGGTACAAATTCCTCTTTAAAAGCAAACAAGCCATTGTAAATAAAGGAGAAGATTTTCAAGTTGCGTAACAAAGATCGGGTGGCTAGAAGAGTTAAAATATATAAACCTGACTCTCGTTTATTTTAAGTTGTGCCTTAAGGTACTAATGGAAAAGATGCAGGAACAGGAACTAAGGCATTTATTTTATAATTATTATGTATTAGGTAGCTCCAGGAATGGAGACTAATTTCATTATTCGTTTTTCCCCTGAGTCTAAATCAGATTATAATTATGATGTTATAGTTGAGACTGAAAGAGAAAAATTTGTTGTGCCAATAGTTGCAGTAGGAAAAAGAGCTATGATAGGTATTGGATAATCAAGATTTGTTTAGATTTTCCTGATTCTCTTGATTTTGGAAATTGTCCTGTCAAATATACAACAGAAAAACCAGTTATCATTAGAAATTTAGGAGAGAAGACTACAAAATGGTTTTTAAAGCTACCTTTAGGTTTTGATGCTGATAAAAGAGAAGGAGTTTTAGAGTATGGTAAAAATGAGTAAATTGTCATCAAGTAATAAAGTTTGTTAAAATATTATATTAGATTCTTTCCCACTGAAGCTAGATCTTATAAGAATAAGGCTATTTTATAGTATGATAATATGGAGGCTTATGTTCCTATTATAGGAGTGGCTCATAATGGAAATGTTTATTTATCAAAAAGCCAAATTAATATGACTGAAGCATTTATTGGCCTCTAATTGCAATAGACTTTATAGATAATTAATAAATCAAATGTGAAAGTAGATTTTGAATGGAGAGCTTTTGCAACTGAAAAAGAAGAATAAGAAAAGAAGAACAGATTAAGAAATTAATTAGAAGAAGAAGAGGCTGAAGAAAGAATGCTTATAAAAGAATTAGTATCAAATGAAGGAGTGCACGAAGAGCTAGAATTAGAAGAAGACGAAGATAGTGAAGAAGAAGAGAGAGATGAAAAGGCTATAATTTTGAAGAGACAAAAGAAAGCTGAATTATAATTAGCAAGAAAATATAGAAACATTCGTAAAGCAATCGAAGATGATTTACTTCTATTTATTGATGATATATTTACTATTGAACCTACTTAAGGTTAGATTTGGCCGAATTCTGAAATGACAGTTACAGTGACATTTGTTCCTAGAAGTGCATTTCTTTATTAAACTGTTGCCTATTGTAATATTTCATGTTCAGAAGAAAGATTGCCATTAAATTTGTATGGATAAGGTATGGGTCCAAGAGCTTTTTTAAGTGTTTATGAAGTAAATTTAGGAGATGTTTTTGTTAATGAAATTCATAAGACTGAAGTTGTAATTGAAAATAGAGGAGAAATAGAATGTAAATTTGAATTAATGCCTAATGAAAGAGCTTTTGGTAAGATGTTTAAATTTGATGTCGAAAGAGGTGTATTAGCAGTTGGTTAAAGAATGCCGTTTACAATAACATTTAAATCTAGTATACCAGGTGAATTCAAAGAAACCTTTAGATGGAAATTAGAAGGATCTACAGATTAATTAACTATATTATTTATTGGGCATGTGATTGCGCCTACTTTTAATTTCTAAGATGAAAAAATTCAATTCGGTACTGTCAGTTATTCATTTGAATAAACTAAAACAATTAAAATGACTAACACATCAACAGTTGCATTTACTTATGAACTTAAAATCCCTGGAGATGGTAAATTGGCAGAAAGAGAATTTGAAATTGAGCCAAGAAGAAATACTATCCAACCTAAAAATTTTGATGTAATAAAAGTTACCTTCATTCCAAAATAAATTAAAACTTATGAATAAGTTATGGTTGTTGATATTGATGGTGTTGGTTAAGATATGTTATCTATTCCAATTACAGCTGATTGCTAAGCACCAAGAGTAGAATTAAGACCTAGTGATAGATTGAATTTCAATAAAGCAGATGATTAAAAAGTATTCTTAAGAAATCCTTGTAAATCAAAAGTTGATTTAATTAATACTTCTGAATTACCAGCTAAATTTATAGTCTTACCTTAGAATGATGAATATAAAGTATTAGCAGATTATACAGTGGAACCATCAAGTGGAAAAATTAATGGAAACTCGACCATGTCTTTGGAAGTTACATTAACTACTAAAAAATTATACGATATAACTTTACCTCTATAAATAAACATAGTTGGAACTAATAATGGATAACCACATGTAATAACTATTGTCGCTTATTCAGAAGGACCTAAAGTTAAAACATCAAAAACAGAATTGGATTTCGGAAATGTTGAAGTATTAAAAGATTATTCTCTAAAATTAACATTAACTAACGATAGTGATATTGAGGCTGATTTTCATGCATTCACAAAAAATAAAATTTCAATATTTAAACCAATCTAAAAACATGGAATTATAAAACCTAAAGAAAGTTGCGAAATCGAAGTACTTTGTAGTGCTGATGATGCTGTTAAAGTTTCTGATGTGCTTCATTTCGTAATTAAAGAAGGTGATGATGTAGAAGTGTAATTAAAAGCTAAAGGAATAGGATCCACTATATTTTGTAAGGATGATCTATCATCTGTTAACATGGGAGTGAATTATACACATAGAAAAGTTACCAAAGAAATATTTGTTGAAAACAAGGGTAGAAAATAATAGAAATTATAATGGACTTAAAAGAAACCTTAATAAAAAAAAGAAGAATAAGATCCAAAAAATAATAAAGCCCCTCCTCCTGCAGAAGAAGAATCAGTATTTTCTATTGCTCCAGATACTATTATATTGCCACCTAAACATGGAATCATGTTTTAATTTAGAGGATATTCTTAGAAAAAGGGTAAGATTTCTGAAATTTTTATGCTAAATTCTACTATTGGGACAGAAAGGAAAGCTAATTTATTATTTGCAACAACAATTGAGGGTGACTTTATATAACCTACTTTATAATTCTCAGAAAGAAAGCTCTTCTTTAAATATTCTTGGGAAAAGAATGTACCATTTATGCCTATTTCAAAAAATTTAGAAATTACTTGTGCTTGTCCTCTTCCTGTAAACTTCGATTTAAAATGTCAACAACCATTTACAGTTAATTAAGATAAATTGTAATTAAATCCAGGTAAAAGTGCAGTCGTTAGAATTGATTTTGATCCTGCTTTTAAATCTGATCGTAAATCTGGAGATTTAGAAGGAAAACTATAATTGTCTCATTATGAACATCCACATAAGGATTTGATTGATTTGATTGGCTAAGTTCATTTTCCAAATTTAATTATGGAAACAAATCTTATTAATTTTGGTTCTATTTTATATGATACAACAAAGAAAATGGTAATGACTATGAAAAATCAAAGTGAAATGGCATTAAATTATGAATGGACTTTTGTAAGTGATGAATTATCAACATAAGGTTAACCAAATATACCAATAAATGAAATATTTGATATTCTACCATTGAGTGGATATATGGAACCAGGGTCAGAAGAATAAGTTGAATTTGTTTATAATGCAATAGGAGGATAGAGATTTAAAACTACAGCTGTTTGTCATGTTGATGGTGGTCCTGAATATGAAGTGACTTTAGTTGGAGATAGCAGTTTATTATCTTCTAAAATGAGCACAACTTTAATTGAATTAGGTGATGTAAGATTTTGTGAATGGGTATCTAGAGAATTTACAATTGAAAACACAGGTAAAGTTACATTCGAGTTTAAAATTGATTTAAGACATGTTAAAAAGAAAGGATTTGTTGATGTATAACCATAAAATGGAAAAATTGCAGGAGGAGAGAAACTTAGAATTACTGTTAGAGTTTCACCTGTTATACCTGCTGAATTTAAAGAAGTAATATTGGTATAGATTGGATATTATGAACCAGAACCAATTACTATAATAGGCAGAGGTGTTTATCCCTCTATGGTTGTCTAATTACCAAGAACTGAAAATCAATTATTTTAGCAAAAATTTGATGTAGAAATTGCCAAAAAGAAAGCTGATCTAGAAAATTAAATTAAAAGAGCCTAACTCTTGGCAAAAACATCAAATTAAAAAGTTTAAGTTAAAACTTTGGAATAGGTGTAATTAGAGGTTGAAAGAGATATTGATAGGTTTGTATTTTGTGAATAAATAAAAAAGACTGTTTTAGATAAATAAGATGAAAGAACACATTCAAGAGACTAAAAAGAGAAGTTTTATGATAATGTCATTTTAGCTACTTATATTTGTGATTTTGGCAATGTTGTACTTAATTCAATTAGATAAAAAACAATAACAATCAATAATCCTGGTACACTACCAGTAGAATTCGTTTTAGATGGCAAATACTTCAAACCTTAAGGATATAATATTGTTCCAGAGAGAGTATTAAATTTACCCAGCGGTGCTAATATTACTTTGAATATATAATATTAAACTAAAAAGAATATGGGATTTGGACCTACTAAAACGGTTGTACCAATTGAATTAAAGAAGGGACCAAAGTTTCATTTAGAGTTGACTGCCAATATCACAATTCCTTAAATTGTTATTGAGAATTCTGCTGATGGTTAAATTGATTTTGGAAAAGTTCTAATTGGATAAAAGAAGATTGTTTTCTTAAGATTTGTTAATGATAAAGAAATTGATTGCGAATGGTCTTAGTCAACAAGACAAGAATTAACTGCTGATAAGAAAGAGGAACCAAGATTTGTTTTAGTGCCAAATAGTGGTGTAATTAAATCAGGAGATAAATAATTAGTGGAAGCTCATTTTACTCCATTGGTGGAAAGAAATTACTCATAAAAATTCACTTTGAATATTAAAGAAAATGCAACACCTTATATATTGAATCTTAAAGGCACTGGTACAAGTATTAATTTATAATTTAATCCTCAATTAATAAATATTGGTCCAATCTTACCATATGATAAATTTGCACATTCTGTATTAGAAATCAAAAACCCTACTGAATTTGATACTGAATTATTCTCTTTAGATTTTGATACTTTATATCTTTAGGATGATGAAATTATTAACAATTATCCATAGTTAGAACATACAGATTTTATATTGATGCCTGTTAGATAACCAGGACAGCCTATCTGGATAGATTTCTAAAAAGCATTTACTAGAAGTAAGAGAAAAGATTAGATTTTAAATAAATTATAAGATCCTAATGTAGAAAATAAAGAATTACTATAAAAAGAATTAGATGATATTGTAATTCAAGAAACAATGATAAAAGTTGAATATCCAAAAAAAGTTAGTGATGATGTTTTGAAAAACATTGTTATCATGGGACCTCCTAAGTGTGGTAAGACTCATTTAGCTAATTATTTGGAATAAACACATAGAAGAAAAGTTATTAATATGAACGAATTAATTTAATGGAATCATGAAAATTAGACATAAGCTTATTAATAAATGGAGTAATATTTATAATAGAGATAAAATGAAATTCAAATTGTATAGTAGGAAAGGGAGAAATTATTAAAGAAAGCAGGAAAGAAATCTAAAGATTTAGAAGATAAATGGGGTCCAATTCCTTTGCATTTATACGAATATTTAAGCGAAGAAATCATAGTAAAATTATTGAAAGCAAGGTTATCTCATGAAGATTGTGGTGCTGGTGTAATTTTTGACAATCTGTAATCTAAATATTGGCCAAATGAATTGTATCTTATGAAGTGTATTATGGAAATTGATTCTCATTTGTAAGTAGTTGTATTAAAGGAATAATTTGATCAATATGGTTTAGAGATTTAAAAGTTGATTGAGTGGCCAGGCATGGAGAAATTAGCAGAGGAAGATAAACCAAAGAAAGAAGAAATAATCGAACCAATTCCTACATCTAAAGATAAAACTAATAAAGCTTAGACAAAGAGAGGAAAAGATCAATCATAGAGTCTAACTAAGAAATAAGAAAAACCTCAAATGTCATAATTATAGTTATAATAATAATAATCAAGATAGAAATCAAGACCAAAATCGTAACCTAAATCATCAGGTAATTTAGTAGAATAGAATTATTATGATGTGTTTTATCCAGGAAGTTTTGAAGATGAAATTTAGAAATAGAACTTTAATGAATTAATAGCTAAAGTGAAAGCTTTATTAGAGAATACTTATCATGAGAAAATAGAAATAGCAACTAAAATTCATGATCCTGTATTTGATGAAGGAAAGAAAGAGGAAAAACCTTAAAAACCAGCAAAGAAAGGAGATAAGCCACCTGAACCGGAAGAACCTAAAGTAGAAATTATAGATTATACTTATTTACAAAAAGGAGAAAGATAATTTAATGAAATTCCTTTCCATTATAACTTACCATAATTATGCCAAACAGGATTATAAATTATACCAGCTCCTATTTATCCAAATCCCAATTCTTTGCCTATTCCTGATCCTATCTATCATTAAATTGTTATGAAAAAGAAAGACAATCTGAATTAATCGATTCAATCAGGTAGAAAAAAGACTGATACAAAAGAATCATCTATTCATTAATCCAATGTAACACTTACACAAACACTTAAATATTTTAACATTCTCACTCCAAAAGATATGTATGTGAAAGATCCAAAAATGTAATCATAATAAAAAACTGAAAATGTTGAGGAAGATAAACACAATCTTTAAGATGAACCAAATAAACATTTGGAAGATATCAATTCACCAGGGAGGGAATAGTAATAACATCCTGATTAACTCAATAAACCAATTACTCCATCTGTCAAAGCAAGAGCTAATGTTACTTCAAGATCAATTGCCAATGTAAGTAAAAGATCTTAATAACAGAAGAATTCTGAATCACTTTAAAATAATGATCAAAAGTATAATTTTAAATTAGAGGATTTGATTCAAAAATAATATAGGTGGACTATACCTGCCAATAGAACATTAATCTTAGTAATTTAATTTTTCACTAAACATACTGGTTCTTTTGAAGGTAGATTAAATTTTGATAATTTCTTTTCTATTAAAAAGTCAGCAGCTGAAGTTAAAGGAGTTGCTGATTATCCATCTTTAAGTACTTTACCAAAATAACTTTTTTGGACTGTCAAGAAATCTAGACCTTTGAATGCTCCTGATTCATATTTAAGCAAAGTGTATGTATAAAATGAATAATCTTTTGATTTTGGACCTTTGTTGATTGGGAAATCTGATAAGATAGCAAATCGCGCAATTAATAGTACGACATTTAGATTGTCAAATTCTGGTAAATTTGATACAGAATTACAATTTTCACTATTATCAAGCATTCAAGAAAATAAAGAAATTTAGAAAGGAGTATTTACATTAGATTTAGATAATTCTAAGATACAATTGAATAGTGTTCCATTGGAATTAAGAGTTTGGGCATTTCCTGACAAACCATAGAAATTCAGAGATGATTTAATTGTCTAGATTAAGGATAATCCTTTACCTTTAATTATCCCAATGGTTTGTATTGGTTGTCGACCTACAATAGATTTAATTAATCCTGATGTAAAATTCGAAAGATTATTAATCACTCAATCTGATGCTAGAACAGTTACTATTAAAAATACAGGAATGATTAATGCAAAATGGAAATTGACAGGAATAGAATAATTGGAAGAAGAATTTTAAGTTATTAATACATCAGGAGAATTAGCTCCAACAATGGAAGCTAAAATAGAAATTAGATTTAGGGCTATCAAGGAAAGAAAACTTAATTTAAAAATAACACTCGAAGTTGAGGATGTTGAGAATATGAATATAAAATAAGATCCTAAAATAATTAATGTAGATGCTGAGGCATTTTAAATTTAAGTAGATATTAAATATCCAACACCAGAAAATATTTTAGATTTTGGTAGTGTTAAGGTTGGTGACTTTAAAGATCAAATATTGTAAGTTAAGAATATTGGTTAGTATTTGGTTAAGATAAAATGCTTAATTAAAAAGAAGCTATTTACTTAATTATTTTAATTAGAGCCTATGGAAACAGATCTTAATCCTGGTTAATAGAAAGATATTTTGATAAGATTTTGTGGAGTAAGGGAAATCAAGATGAAGACTACTAATGATACGACTGATTTATATTTAGAAATTTTGGAAGGAAAAACATAAGAGATTTATAAACCAGTTCCAATAAATGTTTAATTCAATAGTGTTTATTCAAAATATTCAATCAATCCACTGAAAAATATAAATTTTGGACCAATATAATTTAATGAATCAAAAGTAAGACATTTGGAGATAAAAAATGAAGGATAATTTGAATTCAATTTCACTATATTTGATTACGCTAATGAGGAGTTTAGGAAGTAATTACTTGAACAGTAGAATAAGGAGGCATAAGAAAAGAAGGAATTAATGAAAGCAATGCCTTCTTCATTAGGACCAGTCGATCCTAAGAAAGGACCAAAGAAAGATGATAAGAAATAGGAAAAGAAGTTGCCAAAACCAGGCAAGAATGATCCACCTCCTGGCTAACTGAAAATAGGTTAATGGACAATAATGCCAAGTATTGGTACAATAGCACCAGATTCTTCTTGCACAGTGGAAATTACATTTGCTGGATAAGGCTAAAAGAATTATGAATAAAAATTAGCTATTGATATAATTAATCGTAATCCAGAAGACTAACCAAATGGAATTGAATATGAAGTATTAAGTGAAAGTTGTATTCCAGGAATAAGTACATCCACCTATGAATCTATATTTGAAGAATAAGTAGTTTTACAATCGTAAGTGAATAATCTATCAAATTTGATTAATTCAAATGTATTCTTTATAGAAGAGAAAGTTTTTAGTTTTGGAACTTTGGTGCCATCTAAAGTTCCTGATGGAGTGGTTGAAAGATTCAAACTTACAAATCCTAATAAAATTCCATGTAGTGTTAAGTTAGATACTAGAAGAAGACAGAATTATCCAAATGATAATTTTGCATTTGAAGTCTTACCTAAATAAGTAAAAATAGCACCTCACGAAAGTGTTTATATAAAAGTAGCCTTCAAACCAACTATTATGGCTTAATATTATGGCATATTTGAAGCTATTGTTGAGAATGGTGAGCAAAGTTCTAAGACTCATAAATTGCTATTTGATTTAAGAGGAGAAGGAGCATTGCCAACTCTAAAATTAGAGAAACCAAAGGATTGGTTAGACGAGAGAACTCCAGTTGTTAAATTTGGCAGAGTGAGATTGGGAAAGACTTTGACTATGCCTATAGTATTAAAGAATGATGGATAGATTCCAGCTACAGTCAAATGGGATTTGGCAGCAGTGAATGAGCATTTTAGATTTTTAGATCAGAATACTTTTACTTTAACTCCTAAAACTACAGCTACTTTTAATATTGAATTTACTCCAAAAGATGTTGGAATCAAGTAACATTATTTTGTAATGTAAACATTACTTAATCCTTATGAAATTACTAAAGTTGCAGTAACAGGAGAAGCATTTTAAGAAGATATTGTATTTGAAAATTTAGATGACGAAGTTTAATTTGGTGATTGCATAATTAATGTTGAAAAAAAGATACAATTTTATTTAAAAAACAATGGAGCCAATACAATTCGATTTTAATGGAATACTTAAGGATGCGAAGACTTTTCTTTTATTCCTAGACAAGGTCATTTGAATACTAAAGAATCAAAACCTATTACATTAATATTTAAATCAAATCGAAGTATAATCCACAAATCATTTGCTTTATAGTGTGATACTAAGCAAATTAATAAAAAAACATAATCTGAATGGGATGATAGTATGGCAACAACAAAATATGTTACTTTGACTGAATATAATTGGCTAATGAAAAGAAGAGAAGAAGAAGAGGCTCGAAGATTAGCAGAGGAAGCTGCCAATAAAAAAGGAGCAAAGAAGGTGGATAAGAAAGCTGCTAAATAGGAAATAGTGTAACCTCCTTAACCTGAGCCAGGAGAGGAAGCTAATATTCCAATATCTGATCCATTACCTGAACCAGAATATTAGGTGATAGATAAGAGTGATAAGAGTATGCCATTGAAAGTCAATGCAATTGCTGATTTTGCTAAATATGAGATAGATTAGAGAAGTATTTACTTCAAGGAGACATTAATGTATACAACACGAGTTCATTAATTAAAATTAAAGAACTCTTCATTAATAGCAATAAATTATAATTGTAAGATAGTTTCGGCAGAAACAGGAGCTATAGATCCAGGTTACTTTTATGTATATCCAAAGTAAGGAAAGATCGCTAGTAATAGTGATGAAATGTTTACTATTAAATTTAGTCCAACAGAAGTTGATGAATCAAATGAGAGATTGTTGGTGATTTAAATAGATAATTTGGATCCAAATTAAGAGAAGTTGATTGTGGAATTAGATGGATAAGCAGAAAGACCGATATGTCATTTTGAATTGCCACCAAGTAATTATAGAGATAAGAAACCTGATTTGGAGGCTAAATATAATGTTATAGAGTTTGAAAGTTTAGGATGCAAAGTTAAGAACACTAAAAGATTTTATGTTGTAAATCCTACTTCAGTTGGATATGAATATGAATGGAAACGAATTGATGATGAAAAGAATTAACATGCTAATTATTTTAAATGTATTACAATTAAAGGTGTGGTATTATCTGGAAAGAAATCTGAAATTATATTTGAGTATTCTCCTGACACATAAGGACAACATGAAAGCTATTGGGTATTTGAAATTCCACAAGAACACATAGTTTAATATTTCTTAATTACTGGTAGTGTAGTTGAACCAAATGTAATATTTAATGTTGGTAAAGTTAACTTTGGACCTTTGTTGGTTTAAGGAAAAAATAAGGAGACTGTCATACTGAAGAATTTAGAAGATGTTCCATTATCATTCTAATTCGACAAGGAATCTTTCCATAATCCTGAGTTTGGAGATTCTCTTACAATAACTCCAGTGTAAGGAACAATAAAAGCTCTTGGAGATTAACCTATTGAAATTTAATTTGCACCAAAAGTTGAAAGAGAATACAACTACAATTTATTATGTAATGTAAAGAGAAGACAAAGACCAGTCACTTTGAATGTTAAGGGTATTGGTTATATTTTGCATAATAATGTATATTTGAATGGAGTCAGTGTTACTTAATAAAATACAGTTGTTGAATTAGGAGATTTGTATATAAATGAAAAGTCAAGTAAATAAATTACAGTAGAGAATTAGGGTGATTTTAATTTTGATTTCAGTATTAGGAAATCAGCTCAATTGTCTAATATTGTAATAATAAATCCTGAAAATGGTACAGTTAAGAAAAATGAAAAATTCAATATTGAAGTTAGATATTAGCCAACAGCACCTCAAAAATTAAATTAATAATTTTCATTATGTATTTCAAGTGGCCCAACTTATAATTTCCAATTAATTGGATCAGCCAAAAAGCCAGCAGTAGAATTTTCATTTTTATAATATGATTTTGGACCTTGCTTTGTTTTGAGATAACCTTTGCCTATAACTAAACATTTAGAGTTAAGGAATAGAGATGTTTAAGCTATGGCGATAGAAGCTTTATATGAAAAGAAACCTTACTTTGGAGTGTAACTGCCTTCAGGTTAAGTTCTTCTACCTATTCAAATAGAAACTCATAAAGACAAGAAAGGAATCATATAAACAAAGGAATTAAATGTTTTATAAATTCCAATCACTTTTACTCCAAGAGAATTGGTAAAATATGATGAGAGTGTTATTTTTGATATAAATGGATTGTAAAAGGTAGAAGTGAGATTTACTGGAGAAGGTGTGCCTTTGAAATTAGATTTATTGAAGACAGAATATTAATTTGTAGATTTTGGAATATATGGAGTTGGATAAATTGGATCTGAAGTTATTTCATTGGTTAATAACTCATAAAAAATGGTCACTTTAATCTTTGAATAGGATGTATTGAAAGAATTGAAATAAAAGTATTACATCAAGGTTAGACCTAAGAAGGAGTTTGTAATTAATCCAAGAGAAAGGAAAGAAATTACTCTTACTTTTAAACCTCAATAAAGATTACATTCTTTCAAAACAGATCTTTTCTTTAAAATAGTTGAAAATAATGAAGTTCGAAAATTATTGACCTTAGCTGGAGCATGTCATGGAATTGAATTAAAATTAATGGAAGACACCATAGGTTTTGGAGGAGTTGTTATTAATTCAAGACTTACAAAGAATGTATAGCTGAGTAATTTAGGAGATGTTGCAGCCAAATTCTAATGGGATACCTCATTTTGTAAAAATTATTTCACAATTACTCCATTATAAGGAACATTACCAGCTCATGAAGATTTATAATTTTAGATTACATTCCATCCAAATGCTATAGATAATGATATTCGATTTGACAAAGTGAAATGTTTGATCTAAAATTCAGATCCACTTTATTTGAATCTTCTTGGCAAATGCATTGAATAACCTAAAGAATAGATCCAAGAAGTTAAGTTTGAAACTGTAGTAAGAGTACCAATTTCTAAAAAAGTAGTTGTCAAAAATCCTACTCCAAAACCTTGGAAAGTTAAGGCTTCGGTGACAGCCTTGTTACCTTAATTTAAGGATTATTTTGAAGGCAAAGAATATGTTGAAGTGCCTGCAAATGGATAGGCGGAATATGAAGTCATTTATAAACCTTTAACTATGACATCCAATCCATAAATACAAAATTTATAAGATTAACATGAAGGATCACTATTCTTCCCATTACCTGATGGATAAGCTCTTCTCTATAATTTATTTGGTAAGAGTTTACCTCCATTACCATAAACTGTTGATACTACTATGAAAGCCAAAAAGAATACTACTCAAGTGTTATAAGTGAAAAACTGGTTGAAGACAAGTCAAAGATTTGAAGTAACATGGATTTTAGATCCTGAAGACCCTTCAATTATTCTTAATGGAGCCAATACTTTTGAGGTTTCAAGCGAAGGCACTAAGGAATATAAGCTCACCATTTATGGGCTTAAGTAATCATAAAATAAAGTTACAGTCTATTTTAGAAATGCTATTACATAAGAGTTTGTATTCTTTAAAATTGTATAATATATTATTTTATTGTTAGAATTTAAATATTTAACCTCCTGATCAACTACCTAAAATAGAACTAGCATCGATAGTTAGGGAGGTTGCAACAAAATTGATAACCATTGAAAATCCAATTAATTAACCTGTAGAATTTAAGAAGGATTAACTTATAGCTGAAGTTGATAGCATCTCATTTAATCCATAATAATTTGTAATTCCACCAAAATCAGAATTCGGTCTTGAAATAGCTTATAGACCTTTAATTGTCTAAGATATCCAATCTAAAATTACAATAAAATCAGTTCAACTAGGAGAGTTTATTTATCCTCTTAAGTTATAAGGATTACAATAGAACGTTTCAAGATCACTCTATTTCAAGGCATCCTTGGGAACTGAAATGGTTTTACCATTTAAATTTATGAATTACACTAAGAAACCCACTATGTACACTTGTTATGCTACGAAATTGGGTCCTAATGGAAAACCTCTTCCTGTGAACATCGATCCAAAAGCTAAGGGTGCTCCAGCTTAGACAACTGATTTCATTTGCGAATAAGTTCAATTCTAAGCACCTCAATCTGAATCATTTGATGGTGTTGAATGTTAGATCAGTGTTAAGTATGAACCTAGTAGTTTGAATGAAAGCCGAGGTATTTTAGTTGTGACATCACCAGATGGAGGAGGTAATTTATTTATTTTGAAATGTTTTTTTTAGAATATCAATGTCTTTTGATTGGACAAGGAATCACTCCTTAACCAAAAGGTCCATACAAATTATCAGGTGCTAAACCACCAGCTATAGAATTTAAGAATCCCTTCTTTGAAGCTTAAGAATTCACTTTGAGAATTGACAATCCTGCATTTACTTCATCTGTCAAGTCCCCCATTAAAGTTGATGTAAGAATTAAAATTATTTACAATTTTAGGGTAAAAAAGTATTGAGTATCAACATCAACTATAAAGCAGTTCCAAATACAAGCAATAATGGAAGACTAATAATATCTTGTGGTGATTTACCGTAGTGGGTGTTCTATCTTTAAGGAGAATGAATAATATTATTAATACATTTAATATGTATTTCAAATCATTATTAAATAAAACACACAATTCATTAAATCATAATCAAAATCATCAAAAGCAATTCAAAATTTTTACCAAAAGTATCAACTGTACTTGTTGGAGTTGATGTATTAGTGGTTGAATTGGTGTGATTTATTGTCTAATTGGTTTAAACGTCCTTATCACCATTACATGATTAACATTTATTTTTACTTGTATTCCAAGTGTAAGTATATTCTGATATAGTAAGACATAATTGCTAATCCTGAGCGGTTAAATCAATATCTTAACATTTTCCATCTATCAATTAACATCCTCTTTTGGAAGTTTGACTCCAATCATAAAATGAATTGCATTTTCCAATTGTTTTATAGTAAGATTCACAAGTATGAGAATAACATGAACTCGTTGAAGTGTTACTGGCATATTTAAATGCACAACGATCTTTAGCTGAAGCACATGCTTCCTGATCTTAATCTGCTTAAGTACAAGATTACATTAGTGAACAGGATTGACCGTTCCATACACATATGCCATCAGTTCCACCAATATTACAAGCAATTTTAGTCTTATATTATGAACATATTTCTTTGTTTATACAATTGATTCCATCAGTAATACATGATGGTAATGATTATTAACATAATTACAATGTATTTCCATTTGAAATACTATTACACATGTACATTTGACATGTACCTAATGTAGTGTTCCAAATACATTTACCTTCTAATCCATAGGCAATAGAGCATATTTCCTTTACTTTATATTCATTGCAATTTATTTTAGAGATGCACATAGTTCCATCGTAAGTACAATTAGATAATTAAAGATAACATTGTTCATGAGAAGTGCCACTTAATTCTGTACAGCTCTGACTTTTGCACTATCCACTTTGATTCCAAAAACAAACTCCAGTAGATATAATTTAATTATTTTTGATTTACACTCCATTAGAATCAATTTTACATGATGCCTCATTAACATATAAATTGCATTCACTTAGAGCAATGCATCCATTTAATCCATCTGTAGTACAATTTTTGTTTGCTTTTTAACAATCTTGATGATTAATGTAGTAAGCATCTGAACAACTAATAAATAATTTACAGATAGGAGGTTAATTTGAATTCAAAGCTGGTACAGTCGTTATACAATCTCCATCAATTCCACTTACGCAACCTCCACTTGTATTTGTTTCAGCACATAATGTAATTGCGATACAACTATTTCCATCACTTGTACACAGAGGTGATATTGCTTTACATTCTTTATCACTCTTTAATTATACTGATTTGCATGAACTGAATTGAATGCACTTAGATTATGTTTCAATCCATTTACATGGTCCATCAATTCCTTCAAAGCATTATTATTTTGATGTAAAATCAGTGCAACTTTTTATTTTCATACATTTTTAGTTTTCCCCTATTGTACATTAGACATTAAACTTTTAACAATCTGAATGACTAGTACCACTATAATCATAACATTCTCCAATATTTCTGCAATTACCTTTATCCCAAATACATTTAGTGTTTTTATAACTGACATTACAATCCTTTTCTTTGTTAATTATTTAACATTCTTTCAATGTACATTTATTTCCAATCCAATAACATTATTCATCTTTGATTGACTTAGTGCATCCTGCTTCTGCTAAAGTTGAACATAATCCTCTAGTTACACATTTAGTTCCATCAGTAGTGCATGTGGACATGGCAGTTTTACATTCAGAATCAGTTGTAAATTCATATTCTTCACATGAAAGTCTTTTACATTTATAAGTGTCTTCTGCTGTACAATTAGGTAGCCAAAGTTAACACTATTAGCTAGTATTTAAATCAAGTGGGGCTGCAGAACAAGTTTTAGTTTAACATTTGGAATTATACCAAAAACAATCATTACTATTGGCATCTCGAATACAAGATGTTTCGATAGGGATTTCAGCACATTTTTAGGGAATAGTTACACAACCCAATAAATCTTATTGAACAGTACAGGTTTATAAGTAGTCTTAACAAGCCTAATGAGTTGAATAATCTGATGTCTTTGGAGCAGTATTACAACTTAGATCAGTACATGCAGATTCAAACCAAACGCATTTCTAATTGCTTTTGGTAACAACACATTGTTATTCAAATTTATAGTCATTACAATTAGAATTCAAAGGTTAACATCCTTAAATTATCTATTGTTGTTGATCATCTAATGTTATAGAAACAGTGCAAATAGTATCAAAACTTTAACATTAAGCGTGAGAATTTAAAGAGAGTGATGCTACATTGCATTACTTGTATTGACATTTCTAAGTGTTTGTATTCCAAATACAATTTTGATTTAAATCATCAATGGTACATTCAGTTATGGTAACATACTAATCACATTATTTTAATGATTGGCAGCCTAATCCAGAAGTGGATATAGTGCATTTTATATTCGGAGATGCATTGTAGCATTGACTATGTGAAGCAAAATTGCTAGTCTTTTCTATCTCTTCACATTTCAAATCAACACAATTCATAATGGACGGATTCCACCAACATTATTAATTAGCATAGTTATATTTGCATTATATTTAAGTAACATAACTACTACAATTTTACATCTTTGTAATACAACCACCCTTATTTGACACAGTACATTTATTATTTTCATTTTCACATTAATTATGTGTTGTAAAATTATTTGATAATAGATGACAACCCATTTTAAGACATTTATTATTTGCTACAATACATTATCCTTCTTGAGACCATAAACAAGAATTTGCATTTTATTCTTAACATGTTAATTTCTTTTCAATACATGCACTTTATGAAGAATTTACCGTACATGTTTATAACCAAGCTTCGCAATCTTAATGGGTTGTTTTTGGTGTATCTACATTTGAACAAGTTTTATCTTTGCATCCAGTTGTGGAATCATTTGTACATGTAGATTTCATTTTTTGACAAATATCATGTGTATATGTAAAAGATTCACCCAAATATATTTTATTACATGAGGTTGATGCTTACATTTCAATACATGAAGCACCTGAATTTGCTTATTAACTTTATATACATCTGCCTCGAGATGATTAATAACAATCATTCAAAGATGTATATTGATAACAATCTGCTAATATGTTTGTACAAGCTGTATTTGCTCTATTAGTACTGCAATAATTATTCGAAATCAGTTAGCAAATTTCAAATGTTAAAATTGGATTTGCATCAGTAACTAATGAACAATTCTTTTCTGAAGCAATAGCAACAGGCTTACATGCAGAACCAGTCCATATACAATTATGTCCAGTTTTTGAGTATGTACAACTATCATTTGTTGCAGAAGCACAAGTTTCTGCCATTGAAATACATCCTGTTTAATCATAATTAAATGTGCAAGAATTATCATATTCTTAACACTTTTCAAATGAAATAATACCACCTGTATAACTTGCACATGAACCGGGACCGCAAGTTGTATTTGCTCCTGAAGTAACCATAATACAAAATGCTCGTTTATCAGAACAATCTGAATTTACTGAAGGAGTAGACAGAGTGGCGCAATCAACATGGGTATAAAGACATAAAGTACCTTTTACAACACACTCTCCTTCTTTAGAGTATTTGCATTAAGATAAATCTGCCGAATAATCGGAACATAAATCCTTTTTTGTAATACATCTATTTCCATCACTGTTCAAAGTACAACCTAAAATATTTTCGCATTCGTCCTTAGTAGTATATAGGTAATCTGTACATATTTTATTGATGCATCCTGATGATGTATTATCGACTTTACATCTGAATAAAACAGAACTACAATTGCTATCATTATATGTATTCAGACGAATATCACTACAGTTAATCTAATTCAATTCTTAACATTAATTTTGTAACCAAATACACTTAATTTAACTAATTGTTGAATGACATTGATAATCATATTTATATTCTTGACAAAGACTTTATTTATTAATACAACCTTATTAATTCACTTTGCTTAAAACTGTACATACAGAACTTAGTTGATTGCATTTCTCGTATGTATCGTAATCATTTGTATCTGTTGAATCGCTACATCCAGACTCTCTACATTGAGTTCCTGTCCAAATACATACTCCTCCTGTTTAATTGTATTTGCATTATTAAGCTATTGTGTATTGTTGACATTTCTGAAGTTACATGCAGCCATTCAAACTACTGTTAACAGTACATTAAGAATATTGAGTATAACACTCTTAATGTGTACTACCAGTTAAATTCGAGCATATCTTTTCTTTGCATTATCCTCCTGTCCATATACATTAATTTTGGGTTGAGACAAAACAATTATTAATAGTTAAAAGATTACATAAGGAAGGTTTAGCTATGCATCCATTACTTGAATTATTCAAAACACAATTGCTCATATATTAAGTGCAATTTTATTAATTGAAAACTATTAAATAATTTGGTGACCCTACAACACTTGCAGTTTCACAAGATTTTTCGACGCATTTGTTGTTATTCCATATACAAATTGGTGAATTTCCGAATTCACAATTTTATTATAGATGTCTATCATTACAATTAGAGGTTAGATTCATACATCCAATTTGATTATTATTTACCACACAATCAGATTTATATTATTAACAACCTACTGTTGTTGTTATAGAGTTATTTGCCATATTACACTATTTATCGACGCATTAAGAGCTTCTCCAAACACAATCTCCTTCATAAGTTTTATCACATGACTTTTCACTTGCATAAGCGCTACATGATAACATTTTATTCATACAACCCTACCCAGAATTATCAAGTACACATCCATTCATATACTATTCACATTCGCTATGAGTTTGAAATGATTTTGGTGCAAAAACACATGCTTTTGTAAAACAAGTGCTTTTCCAAACACATTTATTTTAAAAAGCATCTGTTGTACATTGATTTTAACTAATGATATTCTCACAAATCATATCTAAACATCCAATATTTGCTGATACGTTGAATATACATTCTTTAGAAAATGTTTCACATTCAATTTAAGAAGCAGCTGTCGTATTGTTTGAACAGCTTTTTTCCAAACATTATTATCCAGTCCAAAAGCATTTTGTACCATCCTCCATATCAATACATCCTGTTTCATTATTAGAACTTGAACAAGAAGTTTGTTCAATACATCCATTCAATGTAGTAACACAATTTTTTGCAAATTTTTTACATTATTCATTTGTGTTGAAACTATTTGGTGCTTTAGAACAAACTTAGTCATAACAAACATTATCTAACCATATACAAGGTTCATTTGACTAATTTATAACGCAAGCAGCTTAAATTTTTACATCTGAGCATTTTGTGATATTTGCACATCCTCCATTCTATTATGTTGTACAATCTTTCAAGAAATTATTACATTATTAATGAGTGGTGTATGTAATTGGAGCATTTGAACACATAATAGTAAGACATTTATTATCCTACCAAAAACATTTTTTCGTTTATTATTTATTCCATAAACATTAAGTATTTAATTTTTAACTTTCACAATTGTCTGCACTTTCAACACAACCTCCTTATTCTCCAACTGTACATTTAGATAATTGTTTCCTACATTCTGCATCAGAGTTAAGTGTAATAGGTAATTAGTTACATTCTGTAAAATCTTGACATTTATCCACATTCCAATAACATAATAGATTGTTCTAATTTTTATAACAAGCAGTTTCAATTTTGTAATCTGAACACTCACTTAGATTTATGCAATGCAATCCATCTGTAGAGCATTATTATGAAACATATTAGCATTCCGTATATTTTGAATAGTAATAAGCTGTGCAACCTGCGAATTGTTAACATTCTTTGTTTATCCATGCACAACCAATTTTGGTTTGACATATAGAATCTGAAAATGAACTACAGTATGTCTTATCTTAATTAACAACAACAGGTGGATTGGAATTGACTATACATTTGTCTGTATCCCATAGACAATTATTATTCAGATTCTAACAATCAGTTTGGGAAAGTATTTATTCGCATTTACATTTAGTATTAGATATCGTAGTTGCATCCAATAAGATGAAGAAGTAAAAGATTATTGCTAGTTTAATTTTCATTTTATTTATAATCAAACAAATCCCAATTCTTTTTCTGAGTCTTGAACTCTATTCTCAAGTACAATAGTATTTTATTGCAATTTGATTCTGTCTAAATTTATTTAATCGACTTATTGTTTTAAGAATTAATGCTATTCTAATTGTAATGCATTCTGTTCATGAAACTCCTACATCAATCTTCGATACTCTTCATTTAAGTATTTATTTGAATCATCAAATGAATCAGTTGTAATTTATGATAATTCAATCAAATTATTGCGTAATTGTTCCTTCTCCTTCTTTGCAAAATCTAATTCATCCATCAATTGCTATAACAATTACTAAAACTCATAAACTTTTATTTACATCTAATCTTTGCAAATGACTCTTTACTGGCATCTTCATTGCAAACTCCTCTTAATCATATTATGCCTAATCTTAGAAATCGTTGTTGTATGCCATATTATATTAATATTAAAAAAAACAAATAATCACTTTCAACTTATTTCCATATATTATATCTTTTATATTTCTTGTAACTTATTACTAATATCCACAGTTTAAGAATCTATGAATTATTCAAAACTCATTTAATTAAATTTTAAATGAAAACCACCAACGAACCATCATTATTTAAATATAGAGTAAGCAAACTATTAAATGCTTATTAGATCCTTGAGTAAAAGAACAAGAAAGTTGTTTTAGAGGCTGACGAAGACTATTTCAATTAGTTTGCCAATGCTCTCTCAATTCTTCAAAAATTTCATGATGACATTAAATCCCAATATCATCCTGCCTCTCAACCCTAAAAAAGAATAAGAAATGTTGTCTCCATACAAGCAATTAATTCGGATTCAGAAAAATCAAATAATCAGTCTTTTGCTAATGCTAATCCTGATATTAAGGAAGATCAGGACTTTCGCAGGTATCCTAATCATTTAATGGTTTTAAGACGCATACCCCACTTCTTCTTATCTCGCTTTAAGAAATGGGCTAAAATGATGGAACAAGACGCAGCTTATAAATACCTCCAGAATGTATAAGAATCTAAGGTTATTTAAACATATAAATTATAAAGACATCAAAATAACAAAGATTTGAATTAGGAGACTTATAGCGTTGCTTTCAAGTTTAAGTTAACGAACCCAAAGAATCCAAGTTGTGTAAGAACTTACTGAAAGATCTGTTTATTTCTTTTCTGTAAAACGAGGCCACTCTTTAGATTATTCATTACAATAAAATTAGTTCAATCGAATAAAAAGTACAATATGGAATTCATTCTATTTTAGCATAAATACATTTCAGAAATTAAAAACATGATCCAAGAAATGTATGAGCTGAAACCATTTGATTCCTACTTATCATCAGAGAAAATTAAAGGAAAGAGAAATCCAAATAATAATAATAATCATTCTCCCATCAATGAAAAACAAGAGGACTTGAGAGAAGAATTCTAAATCCCTGAAATGCATGAAAAATATTCAAACGAAAACTTTTCAAAATACACCAAAGCTCCCTCCTTGGTCAAGATGAATAGTTATTAATGATTCTTATAAATTATATATTCCATAATTCTACATCATATTAAAAATTCGTTTATTTCCATATTACATAATTGTTTAATAGAACACTCATTTAAGTTTAAACATTAGTTCAAAACTCAATCCTTCTCACTTATTAAATCTAACACAATTATTTTATGTATTTCATAATTTTAATTATCAATATTTATATATTAAATGCTAAAAAAACAAAAGTTAATAATTGAGAATCCCATCAATGACTTCAGTGTTTGTCCTACGAATAAACTTACACTATCCTCACTTGATAAACCACTTTTTCCAACTCCTTGGAGAAGTTATAAACATTATAACATTCAAACGCCTACTATTTTAATTAATCAAACTGACAGAGTCTAAGAAATGTCTTGCCAAATCGATAAACTTAAACCTCGTTATAGTAGATCATTAACAAAAAATAGAAAGTAATATTTTGACGAAACAGCGTAAAATATTTATGATCCTAAACCAATGGAAAAATAAATTTTAAATGGTAGCCGTCTTAAATTTAATGAAGACTTGAGTATGAATCTTTATACGGAAAAGCCAAAGCAATAATTGCTCCTTCCTCTTATGTTAGATTTATATTTTTTACATTCTTTTTAGAACAGAATCTGTCAAGGTTGGTTCAATCACTATTAGTAAAGATGTTGCTCTCCCCAAATATCTTAATCCTCCTAAAAGTAAGAGGGCTGGATTCAAGAGATTGCCAGAGTACTCTATTCGTAGATTCAGTCATGTTGATGATTTAGTCGAGCGAGTTAGATTACAATAAGTGGATATACTTAAGAAATATTAAGCAAAATCCTTTTCTAAAGACATACAAAATAAGCTGAAAGATGAATTATTTATAATACTAAAATAATTTGAATGATTAATTTTTATATATTTATATAAATAAATTAAAAAAGAATAATAACAATGACAACAACCGAATAAGAATTACTCAAATAGCTTTATGATTTAAGAATTGAATTCAATGAATAATTAAAAAAGGTTCAAGCAGGAGCAGAAGTAAACTAGTTATTTTATTCTAAGAATTAAGGAGAAATAGCCACATTGCAAGATCAAAATAGAAGATATGCTTATAGAATTGGTCATTTGACAAAAGCTATTGATGAATTGATTTAATCAGAAGTAACATTTTCTATTATCATACTAGAATCAATTACGCAAAGAGAATACCTAATTAAAAGTTAGATTAGAAGAATTAGAAAAAAAATGAATAACATTAAATATAATCAATATTGATTAAATAGATTTAATTTATTAATAAATATATTGAATCGATATATTTATCTCTTTTCTAGGATAGTGTTAACCTAAACAGTAACTTTGAGCTTATAATTATAAATTTCAAACATATATTTTTCCTTATTACGAAGAACTAATTAGGTTAAGTGATATGGCTGATTTTTTTCCAGATAAATAATTCTACTTAATTGTCCTAAGGTATAAACAAGTAATTACAATAAGAAAAATGGATGTTGTAATTAATTTTAATTAGAAACATAATATAATTATTTTTTATTTAGTATAGTTATATTTAGTAGTAGAAGAATATAATTAATTTAAATTCTTCATTGTAAATTTCTTATTTGAACTTTTTAGGGAATTATTCTAATTATTTCAAAAACTATTATTTATGATTTGTATTAAGAAAAATCTTGTCTTTCATGATTAGTTTTAAGTGTAGTTACTTTCTGATTGCATAAGATTATCGAATGTAGATGTTATTTATATACAATTAGACTAAGAAAATGGTTTAATACTCCATTCCACTACTTGAGGATACTAAAATAGATTGGAAATTGTCGAAATGCTTATAAAAATTTGAAGGATTTGGTATTTTGGTCAATGGGAAGTGGGAATATTTTGAGATGGAGAGAAATCATTTAGAACTACTAAAATAGTTTCTGGATGCGAAAATCTCATATCATAATATTTACAATATATATAAGATGGTTTAATTTTGTGGAAGAGGATCGTATGGACATGTAAATTTAGTTGATAAATTAATAGGTATTTAAATACTAGAATCTTATAAATGGTGAATATGTTGCATGTAAGTCTTTAAAGATAGGACATACAAACACATAAGAAGTAAGCATTGATTTAATTTGATTAGGAATGTTTAAAGGAAGTAAAGGCATTATAGACATTAAAACATCCTAATATAGTTAAGATGAAAGAATTTTATATGGAGACTAGACATTTTTACATAATAATGGAATTTTTGGAAGGAAAATCACTGAAAGATTTATTAAGAGAAACAATTCTTAATGACCGAGAAATTATTCTAATTTTAAAAGTAATTACTCTATAAAATTTTAGTAATTATTACAATGTATTAATTATATTCACAAGGAAGGTTATGTGTATAGAGATCTAAAATAAGAAAACGTTTTATTTGCAGAGTATGGAAATTTGTAAACGTTAAAATTAATCGATTTTGGGATGGCAATAACATAAAGAGAATTCAGACTAAATAGAAAACAAGCTTGTGGAACCCCTGGTTATATGGCTCCAGAAATGATGAAAGCTGAAGGTTCTACAGATTAGAAGGTTGACATGTTTGGAGTTGGAGTTCTATTATGGGAAATGTATTATTATATTTAAATGATTTGATAGGATTCATAATAGTAGATTTTTGGAAGGGAATAATTTGGATGACAGATATAATTTGAACAGAGATTATGTATATTCAGATGAGTTTACTGAAAATATAATGAATCCAAATTTAAAATACTTAGTTGAGAAGATGATTCATCATAATCCTGAGTAAAGAATCTCTGCTGCAGAGGCTTTAAGTTATTTAAACTGGAGTACAATAAATAGTTGTTCAATTACAAACATTGGTTTAGATTGAGATTGTAGAAAAGATAAATGATATTTGTTTGATTATATATATTTTATTTTATATTATATATTTATATATGTGTGTATATTTTGGTCTCATTCTTTGATTTGATACTTTTTTCTCATTTCAAAGTATTTTCTATAGTTTTGATCTCTGGATCTTGATACCACAATATCTTTGGCCAATAGATAGGAGTAGAACATCTAAGTCAAAGGCATTCCTTGACGAGCCAATCTAAAAGTATGCAATTAAATAGAAACTTATCATTATTGTATCCTGTATTGATGAGTCCACTTCCTTCTGAGTTCTTACCAGCAGTCAACAAATAATATTCTCTTTTTTAAATTTGATCTATGATAAAAGTGAAGTGATACTTGATTCTAATTTGTATTTGTATAATGTTCCAATTACTCCTAATCCAAGCATAGTAGTTATGATTCTTCCTTTGGGTTGTCTGATTTTATATGTCTTCCAATAAATATAACCAAATGGGTTTTTGATGAATCTGAAAAAGTTTTTAAAGAATCTCCTTTTATTGCCTCTATCGATGAATTTTTTTTGCATCTAAATGTTAATATTTAGAGTACTCTAAATTTCTCCATTTCCCAATCATAAGCTTTCCCCATTGATCTCCATATCATTTCCAATCTTTCTCTTTTATTTGGAGCATGGTAATAGAGATAATGTTATCCAAATGTTCTCATCTTTACATCAGCATCTCCAGTAGATTAATCTCTTATCCAGATATAATCCTATTACATCTTCTCTTGGGAATTGGCCATTTTAAATCTTTTTTTATTATTTAATTAATGCACTAAGAATTAAACTGTCCTCGTTGCGAGATTTCATTTGACATCTATGATCGTACCCCTCAAATGTTACCAAAATGTGGTCATTCTATGTGTATGCAGTGTCTTCGCGAATAAACCAAAATCATCTGTCCTGAAGATGGGTAAATCAGTAGCTCTAATATCTAAGAATTGTCTAGCCATAAGATTTAAATCTCTACCCTGTTAATTAAGCCATTTTAAAAATTATCAACAAGTCTAGTCTCAAGAACTCTTAAATCGATTCTACCGAATTAGGTGAAACTGTGAGACTCTCCAAATGTGAAAATTTCTTTGAAATCATGGAAACTACATCTTTATGTAAAGAACACAACAAAAAGATTGAATTGGTGTGTTTAGAGGATCACAACAAAATCTGTGTTAATTGTGCTTTATTTGGTGCACACAAACATCACAATGTTAAAAACATCGATGTATCGAAATTTCTTCTTATTTATATTTAGGAAGTTATTACCGAAATCTAGCATTCTTTAGAAGAAACAGTAGATTTGATGTAATAAATTCAATCGAAAATTAAAACACTCAAATAACCAATAATCAACAAAAAGATACGCGATTAAATAAGAGTCTGTATCAAATAATAACAGACATATGCTGAAGAGTAATTCAAAGTATACATGTGTCTCTATTTTATTAAAGGAAATGATTACATAATTAATGATGAAATAACGAAAAGTTGTTGAAGAAATTGAGTAGAAGTATAAATAAGTAGAAGATTAGTTAATAAAACGCGAATAATAATATGTTAATTAAGTCATAGAAAAAGCAGATTTATGGATGCTAGCGTATTTGATAATTTTTATTAGTAATAGCTCACAAGAGCGTATTAATTAATTTGCCTCTTAGACTGAAAAAGGAGAAATTGCTTTTTTCCTTCTCTAAAAAGATACATCTAATTCTTAAGCAAAATAAATTATTGAAGAATTAGAAGATTTTATGAAGAAGTTTTAGACTAGATTACAAGAGGTTACTTAAGGATAAATAACTCCTTAAGTACATTTGAGTAAAGAATTAATGGGAAATTTCGAATACAATTATCCTTAAGTTCAATAATCATTTTTTGATGATCCTAACATTTTAAGAGATGTATCTATGATTGAATAAAGTTTTTTAAAAGATATTGATGATAAACCTCCTCATAATGAATTTTTAACACATAATTTATTAAACCCTTAACCTTTTAATTTATCTCAATCTATTCTCCAATCATAACCTTCATCAAATAATATTTCATAAAATGCAATAATTCCTAATCACGAGAAGAAATCATCGTAAAATGATATTTTAGTTTCACCTAAATTAAGAAGACAATCATCGATGTCTCCAAAAAGACCTACAAAAAAGAAATTTAATACTAAAGTGGAATCTATACTTTTGAATAGTAATGGGGATACTTTAGATCTATCTCAGTAAGGTAAATATTTATTTTTTTAATCAACAGATTTGGGGGATGATGGAATGATACTTTTAGAAGAATCTATCAAAAATAAAAAGTTTAAGATTATAAAATTAATGAGAAATAAAATCAGTGATACTGGAGCATGTAAATTATTAGAATTACATTGTTAAATATTACATTTATAATCTAATGTAATTACAGAAAGGTTTTTAGATTCAATTTAGTAATTAATATAAAAATAAACCTAAATTCATATTAAAACCATCTATTTAGGATAAAATCTTATGAATTAGTTTAGAGTAAAGAAAAAAATGGAGGATTTAAAGAAGTTAGGCATAACTATTTAAATATGATTAATGATCAGTGTGTTATGCTTTTTGTGTTATGAAATGTGCCTCTTAATTAAGTTTATAATTCTTATTCATTTTCACACATTAAATCCATTTCTACTCCTTACATTTGTTTTTCTAATTTAATTATTTTCTACAACAACAAAATTGATTATTCTTCCATATGTAATTTGTCTTTAGTCAGTTTACTGATTTCTTTATTCAATCTATAAGACTCAGTTGAATAAGCAACATAATCCTCCTTCAATTGTCGTTACTTCGTTTAAACTGCATCATTAAATTAATCTTCTAATTTTTATATGTTCTTTTCTGTTTTCTCTTTCATTTACTCCATCTCATCTTTTATTTGATTTGATTGTTCTTTCAATTAAGACAAAGTTCGTTTACTATCTGAGATATAATTCTATCATATTCTTTCTCAAACCTTACTTGTATTAATTGCTAAGAATGAGTGAACACTTCTAAAAAATGAATTTGTGCGTTAGTATTTTGATACTCATCAACATTAAATGGATACTTGAATCCAAAAGAAGTTATTTAATCTGTTTTTTCCATAAAATTTTCAAAAAAAGGCCTTGTGTCACTTTAACTTTTTGAATAAGCTGTAAAATTTTTATTAGTCCTCCCCAATTTATGTTCCAGAGTTTAAAGTTTCATTGCACTTCTATTAGTGGGTAAAGTAGCTAAAAAATTCTTCAATTAAATATACTTTGAGGAGGTTATTTAAAGTATAACAGTTATCTGATTCTAATCTCAGAATGTGCATTGTTATTATCTGAATACATTAAATATTTATAATATTAAAAAAAAAAATATAGGCGAACCGAGTATCGATCTCGGGACCTCTGCAGTGTAAATGCAGCGCGATAACCATCTACGCCATTCGCCTAAACTCAACAAATACTTACCTTTACATCATAAATATAACATATTTTCAACACCTAAATATTTCATCAAATCC
This sequence comes from Paramecium sexaurelia, assembly GCA_000733375.1. Classification (NCBI taxonomy): domain Eukaryota; phylum Ciliophora; class Oligohymenophorea; order Peniculida; family Parameciidae; genus Paramecium; species Paramecium sexaurelia. The sequence goes on from JPFM01000065.1 coordinate 88,100, forward strand.
AATTTATTCATCTATAAAGGTAAAATTCATATTTATCAATTTTAAGTTTATAGAGCCGTTTACCAAATTACATTCTCATTAATAAATGATAATGTCAACATTTAACATCAATTTATAGATAAGAGTATCTACTTTATATATTAAATTCTTATTTAACTACATCCTTTAAGTTAAATTAATTACATAATTATTTAATATATTTTACTCTTAATATTTTTAGATTTCATCTATTAATATTTAGAAAATGTAAATGATTAGAAGTCTTAGCTAATAATGTTTATCTAAGAATCCTCTTACACTTTCTTAGACTAATTCAAATTATCCTTTTTTAATGCTTTACTTATAGACAAATTAATAAAAATGTGTTATTATGTAAGATAAGAATATTATTATTTTATAATAATAGTAATATTTATGAAGTGAAATACAATATCTTAATTCAAATAAATCATCAATTTGAAAATGCCACTATTTTATAAAGTTTTATTAATTACACAAATTCTATTAGGATTTCAATCCTTAAAAGCAAAATCTATAGAAAAAATTTAGTGTTTGAGATTAATAGAAATCAAAATATTGAATCTTTCAATAATGAATATTTGATTTATTCATTCTATAATAAAATTATTATACGCACAACAATTATCCTTTTTTACATGCCTTTATTATAATGCTATTTCTTATTTTTTTAATTTATTTAATACTCTCTCTTCTTTGTAATTATTCTCTTCTCTATTGAGACAATTTCTTAAGAATTATAATTGATTTGTTATTATGAATTTAAGAACTCATTTCTTTTAATTTTGAATTCTTATTATAGATAGGTTGGACAATTGTAATCCATGGTAGTTTTTGAGAGTTGTAGGAATATGTATGATTAGATGATTAAAGAGGTTGGATGATATCGTTTAGGATATATAAATTTAAATAATTATTTGTAATATTATTAAAGAAAATATCTGATGTCTAAAGTTTTAGTTTAGTAATATAAATTAAAGAATGAAAAATTAAACCAATTAATCAGAGATTTGTTAATATTGCAATTTAAGTGATTGTGAATGTTCAGACTAAGAAGATTGGGATAGTTGTGATTCACCTAAACCAAAAACACTTTACTCTTTCAAAGAAATCAATTTACAAAACAAATCATTATTAGCTGAAATCAGAATCATATGCAAGAATTTGATTTACGTGATTGGCTTGGCACCTAATATTGCTAAAGAGGATGTAATGTCATATTTTTATTCGAGCAATTAAAAAAACTTGAGTATTTCGGTCAATACGGATAAATCTAAAAATTAATTGTGATTCAAAGCAACACTTTCAATCCACCATCTCATGCTGCTTATATTACATATCGTAATGAATAAGAAGCATCTTTAGCAATCTTAGTAAATATAATTAATATTTATTTGTTTTGGCATGTGAAAAATTTCCCTTACACGATAGATAAGTTAAAGCTTCTTTTGGAACCACCAAATATTGCACAAACTTCTTAAAGGGTCAATAATGTAAGATAAAGGATTGTGTTTACTTACATTAACACCCCAAAGACAAAGACAATACTCAAGTATTGAAAAAAGTATGTATTTCAAATAATATCTAGGAAGAAATGAATAATTCAAAGTGGTTATTTTCCTATTCATAAAAATTAGCTTAAGCTAACTTCAAAAAGTTTTACACAAAAATCAATTACAAAAATGCCTTATAAAAATCAATATTTCCAACCACTTAAAATATTTTAGATAATATGATAAAAGAAAGGATAGTCGATCCAATTTAATAACAATAAATAAATCTATAATGGGATGAAATAAAAGAAATTCAAACATAATAATAAGAATTACAATAGCCTGTATAGTAAAAAGTTATTGATATTGAAAAAAGAGTTGAGGCTGTCATTCTTAAAAGTAATTCGTTTATTTCTCATTTTTAGTGGATGGAGATAATAATAGTAATTCGAGATTCAAATTTACAAATAGTAAAAATATCCCATAAGATTATGAGGCAATATAATAAATAAAATAATATCTACAAAAATGATCAATGAAATAAATATAAAATCCATTTTTAATAATCTTTACATCAACTAATTCAATTAAAAATTAAATTCATCAATATAACATCTAATGTATACTTTTTGCTTGACTTCTTATATTAGTTGTTAATATGAGATCTGGTGGTATTAAAACTAATACTTGTCTCAAAGATTATATTTTTGTCTATGATTTATAAATCCAAACAAAGCTTAAAACCATATAAGATAAAAATAAACTTATAATTTATAAATATAAATACCATGTTCCTAAGCCTAAATAATATAGTTAGACTATACTAATAATATCTTATGCTATAGCAAGGTTATCTTACTAAAACAACACCAAAAATACTCTCATTAAATCTTAAACATCAGTAAAATACTGCAAAATAAAGTTTTAAAAGCTTTATTGTTGTATAGTTACCTTATTTGATTCATTAAAATTATATTTTAAATTTTGAATTTCATAATCATATTCCTAATTGATAAATTTAACAAGAGCAGCAGTGTAACCTAATGCCCCATTATTAATTATGCTTTTTATAATATCTTTTCTACAGATAATTTAAAAATATTTACTAATCATATTCAAGTGTTATTGTTGATAAATCACAAATAGGCATTTATTCAGAAGTAGTGGAAAGACATAAATCGTAATTAAGTATAGTATCAAATCGGCTTTTAGTATTTTTTGCATTTGCATTCTCTAAAATAACTTAAGCGACTTCATTAATCAGAGGCGATAAGTTATCTTTATATTAAATCAATAATTCGCAAGCTTAAGTTTAATTTAAATAATCAAGATTTACGTTTGGTATTAAAGGTTCAGTTTTAATTAAACCAGCTAATAAGATTAAAGAATCCATATTATGTCTAAATTAGACAAATTTCAAAGTTACTGTAAGAGATGGTTAAAAATTATCATTTTTTGACATTTGTAATAGGAATCCTGTCATTAGATATATTGCCAAGAATATAGTAATTATAATTGTATTTATAACATTTATTCTATTTAAGTAATAAGTTTTCTTTATTCTAGAATATAAGGCACTACTTGCTTTGCTGTTATTTTAACCTACATCTAAACTAGATTTTATTAATGCCTTTTTAGCTTTCTTCTCTGAAAATCCATACATAACATCTCCAAAATTAAATAGTTTCCAATTTCCATAGATATGATTATCTAATTATTCTTTAATTAATTATAATCTATTAATTTAATCAAATGCTTGATTTTCATTTAAACGAGAAACAAGAGATAATATAGATTTTATTATATGATCAATAAATAACCAATACTTAAATTAAATTCCTATTAACAAAATTATACTAAACATCTCACAAAACATTACTGATTAAAAATAAGACTTAACTTAAGATTATACATTAATTGTATTTTCAATAAGAATTTAAATTAGTAGATTATGAAACTCTAACATATCCAATAAATTTAATCTAGTCAAGCCTAAAGGCAGAATTTATGGAAATTCAAATATTCTTTCCTTAATAAAAGTCCTATAAGATATCTCTGTTATTTAATACAACACTGTATAAAATTCTTCTAATGAGTATTCTTTTATTTTTAAAGAGTTTTATTCATAAAATTTGGTTTAGAATGTAGTGTTTTAATTTAATTTGGATGAGACAATTGGTACAACAATTGCCAATTCTACTTGAGTTGTTCTAGCATATTCATACATAGATTATAAAATATCTAAATTTCTTTATAATAAAAATGGACTCAAAGTTATAAGTTTATTCTTGTATAAATATAAAAACCATTCTTACATCATTTCAGATGTATAAAAATAATTTATATTTTAAGGTAATCTTACTGTTGCAAGCTAATCGGTTTAAGATATTAGGTTTTAGGATATAAGTTAGACGTTAATGATATTACAAAAAAGCACACCAAAACATACTGTAAATAGGAATATTGATATAATTTTTAAAGGAGTGATTAGTTGAGTATTATGGTAGAGCTATTATACAATCAACAAGGAATCTTTTGATGTAGAATTAGTTGAAGTTCTTGATGGATTAGAAGCAAAGTCTATATCATTGTTTTATTATTATTTTTTAAATTTCTTTAAAAGATTTGAGCTTTTCTTCTAACTTTAACTATATGATTATGCCTTTTTTTACCCTTCTCTTTCTTCCTATTCCTAATCTTCATCTATCTATTCTTATTTTATCTCTTATATTACCTATAGAAATTATAATAATAAATTATACCTTTTTATCTAACTCTACTTGATCTATTTCATCATTTACTTCAATTTCATAAGATATAGGTTTACTAAATAAAGGTTATCTGCTTGAATCAAATAAATTAGATCTTTCTGAATGTTTTAGTTAAAATTTCACACTACTATCAAACACTGAGCTCTCACTTATTTTTTTTTTATTATTGATTAATTTATGTTCTTAAATTACTTAATCTTAAGAATCAAGATATTCACTTTTTAATTCTTACTAAGTAATTTTTTGATTTTTTGTATTAATTATTGAAAATTCTTAGGACGGGATTAAGGTTTGAAAGGGCGAAATTAAAGTTCTGTTCGTTTGCAATCCATTCTAAATGGCAGTGCCTTTAAAATCTTTAATGGTCAAAGTAAAATATCCATAACTTCCCTTTTTAAAATTGAAGATTTTAAATTATAGACTATAATGAATCCCTGTATATGGCATTTTGGATTAGGAATCGCTTAAATCAATTAAACATTGTATTTTTTATTCGACTTCCGGATGCAACATCAGTAGAGGTATTCCTTCGATAGAAATTTTTGATTTTAATTCTTATGAAATGTCAGTATTATCATATAATTTATTAAATTATGAACTATTAGATTGGTAGCCATATTTAGAATATATTTACTATTTATCTGATGTACAATTTTGCAATCCACCTAAACTCCTCTTCTTGAATGAAGAAAAGATTTGTTCAGAATTTGATAAACATTCTAAGTGGTTGGTTGGTATCATCCAAAATGATTTTAAATTGTCTAATAATTAATTCTAAGATGATAAAATTTATTATCTTAATTCTTAAACCTAAGTAGATATTCCTGGTATGTAATATTAAATTAAAGGATTTTTATTTAAGAAATCTTTTACTGACATTTGAAATTCATTCTTATCCTTTGAATTTTGATTCGATAAATTCGATTTAATTATATTTGATAATATATCTTCATAAAAGTATTTTGTAAATCCTAAAATTCTACCGTCGACACCAAACAAAATCATTTCATCATTTGATTATTTTTTTGTAATGATCATGTTTAATATAAAATCATCCTTATCATCAAAATAGTTAAATAAATTCAAACTACATTATTCTATATATCCTGACACATTTTCTAAAAAAGATGATTCTCCATTTACCATAAGTTTAGAGTAGCCTCTTTACAAATAGTTATCCATTAATTTTTCATGAATTGATGAAATAAAATTGGGCATCAATTAATTGCAATGTTTGATGTTTTTTATACTATCTTCATTCTAATTTAAAAACATAGATAATTCTTTAACATTTAAATCAATAAGTTCTCCTCTTTTTCTTATTAAACTTGACTTGAGAATTATAAATCTATCTAGAAATAAATTATATTTAATATTATTTACTTTATATTAATTGCATATTATCCAATGTTTCATCCTACTTATATCTTTCAGTCTTTATTAATTCTTCAATTTATTTTTCAATCTGATATGCTTAAAACGCATTAGAATATATCCCTGAATGATAAATCTAAATAATTCTTAAAGTTAAGATGTCTGATTTTGATTATTATTTTAATTTATTAATAATTAAATCGAATCGTTTTTCTATTTCCTTTCTACATTATAACATTTTTTAAGTTGTTTTGAGAGATTCCAATAAATATTGGTCTATATTTTAATATCCATTTACCAATCTATTCCAAAAAGTGATTTTACTCTATATTGTATCTACTATTATAGGAAATAATATATTAGCTGAATGGCTAGTCATAAAAGCTGTTTTAACTTCTAAAGTTGATTAATGTTCATTTGTATTACGGACAGTATTTTTATGAAAAGCTTCCTTTTATTATTATTTTGATCTCTAGTATAATTCAAACGCAAGATTTTTATAAGATTAACTAAAGTAAATATCATCAGTTTATTGTAAGATCAATTTGATTAATGCTTTAAGAGGTTAATAATTCGAAATATAATTGCAATACACTAAAATATGAATTAATCGTTTGTTTTATTTATTACTTATTTATCTTAATAAGCATTCAGGCATAGAATATGAAGATTTACACTTAAGACAGTTGTGATTTAATTATAAAATCTTAAGGATTAATTTCGGTCTTTTCTCTCCTTATTAATTAAAAAGTTCTAAGTTCTATTTGATTAATATATTGATACTTATATTGTTAAAATATTATATTAATTTTTATTAAGCAAATAAAACTAGATAAAGTTTGATTGAATTTGAATCAATAAATTTATTAAAAGTGTTAAAATAAGAAATAATTCATAGATGCTAAGTTATAAATTAATAGATATATTTATAATCATAAAAATTACTTCTATTACTAAGTATCCAAAATAATTATTTTTCCTTATATTGAATAAAATGAAAATAGTATTATTTATAATAGCAAATATAAATCTTAAAACTTGAAGTTTTTCCACAACTTTTAAGATAAGTATGAGCACTTAGAGTGATAAAGTAATAGTTCTTATTATAATTGTCTAATCTAAAGTATAAATGGGGGTATCTTCTATAAGTTTTTCACATCTTCCAAAATACAACACAATCAATTCAACTGTCAATGAAATTAGAAAATTAAACACGCATAGGATTATTAGGATGATATAACCTGAACTTGAACATAAAGAGCTGCTGCTACAAATATTACCATTATAAATGAATAAAAGTGATATGTAAATTGTTGGCATTGCTAAAATTTAATGGTAATAAAAAAATAATTATTAAAGGATGATTTAGGTGAAAGGGGGAGTGCTTTCTTTAAATATGAGAAGTCCTAACAATCCTAAAATTACGCAATGTAAAATGAACATAAGAATAATTAAAAGGATTGTCTAATTATTATTAGCAGATGTTACTACAAAGCAATATTAAATAAGAGAAATCAATGGACTTTTTCATAAAGCAAAAAAATTACCTTATGTTTGAATTTGATAAAGATTGAGAATAATTTGCAATAGCTACTTCTTAAGCTTTTTTTATACAGTACAATCCAAAGAATACCTATAAATAGATTCCTAAACATACATGAAGGATATTAAAACTCTATCTAGGGTGGGTTAGATTATGAAATTATTTAAGCAATTTCTCCATCTTATTAATTTATTATTATATAATGATATCCTATGGTTGATTTATATTTTAATGTAATGTAAAATTGAGATATTAAGAGTAATTATTTAAAAACGTTGAGCCCAGAATTTAAAAAAAAATCATTTTAACTTTAATATGTTGACTTATTAGATTAAAACAATTCCAAATATGTATTTCAATAGTGAAATAATAAACTCAGAGAAGAACCGAAAAATAATGATAAATAATAATAATTAAATAAATTTTACACCATATTTTGGAAGCACATTTTAAGTTTAATAATATTTATTGAAACAAAATAAAATGCTTAATTTTAATAATATATAATATAGTTAAACTTTTATAAAACAAATTAATGATAAATATTAACTAAGGGTGTTAGGAAATGTCATGGTTTGCTATTCTAGGATCTGAAATTGAAAATAATAAGCTTTTATAATTACATATTTTTATTAAAAAGAATGATTAGGATGGAGATTTAGAACAAGATCTTACCTCAATATATGAAATAAAATCGTAGTATTGATAAGATATATTTTTAAAATATAAATAGAAACTTTTATTTTTAATAATGAAATTAGAGATTCACTTGGATGAATATTTTATATTTCTAATATTATAAATTTATTTAGTCATAAAATTTCAATATAAAAAATAATGATGAGTATTAAATATTGAACTTATTTTATATTCAAAATGTCACAATCTCCTTATAAATAGCAACAACGATCTATAGATCCTCAAAAATCAAATTGACAAAAATTGTTCCAATTTTCCAACTTTATTCTCGAATGATAGTATAACTTAATCATTCTAAAAAACAGGTTATTTAGTTTATATTTAAGAATTTCCTATATTTTGCATCAGATTATCATCCTAAAGCTTTATTGAGTAAAGTTATAGGACTTTTATGAAAAAGATTTTAAGCCTAATAATCCATGATAACAAGCATAAATCAAATAGAACAACTTTAAGATCACCATTTTATATCCTAAGAAATACTTTTTTATTGAAAAATTTCTCTCAATAATCAGGGTCTTAGAACTAAAAGCATATAAGAAACGTGTTGAGGGAAACAAATTTAATTATAAAATATTACAAAAACTTATAGTAAAAATAATTTATTAGAAATATTTATATCTAATTTACTAGAATTATAGTTAGCTATTATTTATGAAGAAGAGCGTTTTCTAGGATAATTATTTAATCTAAAAGATAATTGTATCCCAAAGTTGATTTTAGATTGGAATTTTTTATGAAGCTTTTATGTGTTCCAAACCGAATTTGACCAACTAAAGAAGTTTAGTTTGGAATTTTATTGAATGGAAATAATATCAAAAAACTTAGAAAGATTAGTAGGCCGAGATAACTAAATGCTGAAGAGAATTAAAGAGAATATTATCCTATTTAAGATAGAAACGAAGAGTCTGGAAACTAAGTCTGTATGAGAGTCTTTTTATAGTTGTAACATTGTGATCATACTAATATCATTTTATTAATATTTTAGTTAGAGTGTTAGAAAGAAAGATAAATATAAATTTTATTATTAAGTTTCATTTTTTTATTAACCTTTTTAAATATATAATTAACACATAATAATTATTCAATTTACAGGTTTTATCTATTATAATATGATAGAAGCTTACTCTAAAATGTAGTCCTATTAATGAAAATACAAAACATTTCAAATCCTAAATCAAATAAAAGAAAACTCTTAATCCATCTGGTTCCTAACTGCTTTAAACATCATGTATGGATCCCAATTTTGATGTTGTAAATGAAATGTGAGCATTTCCTAACTTTATTTCTAATTCTTATCTTCCTCCCTTATCTGGTGCAGGCCATTTAGAATCATTTTCTCTTTAATCAATAATTTATTCATACTTTATAATTTCTGATTCTTCAATTATTCTTTTAAACTCAGAAATCACTGATTCAGAAACAAAACATTCTTTTCTAATTAAAACATCTTATTTATAGTTTGAATTGTTTGCATAACGTAATCTTCCGTCATTCCTAAATTCGAATTCAAGGAATTCATGTCCATATATTCCTTTATGACCAACACTATACATATATCATAAATGCTTACTAATATCTTAAATAAAACTCATCATTTTAATTTGCTTGCATTTTTATTACTTTAAATTATTAATAAAGATTATTTAATAAAAGTATAATATTGTTATGTAAGCATCATATCTAAAATATATCAAAATACTCAATTGAGTATTTATTATACACATTCTTTGATTTAGAATCTGATCTCTTTTACATAAAAATGTGAAACACTTATCTAAAAGAAAGATTGAAATAATTATATTAAAACATTATTCTTCATTATATTAGATAATTGTTCTTTAATCTAATTATAATCTAATTATAAATATCAAAAAAAATCAACTTCGTTCAATTTAAAATTATTTATTCTCTATTAGTTTTTCAAATCAATATGTTAAAGGATAATATTCATGTTTATAGAATTATGTATTTTTAATAAAGAAATAAAATTATATGATATTTTATGAAAATTATGTGTATTTAAATAAAAACAAAATATTTCTATGAATATATTGAACTTTAATTATTTCAGATGTATTTTTTTATAGATATCATTCTTAACCTATATCTGCACCAAAAGAATCATTATCTTCATCTAATTCTGCTTTTTCTTGGACTTTTTCTTTTTTTGCATTTTATTTATTGGCTTTTGCTTAACTCTTGCCGTTGATATGTTTGCCTGTTTATGTGCAATATAGTTCATTTTCTTATGAATAACGACTCCTGTCTTTAAAGGCTTAATCATGATATGACTATGAATCAAAAAATGTCTAAGTACCTATTGAATTTCTTTAGGTAAATCTTTCCATTCACTAGCAATTAATTTTGTGATTTCCTAAAATTGTAGATCTAAGATAGCATTATATAAGACTTGGATATTGTTATTGAAATTTCTCTTTTTTGTCTTAAAAATAAAAAATAAAGGCTGATTTAGGCATCTTTGGTGCTAATGGATCTTTAGGTTTTTTTTGTTTTTTTTGTTTTGTGATTTACTGCTTTGGTTGTTCTTCTGGTTCTGGTGTTGGTGCTAAAAAGGAATCAACTAAATCTTTAAAGCGTCTTAGAAAATTTTCAAACTTGGTTTCTACTTTTTTCTATTTATGATATTTTCATAATTACATCTTACATCTCTGAATCAAGATTTTTAGATTAATAATATATATATAAATTTTTTAACAATTTTCCTATCGTAAACTCAACTAAATTATATATATAAAACATATTCTTTGAAATTAGGAATCATTAAACAAAATAGAACACTTTTAATCAATAAATCCAATTTCTTATTCCAAATTAAATTCTTCTACAATATTTGTTTTTGATCTCCCATGTTTCCTCCTCTTTATTTATAATAATATATTAACAAAAAGATCTTAATAAATTGTCATCTAGTGAAAATTTTGGATTAATTAATTTAAAAATAATCAAAGAGCTTCTTCAACTTCAACAATTTGAACCAAAATTAGTTAAATGTATAATTATAATAAAATAAACTTGCATAGACTGCATGCAAAGCTTTTATCTTGTTTTTTTATCAGGTTTAAAAATATAATTTTAATTTGATATTATTGAGACTTTCAGATTACTATTTTAAACTGTTGGGTATTTATAAATTGAGTTAAATAAAGAAGACTTTTTGAAGTCTACTTATATGAAGGAATGTTTTTTATTAGAATTATATCTTTAGTGTTGAACTAGTAACAACAATTAGATATATATATTTATGATCAAAATATTATAATCAAAGCAAAGTCTTTCCGATATCGAATACCTTTTTTAATCCACATAAATTATCAGTTTTGATATATTGACTTTCAATTTTACGCTTTTATAAATATGAATCGCAAGTTTTTAATTATTTTGCCATTGAGGTTCTTCTACTGACAAAATATCTGGACATCATAATAAAATAAGGTCTTACTTTTCTTATTGTTTCGTTTGTGCTTTGGAAGTATTTTATGTATCGAAATTAGTTTTGATTTAAATCATTCGGGATGATGATTCAGTGCTTATACTAACAGATCTTGCTAGCAAAAGATGCAAATTTGAATATTTAGATGGATTATAAGTAGGTTTTTTAACATTCTATTATCTCAAAAGTAAACTTAACTTTATTAAATTGTCATTCAAATCTTGCTCCATTTTTATTTTATATAAAAAAAATATTTATTTAGTGTTAATGAATTATAAATCATTTTAAATTCTCTTTTTAGCCTTACATTTTCTGCATTAAAAGATGTAAATTACTTAAACTCAACTATTATCGATTAGTTGATCTTGGTTAGAGAATCCCTTCAGTGACTAAATTTTTAAGATCCATGCTTTTATTTTTGATTAACGATGAATTATTCTTTTTGGAATTCTAAATAACTTATTTTTGTTATTTTATTTGTAAATTTTAACTGTTATCACGAGAATGTCGAGGAGAACTTGCAATTGATATAAATTAGTGAGATTTATCTCCAGCTAACAATTTGGCAAGTGGAGATCTAGCAGAATGTACTTATTTTTAAACTTCTGTTTCTTTTTTATCTTTTGCTATTGAAATTTCACTCAAACTTTAACATTATTCAATAGCAGATTCTTCATCAATTTATGTAAGTTGTCTTGGTTCTGCTATACTCTTTTCATCTAATACTATCTATTTGTTGTAGGCACTCCAAATGTCATCAATTATTACATTAACAATCATTTGTAAATTGGCTTTAAATATATTGGAATTCAATTTGTAATGTTCTGCTAATTTAAAATCTTTTAAGGGAATCTCTTTTTAGATTGCTAATTTCAACAATTCCTATAATGTTAAGTTTAACTCACTTAAATAGTGTATGTGTGTTCTTATTGGAAAATCTCTCTGAACAATCCAAATATTTTTTCAACGAAATTAGATGCCAATCTATTGTAGATATTATCGATCTCTAAAAATTTCTAACTTTCTCTTTGAATCCTCAAGAAATCTAACTCTTACATTTATTTAAGATCGTTAAAAAAAAAATATTAATGAACAACAAATTATAAATTATTTAAATTAATACATTTTAATAAAGAAGTGACAAATTAAATAAATAAGTAAGTTGTAAATTTGTTTAAAATAATCAATGCATATTTCTAAGATCAGATTATAGGTAAATTTGAAGTTGGCATACTTTAATTACGAATATTCCTTTTCTAATTCGGAGAATGGTCTTCCAAGCTCGGCAATTAACTAACCCTCCTCTTATGTATATAAGGTGTTTCTTCCTATGAAAGTCTTCTATTTCTTTATCTTAATTATTTATAAATTGGCCCATCCTTTTATTGTTCTAACAAAATCTTTGCTACCACATTCCTATCAGAATAATTATGTACTTTTTTATTTCTTACCACATAATTTACAGAATACTATTATTCTTTAATTAATATATAAATACTTAAAAGCATCTCTTGTTCTGCCAAATATTACGAAATCTTAGTAGGATTAGGTGAAGATTATTATGATCCCGCTCCTAGAGTTGTCTATCTATTTCTAATTATCATTTCTTAAGTATCACTATTTTAATGAGCTTCAGTTTTGTATTTTTGAACATTATAATTCGCTTTTGGTAACATATTTGCAAATGAAATCTGATTTTTTGGAAATATTATTGTATTTAGTAACTTACTTTAATCATCAATTGTTTGCATTTTGAATTTATTAAAATAAGGCAATTCTGTTAATGCCTAAGATGTTGGTCTTAAATTAGTTTAAACCTAAAGCATCATTCTGATAACATTTTATAAATCATATGAATATTATGATGGGAGTTTTGGATATAAACCTAAATATTCTCATTATAATTAATTTACCTCTAATTACCTTCTTATAAAGTCCTTCCATATCTTCTGCTCTAAATGGAGGTTTTAGTGCTGCCATCTCATATGTTACACATCCCAAAGACCACACATCTGATTTCTAATCGTATGGCAAATCCTTCCATACTTCTGGACTTGCATAATATGGAGTCCCTGTTTATGTATACAATAATCCCTTTTTAGCTACCTTTGAAACGTTCATATCTCCCAATTTAACATCACCATTCGATTATAAAAATACATTTGCACTTTTTAAGTCTCTATGAAATATCTTCAAATCATGCAATGCTTTTAAACCACTTGCAATTTGAAATGTTATCTTCAATATATCAATCTCATTCATTGTTGTATTTTACTTAATACATTTCTATATTTATTAGAATAGATCTCCGTTATCTGCGAGTTCCATAACTATACTATTTTATGATTATCAATTCCAATACCATAATGAATTACTATTTACATCAATGAATGCTTCTTTATAACTTATAATATGTGGGTGCTTGATAGAGGCCAATATTCTAACTTCATTTAAAGCATTTTATTTCTCCTTATCACTCAAATTTGTTAGATTAACCTTTTTCAAAGCATAATCTGCATTATCTTCTGTTCTTTTTACCTTATAAACTATTGAGTATGCTCCCTCGCCTATTATAAATAGAAAACTTAACCTAATTTTGATATAATCTTGAAATCTTTAAGTGACATTTTAAAATTATAATATAATATATATATATATATATTCTTAATCATTATGCTTTCTTTCCGCTTTTTCCTTTCTAAGCACTTCCTTTTTTAGTTGAGTTCTTTGCTGCACTCTTTTTTACAGATTTTTAAGTACTTTTTTAAGTACTTTTCTAAGTTGACTTTTTTGCAGAATCCTTCTTTGCTGATGCAACTGGAGTTTTTGGAGCTGCAACTGCAACATCTACCTTTGCAGGAGAAGCAGCTGGAACTTACTTTTTTATTTTTTTTGTTGCTGATTCTGTCTCTAATAATTATAGTGAAATAAGTACTTTTTGCTGATTTGCTTTAACTTCTGCTCTATGCTCCTTTTGCCATTTTATTATTTATTATCTTTTTTCAAATTGAGTTCTGCTAAATATCAAATTTACAATTATAAATTAATTTAATTGGCTATTTCATTAAAATAATGAATATTAAAATTCAATTGAATATGGTGATCTCTTTTTTTAAAACAATTTCCTTTTTAATAAAAAGTTTCTTAAAATAAATTTCAATTATAGAATATTAAAAATTAAGAATTTCGATGAGAAAAACTCTGTTTATAATAATGAAAATTATAGATTTAGATATTGTTAATTAGGTTTTCAAAAAACGATAAACTTTTCTTATTTGTTTGGAGATTATAAAATTTATATATTTGATTTAAGATATTATTAAGTTTTTTGTTCGAAAACTTCTGTTTAATGAATTTAGTTCATGATGTTAAATTGAAAGATCTCTTAAAAATCAGAGAGAATATTAGTTAATTTTTATAAAATTTATTTCTTTAATGGGATCGCAATGTTGTAATGGATAACAAAAATCTCTTAATTATGAGATTGTGAATGATAGTATAAAAAATAGTACTTTGTTCAAACAATCAATACACAGTTTTCCTTTCACAAATCAAATGTAATGCAACAATGATGAAGTATTGGAACTGTAAAAAGAGAGTTTAATTGGGTTTTCTCCATTAAATGAGAATCCTAGTTAAATTAATGATGTTGAAAAGGAGAAGCAATAAATAGGTTTATCATAATTAACAATTGCCTAAGATCCAAAGTCAAGCAATAATTTAGTAAATTAATCGGATGAACAAATAAAGGAAAGTTCAAACAATATTAGATCTTAGTCTACTCCTTTTAAGAGGAAGACAATTACATCTCTTGGTACAGTGAAATTGGGTGCAGACATATTTGTTAATTTAAAGTAGGGTAGTATTGGAAAATTTTATTCAACTGGGTCGACATTAGGAGCAGGATCTTTTGGAAAAGTATGGAAAGTAACACATAAAACTACTGGTATGAACTCAAAATGATAATAAACATAGGGTTAGTAAGAGCAATGAAATAGATCAAGAAGTCTTCATTGATATTGGAGGAATAATAAAGATTGTTTGCTGAAATGAATATTTTAAAGAATTTAGATCATCCTCATATAGTCAAGCTGTATGAATTATATCAAGATGCACAGAATTACTATTTAATTACTGAGTATTTGAGTGGTGGAGAACTTTTTGAGAGGATTAAAGCAATGACTGTATTTAATGAGAAGAAAGCAGCTGAATATATGAGATAAATTCTTTCCGCTGTTATGTATTGTCATGAATAGAAGATTGTACATAGAGATTTAAAACCTGAAAATATTTTATTTGTTAATGATTCTTAGAATTCACCATTAAAAATCATAGATTTTGGAACATCTAGAAAATATGATCCTTCTAAAAAGATGACTAAAAAGTTAGGAACTGTAAGACTTGATTATATTAATTTAAGCCATTTTATATTGCTCCGGAAGTTCTTAAATAAGATTATAATGAAAAATGCGATATTTGGTCGTGTGGAGTAATTTTATACATTTTGTTATGTGGATATCCTCCATTTACAGGTAAATCAGAAAAGGAAATAATGAAGAAAGTTAGTGAAGGGAAATATGAATTTGATGGTAACTTTTATATTTTTTATATTAAGTACAGCTGGTGATTGGAATTAAATATCAAGAGAAGCTAAAAATCTAATTAATAGAATGTTACATGTCAATCCTAATTTTAGAATATCAGCAAAATAAGCTTTGAATGATAATTGGATTATAAAGCATTGTTCACAATCAGTCTCTAATTAGAATGCCAATTAAAGAGTGCTTTAAAATTTATAAAAATTTTAAGTAAAATTTCATAATTCTATTTAGGCGAAATCAATTTTCTCATAAGCTGTATTGTCTTATATTGCTTTTTAAATGACAAATCAATTAGAATAAGATGAATTATTAAAAACATTTTAAAGTCTCGATAAAAATAATGATGGAATTTTATCAAAGGAGGAATTAATAATAGGATATAATACAATATATTAAAACAAAGAGAAAGCAGAGTAAGAAGTTCTAAAGATTTTGTAGTTAATCGATTTAAATTAAAGTGGTTAGGTGGATTTTTCAGGTTTGTAAATTTTATATCTATCTTCTAGAGTTTTTGATGGCTGCTATGAATTAAGAGAAATTGATTTCTTTACAGAAAGTCAAGGCTGCATTCAAAGTATTTGATGCAAATGATGATGGCAAAATCTCTAAATAAGAATTAGAATAAATGATTGGAACACTAGATTAAGAATTATGGGAATAAATTCTTGAAGAATGTAATGCCCAAGAATTTATAACAGAAAAATAATTTATCAATATTTTACTTAATTAAAAAATTTGATATGTTTCTTTAATGCATATATCTGATATATTAATTTCAATTACCATAAAACAGTTGATAATCTCTTATTGCATAGAATTCTAAAATTAATAAAATTTTAATTTTACCTGATCCATCTCCATTTTGAATAACAAATTGAAAAGTAACTGTACCTTTATTATGAGGAAAAGATACATCTACAGTAACCATCTAATCTTTATAAGAATTATTGGTAGAACATAAATTTTAAATATTTGTTTGATAATTAACAGATTAATCCCAAATAATAACTTTATCTGCCAAGATTCTTAAAGATTTGGCAGGTGTCCAAGCTTCCAGAAAATAAATTGTTAATTAAAGTCTTAATCTTATATGCGATTATGTTATAGAGAGACGTTTCTATAAAAAGACATTTTTATTAGCAATATTTACACCTCCAACAACGCTTTTTGAATCACATAATGTAATTGCCATATATGAATATGACAATAATTACCAACTTTATGGATCTGTAAAGGTGTTCATAAAAAAATTAGAATCTACTATTGATTCTAATTAAGTGCAAGGTGTCGTTGAACAATCTTCTTTGATTTAGTATATATTGAATTAATTAAATCCATATTTATAATCTCCAGATATATAAGGTTAAGATTCAAAATAAACTCTAACAAAATTAGCAGTATGATCATAAATATATTCCCAATATGAATAATCTTCAATATTAAATGTTAGAGCAGGTGTACAAGCTGAAGTTGGAACAGTATCACCAAGTTATATAATTTCATCATAATCTTCATCGATTTTCAAATTGATATTTTATGTAGAACCAGAAGCATAAGCTTAAAATTAAATCTTGATTTTATCATGCTCATCTAATTAAAAGTCTTTGTATAAGAGATTGTAAAAAGAAAGATAATTCATATTAGGAAAGTAAGTATCTGTTAAAAATGGTTTTGAAATTTATCCAGATGAATCTGAAGGAGCATAACTACCCCAAGATGTTTGAGCTGAAAAAGTATTCTAAGTTAAGTCGCTTTCTAATAAGTTCTATATTAATTTAGTTCCTGTGATACAGGATTTTGCATTTGTTTCACATAAATTGCATGATGGATCACAAGCTAAGATAAAAACTTCAAATTCTCTTATACCAAAATAATCTGTTGGCGATATTACATCACTTACAAACTTAAATGTTGCATATTAATTTATGTGTTAGATAGTTAGATCAACATTATAATATTGTTCTGGTTTTGAATTGCTACCACAAATTTCTATTTTGTGATATTTTCCTTTGAAATCTTACCAAACTACTTAATCATCAACTATTAATGAATAAAATGATGTTAATAAAGCATCTATTTTCCAAAATTGAAATCTTATTCTCAATTAAAAATGAGGTTCAAAAAAATATTATCTAGTTATAATTGTTCCTGTCTAATATTTTCCAAACGTTGTTATTTCTCTCAAATATGATAAATTAATTACAATCACAAACATTTTAACTAATTTATTGATTTGTTACAATCCAACCTTCATTTGAATAGAAATTATAGCCACTGAATTGACTTAATTTCAATATATAAGGAGTGCAATCATTAACATTTGCATTCAAATAAGTACAAAATAAACATCCCACTGGACAATTATAAGAATAAATGAAAATATCTCTCACACCCCAAGATTTCTATTCTTTATCAAAAACTATTTACTTATGTAGCTGGAGCTTATAATGAAGATGTGATTTCCAAAATTAATGATTATTAAGTATGAGAATAGATTATTTCTTAATATAAGAATTGTCCAAAAGAATTTGCTTGATTTGAACTCACTGTTTATTAATCAGCAATTTCACCATTTATTTTTGTCTGAACTGATTCATTGTCCCATGTGTTTATTCTATACTTTTATACTTATATATATACGCCCAAATCATCAACTTAAGTTTTAT
Source organism: Paramecium sexaurelia (assembly GCA_000733375.1). Classification (NCBI taxonomy): domain Eukaryota; phylum Ciliophora; class Oligohymenophorea; order Peniculida; family Parameciidae; genus Paramecium; species Paramecium sexaurelia. Next base: position 106,719 of record JPFM01000065.1, read on the forward strand.
AGTATGATGGGGAGAAGGTGTTAAGATTTATCTATAAATAGAAACTCCAGCACCAAATACGTTGTTTCCACCAAATATTGTCTAACCATTTCTAACATCATATCCAGCACTTCCACCAATCACACTCCATCCTAAATTATAATCATATAACCAAATTTTAACCATCTGCAGAGGAAAATGTATTTGCTGTAAAAGCTGAATAAATTTATGTCATTTAAGAATTCCCCATGTGGTAAAACATAAACAAGAAAACTACTCTTAACATTAAAATGTAAAAAAAAATTATAAATTAAATTTGTAATACCTGTCGTTTCATAAGATTTTATTTATTTAATTCATTCATAAGACTAAATTGTAGTAAATAAAAACGATATTATAAATTATAATTAATATACTTTAATAAAATGAACAATTCAACAAATTCCCTTTTTTTATAAACATATCCAATTAAATTAAATGAGTATATCCACTAGTTTATTATCTAATTATTAGTAATAATTTAGTTTCTAAAAGATTTCTGTCCTTGAGTTATTTTAAATTTATCTTCTTTTGATCTTTTTATTCTTTTTTAATTTAAAATTTATATTATTAATAATGCTAAATAGATATAAAATCTTTATTGATTTTTATAGAGTTGAAAGAAGTTATCTTATTTCTATAATTTAAATTTTATATATAAACGTACTTTCTGCATAGATTTAATAATTGATCCCATTAGTAATGAATTTAAAAGGAAAAATAGTTAATAATTATAGAGAATATTGATTGTCAAAAAAGATGCAGAATTACTATCAGATATGTTGTAATTATTATTATTGATTGAAATACTAATTGAAATAGTTTTTTTTAATAAATATTTTATATTGTTTTTATTATAAAGCAGAATAATTATTGTTTCAATTCTAGTTATTTATTAATAATTATATTAAAATATGGATTTGAAAGTTATCATTTAAAACTGTGTTTTAATTACTTAAGGCAATTTTTTTATGGTAGTTCAAATAGATGAATTATTGTATACTTCAAAAGAAAAGAAAACTTAAAAGTTTAGAAGTGAAGTTCAATTTACAAATGCTCATCCTTAATTTAGAAAAAATGTTTTTTAATTCACTAATCTTTCATATGGAGATAGAGTCACTCTCAAGATTGGGTGTTTCAATACTAGATTAACTTCTGAACCACAAGAATAACGTAAATTACTTGAACATTCAATACTTTTTGGAACTATGCAATTAGTACTTACAGTAAAACTATTAGAAGTTCTTCGTATTGAAGGCTAATTATAGCATGAATCTCTATTGTATGATCCAGAGGATTAAAGGAAGGAGAGAGGAAGAATTTCAATTTTACTTAGACATTAATCTCATGATCTTAAGGCTTAAGTGGAGGATGATGTTGAAAGAATAGAGGAGATTTATTATGATCCATTTGAGAAGGATGAAGAAATAATCAGGAAAAAATTATAAAGAGTTGAATTAAAACTTACAAGTTTAAATTTATCAATGGAACCTATTCAAAAGAAATTGAATTTTTTAAGAACTGCACATAAATAAATATCTTTTGATTTAGCAACTTTAAGATAGTAAAAAGATCAGATCGAAGAAGAGAATAATTATTTCTAAAAAATTGTGAATTAAAAAAATGATGTTAAAGAATTACATATCTAAATTGATTTATTATGTAACACTGACTATGGTCAAGATATCTTAAAAAAAAAATTGGTTTTATTAATGAATAAATTAGAATTTGAAAGAAGAATTTATCATGAATTATCAAATCATTATTATTAAATAGAAAATGCTCACTCTGAAGCAAAAAACAAAACTTAAGAATTGTAAACCCTTAAAGACACGATTTAAGAATAAGATTTCCTTATAAAAAGATTAGAAGATTAAAGACCCATCCTTACTAATCTGAAAGAGACTATGGAAAATTAAGAACACATCATTTTAAGTTTATAAGAGACTATAAAAGACACATCAAGAAACTTGACTAGGTTAGATAAATAATAATTATTTTACAATTTAGATAAATTAAGGGCTGATTAATAATTATTAAAACAGAAATAAGTTTAGTTGTAACATATATCAGAAATGAATAAAGGCGATATTCCTAGATCCTTCTTTGAATAATTTAAAAATGATGAATTTTTTAGAGATAATCCAATTATTGTCAGTAAATTTTAAAAGAGAGCTGAAATGCTATTAAAAGAAATAGAATTATTACAAGAAGGATTAGCAGAAGCCAGATAACCACCAATATAATAATAATCATTTCGTCCAAAATCATCAGGTACCTAAGACAATATAATACTTTAATTGGAAATATAATAAGCTGAAAATAAGGCAGAAATATTAGAGGAATAGATGCTAGCTGTAGCAAGAAATTATGCAAAATAAATTGCAGATTTAAAAGCCTAATTAAATATAATTGAAGCATAATTACGATGAACTTATCAATTAAAACCATATTTTTACTACATAATTATAGATGCTGCTAATTCTACATTGCCATAAGTCTAATCTAATACAACGATGGCTTCAGCTCTTGTAGCTCCAATATTAATAATTGCTTGAATTGATTATTCTGAATGTCTAGAACCAGTTCCATTTGTATTTGGTTATTATTATTTTTACTATTATTATTATTATTATTATTATTATTATTATTATTATGGCTTTTATTATTACTATTGTTATTATTATTATTATTATTATTATTCGTTTGATTTTTTTATAGGTTATTCTTCTTCTATTTTTGAGTCACTATTTTGTCTTTTTAAAATTTCCTATTCTTATTAAATACTAATTCTCTTATTTATCTAACCTTCTGGAAGAAATGGTACACTCAATTTTTCATTAGGAAATAGTAAGCAATTATCTTTTAAATTGATATTACACTATTATTAATTAGTAAATTTACTTAATATCTTTTAAGCATATCTAATCCAAATAGAAAATCAATACCATCTCCATCCAAAATAGTCAAAGAACACGGTAGAAACTAATTTACAGGCTAGAATATTACTTGGTCTAGAATTTGCATTTCAACAACATGAATCCTTCCAATAATCTTTTGTGTGCCCACTCCTTAAGCTATTCCTTAAAAGCGAGTATCAACTAATCTCATTATTCCACATCTTTCTGCGCAAGCTTTTGACATGATAGTACTTTGTGCCCCACTATCAACAAAAGCTTACACAGGATGACGGTTGATCGATAATTCAATATATAACATAGTAACAGTTCCAAAACTTTCTGGAATGAATTCTTCAGCATATTCTCGATTTTCTTCTATGTTTTTTTTATTGATCATTTCTTCGATTAGTTTTTGATTTTCAGGGTTTAGAGGATCCTACTCCAATTATTACATTTTTCTTATATATTCTTATTGTTCTTAGAATTTTTTTTATTACTACTTGAATAATGCATTAATACTTATTGCTAAATGTAATCCATAACACCTGCTAACTTTTTTTTTTCTATTGATTCTGCTAATTTTGGATCTTTGATTCTAATATTTTCAATCAAATGAGGATTTTGTTGGAAATGTTTAATAAATTTTATTGCTTCTAATTCTAATGGAGTCCTTGGCTGTTTAGGTTTTCTCTCTATAAGAACTAAATCTTCATTTTGCATATTATATTATTAGAGAGTATCATTATCATTCAATACTCTTCCTGCATAAATCAATTATTATCTAGCTATTGCTATTTTAAACTATGATCCAACTAAAATATACCTCTACTTCTATCAGTGCTTTTAAATCCAATACACTAAGTGTTTATTCAACTTCTAAAATTGATATTTTATCTTTTACAGGATCTGTCACTTATAATCTGAAAGACATTCTTAATTTTTTTTTTATAAATTATTTTATTTTTTTAAATCAAATAATTGAAACTCTTTCAATATTCATTTGATAAACAACTCATCTAGAAAATTTTAAACATTTCTTTTCTTTAAATTAATAGAATTTAATAATATTTTTATTTTTCCTAACTAATAAAATACATTGTCTTTATATGATGCATTAAATTAATGAATTTTTTATAGTTTATAGAATATAACACTTAAAAATTTCAAAATTTAATTTTTAGATTCAAATAAAATTTAAATTTAAGTGAAAGAAATTTAACATCATTGAATTTAAAAATATTATCAATTTTAATTCCTAAATTAACATAATATCAATAAGTAATAGTGTGTATCAATATATTGCAATTATGATATATTAATAAAACTTGAATTAAGAATAAAAATAAATAGTTGTTTAATCATAGTAATAATGTGCAAGATGATTAAATTTAAATCGTTCTTTAAATTCTTATTTTTTGCACTTAAAAAAATAAAACCATGAATAAATAATTTAAGGTTGCCTTGATTGGAGATTCCAGAAGTGGTAAGTCCTCACTTTTGAGATGTTTAAAAGGCGAAGAGTTTCTATATGAATCATAAGGAACTATAGGAATAGACCTCTATTAAAGAAGTCTTGATTTTAAAAATATCAACTATACATTTAAACTTTATGATACTAGTGGTTGCGAAACATATAGAGTTATTTTGAATAGAGTTTTGAGTCAAATTGATGCTGCTATCATCTGCTTTGATGCTTCTTAAGAGAAGCACTAGGAATAAATAACAAGTTGGTGTCATGTGATTGAAAATGAATTAAGAACAATACCAACTTTTTTTATAGGAAATAAAATTGACATATAAGATTAAAGCTTAAGTTCAGATTTATGTTTAAAATCACCAGTGTTTTATGTTTCAGCTAAAACAGGAGAAAACGTGTAGAAATGTTTCAACAAAATATTTCTATCAATGATCCCTAGGAAACATAGCGTGATTGAAAAAAAGCCAAAAAATAAAAAGAGTTAGTGGGGATTATTTTGTTCTTGCTGTCAGGGAGAATGAGTGAACATATTCTAGAATATTTATTGTTTATGGTTGTATGTGTGAATAAATAAATAAATTATCTATTTTAATGTATAGTTTCATAGTAGTATTTATATTGTTGATGAAAAAGCAAAGTTATATTAAAGATAAGACAAATTGATTGAAGATAATGTTTACATTGCAATTTATGTAAATGGATAAATATAGTGAAATATAGGGAATTTTTTAATTTATTTATTCTAAAATAAGAATTTATATAAAATGAATTCAAGAAATGGATCAAGAGAAAGACAATAGAAGGAAAACATTAGATCGTTGTTTTGGGAACATTCAAATAATTTACCACCTTATTTTGCTGAGAATATATTATTTTTGGAAATGGAAGTTGAATGTAACAACGTTACAATAGAAGTTGTTAATCAATTATTAGAATTATATCGTGTAATTTACTATAATATTATTAAGATTGGGGTGGAATACTTTGAATCAATAAAGAGCAATAAATTTCTGATTTTTAAGAATAAAACGTAGTAATTATTAATGAAAGGGACAGTTAATCAATGCATGAATGTTGCATATGAAGAGTTGAAACATGAAACTTCTCTTAAGAAGACATCAAATTTTGAGAGTTAAGAAAAAATTCCTCCATTACCTCCATCATCAAGATAGGTGATTGCTTAAAAGTCTTAGAAATAATAAGAAGTTGAGAATTAACTCAAATATATTAAAGAGCAAGATTAAAAATTATAAGTTAATTAATTATTAGAATATCATGGTTATGAATCATAACGAGTTACAAGAATGCATAATAAGTGATTTTTTATAATTTGAATTATCATAGAGCTTTGTAAGAGTAAGAAGATTAAATATAGCAGCGCTTATAACGAAGGAGAATGAAGTCTGTGAAGTTAAAAGGATAGATAGAATGAATTTTCAATACTAATTAATATTTTATATGTATATATTTACATATATATATTTTAAATAATATTATAATGTCTATTTTATTCACAACAGAAGAATTGAAATAGATTGAACCTCATCCTTATGAATACGTATAAACAAAAACAAAATATCTAGAATAAATGAGTTCCTTTAACTATACTAAAACAACTTAACTTCCTTTTATCTCAGTAGCCAAAGCTCAACATCGTCAATTAATGGATAAAGTCAAATATTATTAATATGAAGAAAAGAAATAGTTACCTACTCATTAATTTAATACAATTTTTGATGAGCAATCTTAACCTTAAACTAATACTGAAGATATTAGATAACAATATTTCAAAGAATTTATTATTTAACCGAAGGAAGAAGAAATATCAAAAAAAGAAAAAGAAAAAAATAGGTATCTTCATATATGTGGAGTTATTAATGCATAAAATTAGATAGATAAGAAGGAATACAAAAATCATATAAAAGAATTGAAATAGTTGCAGAGAGAAGTTGAATAAATATAATAATAAACCAAAAAAACTTATTTTCCAACTAAAGAAATTTGTCGTAATACTAACTTAATTAGCAAATTGGCAACTCCTATGTTAAATATGTACAATGTTTATTTTAAGGAGATTTTTGATGCTTTAATTGATGATATTCTTTTAGAAGAAGTAATTAATGTATTTATATATATTTTAGGTTTAATTTTTAAATGAATAATAGGACAAAACTATGAATGAGAAAGAATATCAACCAGATTTATAAGAATTAGATAATGAATAGACATAGGAATAATTGAATGTTGATGTTAAAGATCTTTTATTGGAACTTGGTAATATAATGGATGAATATTGATTAATTAATAATTATATATAATATAACCGTTAAAACGAAATGAATCAATATGCTAATTGCTTGTAATATTAGACTAAAAGAGTAGTTTCTGTTTATTAAAAGCAATGTTACAGTAGATCACCAAAAGAAAGAAAATGTTTGGCTACTAATTAATAATTCAGTCCAAATTAATAGAAATATATGAAATAGTTCAAGTGTATTGATCAATATAAATACTAATAACCCAAAGCTATCTTATATCCACCAAAAATTTAATCACCTACTAAGAATTAGCCTCTTATAGCTACTAAATTAAGAATATAAGATAAAGAAAATAGCAATCCCTATTATAATTCAAACATAATCTTCTAACCATGCAAAACACCTAGAGATCCTGTTAAATAATATTTGTTTTCTTAATAGAATTCACCTAATGCTAAATAAACCACTCCTTAATTTGAAAATCGTTATAATATTGAGGAAAGAAATCAAGAAAATAGATTATCGAATTCAGAGATAAATTTCAGATTTGTTGATTCAGAATAACATACATCTGATGAATTATAGATTAAAAATATATCAGATTAATTTAACAATATTGAAATTCCTGTGAAAGAATAAGAGATATCTCTCAAATCAATGAGATCTGATGAATTCTTAGTATAAATGGACTCGGTAAAGAAATTAGATCAATCAAATACAAAAAATATTGGCATTTAAGCTTTTGAAAGCATTCATTTTGAGAAACCTGAAGAGTAATTAGGTAAAATATTTGGATCTTTGAATAAAGTTAAGATCGTAAAAAAAAAATAAACCCAACCTACTCTTTAAACTTAGGTTACTTAAAGAACAATGGAGGATGATAATATATCCAAAATGGATACCCAATAGGATCTATAAACACAAGCAATTAATGGACAATCAAATAGATATTTTTAATGCCAAAATCTTTAAACTGAATATAATGATTTTGTATTTTATTTTATTTTTATAAAGGATTCGCATAGACTTAAAAAACAATAAGTTGATGAATAAGACGAATTTACCAATTTTAGATAAAATATTGCAACTCCTAAATAATTAATAAAAAATAATATCAGTAATTTTATAATCTATTTTTAAAATTAGGTTTTCTAATGTATAAAAAGTAATTTGAGGAAAATTAATGAAATTTATAGTTTATAGTTTATATTAGTTAATATATATGCAAAACTTAGATTATTATAATTATACTTAATAACATATATTTATTCAATTAAAAAACCTTTGTTATTATTTTATTCTCTCTTTTATGTAATGTGAATTAGGAAGATCAAATCTTACCTTACGTTTCTCTTGTTATTAAGTTCTAAAAGAATCATTATTCTTTTGTTATAATTTTAATACACTTCTTGGAGTAACACTTTTTTAATCATCTGATAAATCTGCAGTATGTGATCTATTTTTTAATTATTAATCGGCTATTACAGATAATGATTATTTATTTAGATTTGGTTCCATACTTACTTAAGTTATAGGATGTGATAATTTAGAAGGGGAACTTTCTCTAGAAATCGATGGTTATTATTGAATCAAAAATGGAGCTGATTGTGTAGCAACGTTAGATAATTCTGCACCAGTTGTTGTAGGGGTTTTCATCGTTATTGTTGGGTCTTTAATTGATTAGATTTGATCTAGTGTTTATTTATTTTCTAGAGTGTTATTTTTTAGAGTTTAAAATTATGGAGAATCCATTTTAATTTCCTTTTAACTTTATGCTTAATCGGAGACTTCTTAAAATTTAAATACAATAACTTCTTAACTAAAATAAGTTAAGCTTCTATGAAATTTTTAATTTCTAATTTTAGGTTTTCTAATTTTCTTTTATTGACTACTTTCAGTTGGAATATTACATTCTTAAGACATTAAATACCTTTCAGTTGAATTAGGAGATCGGTTAGATGCTTTAAGATTTGTAGAAAACTTAGTTTTGTTTTATGAATCACTTGAATTTGATTAAGCAGGAGACCCTGTTTTGCTTTTATTATTTGAAAATCTATTTGATCTTTTCTATATAGCATTAACTATTTTACCATCTAATCTTAACTTATTCTTCTACGAATCTCTCTAGCTTACTCTTCTAATAAAATAGTATTTTAACTTCCACATTGACAAGCCAATCTATTTTATTAGCACACACATCTACAATTTTATAACTAACAAGTACCCATTTTTATTGATATAATTATTACATTAATAATCAATTTTTGTAAATTTCTTCTAAAAATTACAATGTCTCTAAACAATCTAACATTAAGCAACAAATTAATTAATAATCATTCTATTTTCTCAATCTTAATATCTCTAAAATCATTCCCCAACCTTTTATAGGCTATCAAATATTGTTCAGCAAATAATTTTCTATTTTTTCAAAGTCCTATTAATAGTGGATAATATATATCATCATTCACATATATGTTTGTAATCTTTAATCTTGTTATTAAAGGAAAAAAATATTGGAATTATTCGTTTGAATGATTCTAAGAATAATGCTTTTCTTTAAGGTTTAATTTAATCCTTAAATAAACTTTTAGAATCCTACTGAATTGCCATAAATTGTTTTATTTTTGCAAACACATGATTTTTAATACAATTAATTATCATAAACTTATTGATTAGAAATTATCATATAATCTTTTTGTTGATTAGCAATAAGTAGTAATTAATTATTAAATTAATATTTGAAGGTATGAAGTTAATTTATAATACTATTTTTATAAGTATATCATTTATTAATTAAATAAAATGTCTTCATTTTATTAAAGAATTTAAGGTATTGATATAAATCTAATTAAATATGAATAATGAAAATATATATTATTTTTAGTAAGTGCAAATAGAAATTTTATAATTATATTTCAAAATTAAAACTAAAACTATTGCTCTTCCTTATAAATAAAAAACTTTCTTCTATATTGTATTGGCAATTAACATAAAGATTAAAAATGTAATAAATATGTTTTATGTATAATGCTTTATCAATGTATATGTATTCTTCATATTATTTAAAAATTTTCTTTAAAAGATTTAAATAAATAATTTTTGATTTTGGACATATAAAAATGAATCAAGAAAATTATAATTTAACAGAAAAAAAATAAAATTTATGAATAATTCAAGATCAACAGTTAAAAAAGGTACAAATAACCTTCCTATTTAAACTGGAGACTTGGAAGAATATATGTAATGATTGAAAATACTATGTTTAGTCAAATATTGTATGATCATTAAAAGAGTTGTGAGAAGGCAGGAAAATATTTGGAAGCAGATTAAGCAAAAAAAAGATTGGGAGAATTGAAGAAAGATTTAGATTCTAAAAATAAAATTGAAGTGAAGGATAGACATACTAATGAGCAATAGGAAATTGAGAAGGCTCATTTTGAAGAATTTAATTAGTTTAACGAATTTTGGGATCAGAAAATGGCTGAATTTGATTAAGAAGCTTAAAGAGTAAAAGAGCAGGTTCTTTCAAGACAAGATGAAGAATTGAAATAATTTACAGATGAATTAGAAAATTCAATTCCTGTAAAACCAAAAGATTCAGCAGAATTATTGAGTTTGAGAAAGACAGAGGAATCATTGGCTAGATAAGAGAAGTATTAAAATATAAATATTAATTTAGTTATCAAGAAGCTCACATAACATAATAAAGAATTTTATCTATGGAAAGAGATGAATATGAAAGATGGAATTAATAAAGATCATGTAAAATTAGAAATTTAATTCTCTAACTTAAATAAAAGTAAAGTACAGAAATAAGTGCTTTGCAATAAAGAATAATTTCAGGATAGGAAGAATAAAGAAAAATTAGATCATAGGAATTAGAGAAGTATATTTATAAATAAAAATATATAGATTGTTATAAAAGTATTAGAATGTAAGAAAAGAATTAAGTAGCTAATAAAATTAAGAAATTACAAGGCTTGATAAAACTATGAAAAATTAATCAATTATGTAATAATCAAGAATGAACACATCCAAAATGTAAGGTTCTGCAATGAGAAAAGGAGATGAAGAAAACTACTATATTAAGTGATAGTTTATATATACAAATACTTTATTATTGTTGGGATTATTATAATTTTTATTAAAATTAATAATTATATCCATTCTTATCATTCAAATTGAAAAAATGATCAATAAAGTATTAAAGTCTACAATTTCTATAATATAATAAACAATTTTCAAATTATTTATTTTATTCATTATTTCTTGTAGCATGTTCTTAATATAAATATATAATTTCATTATGATAACTATATATTATCCTAATTTTACATCAATAAATAGTATTGCAACATAGAGCTAATTAATATTATAAAATTACAACTTGCTGATATTGCTTGCAATTTCCTAACTTTTTATTATATAAATCTTATCCTACAATAACTAACAGTTGGCATCTAAAATCATTTATTAAATTTTATTTGAATGAAGGTTATATTTATCCAAAAATGGCAAATTTTCTTTCTAAAAGTATAACAGACTATCACATTATATAAGAAGTAAAAGATTATATTTTTACATACTATGAACAAATAAGTTTAACTTGAGATAAATGATCATTTCAAAAGAATTCTTTAGCTAGATAATTAGTCAATATTAGTTAGAAGGACATTTTATTCAAACATAATCAAAAAATCTTAAGAAAAGTTCTAAATTTGGAATAATTATGATATTATCTAAAAACGTATATATTATAAATCGTTTATGCTGCCACTACTATTATAAGGATGTAACGATTTATCTTATCTATATATTTATATAATTATTATATACAATTGAGTAATTAGAGTAATTTTAATCAAATTATGAAATTGTACAGATGAATTTAAGACTTGAAAAGAATAATCTTAAAAGTTAGTTAAATTACTAAGAAAAATATGGTAATTTTTTCAATAATTGAGTCTCTCAAGTAGTTTTTATGGTTGGAAAATTTAATATAAACATGTTGAAAAGGATTTTACAATTTTTATATTAAAAACTTTTTGTTCACATTCAAGATATTTTAATTTGGATGAGCATAAATTTCAAGTGGTTTTGAATATTAGAAGGTTTGTAAAATTTATAAAATTATTAGAATGTTTAGATATATAAGATTAAAGGATTTTATCTAAATTTAATTATGCAGTTATGGGTATGTAAAAAAATAAAGTTCAGGTAAAAAGGTCAAATAAACAAGTTATTAATACTATTGAGATTATTGATAAGTTTAGATAAAGTTTTTTAATAAATCTGATTAATTATATTTTTATTTTAAAATCAAAATCTTAATCTGGAGCATGATTCAAATCTAAAATTTATTTTGTATTCATTATTTATATTATGGAAGTATTGAAGAGAGATAAAAGAGTATCGTCAATAAAAAAATATGGTTATTATGCAAATAGAGATTATACTATTTAAACTGGCCAAAAGAGGATTTAATACAATATCAATCGTAAATAGGAAAAGAAAAATAAGTAAAAAATGTAAAAGGAGAATGATCAATCGTTATATTAATTTACTTAAGAAGAAGATGATCGAATCATTAGATTGGTTCAATAGTTAGGACCAAAATTTGTAAAAATAGCTCCATTCTTCCCTAACAAATCATATAGTATGGTAAAAAATAGATATTACAAACATTTAAGAGACAAAGCTAAAGATTTATATTAAATGTAAATTAAGATTTAATATCTTAGGAGTTGCGATGTAAGAATTGAATAAGAAACTATGTCTTAGAAACCTAATGACAAACTTGATGAATTGAATTAATTAATCCATTCTATCAACATGTCACCAGAAATTGTTTCATTAACTTAGACCTTCATCTAACATCTTTAGCAGTGTCTAACCTGAATCTATATATATATATTATTAATAAAAATATCTAATCAACTTCTTACTGATTATATTATATAAATTACTAAATAAACTCTTTTTAATTAATAAACTTGTTTTAATTAAAATAAAATAAGTAATAAATCACTAACTCATCTAGGTAATAATGGTATAGGTTCATTGATGTCATCAAATTTACTATCTAATAAAACTGGGGATTTGAAGTTATTTGAAATATTCAATTGTCCAATTTATTTATTAAAGAAAGTTAGAGTTTGCTTATCCAACAATTGAATAATTCTTTCATCAAAAGTGTTCTTTTCTTTGATTGTCATGATTTTATGATAGGATTCTAAGTATGTTGAAAATTTGTAATTTTTTGAAGATATTTAATTAATGTGGTTAATAAATTCAATATTATTAGTTATTAAATTAACATTGTCTAAATGATTATTTAAAGTAATGAGAGGATTTGGTATAATATTAAATAATTGCAATTATTCTTTGTTAAAGATAATTTATTTGATGAGATCAATTTCTTATAATTTTTAAATTATATTAATTATATCTAGACTTTTCATAATTTAATTTTTGGCATTATTGAATAGTATTTTTTTTTCATTCTTGCATCCAAATAAAATGAACATCTTAGTACTGATATCATTAGGTAATTTATTTTTATTATTTTGAAAATTCAAATTAAGGTTAGAAATTTTTTCATCGCTATTTTTGTTTTCAGTTGTTTAAGTATAATTTTGGATTTTTAAATCGCTCTATTCCTATAATTAAAATCTAAAAATATGATTGGCTATCTCTAAATTCATAAGAGTATTGATTATTGGTCTTATTATTGAAGCCATAATTATGATGAAAATCTGCCAGATTCCTCCTAATCTACTTAAAACTGTCTGAATTTTGACATAATTTCTGTTATAATTGGTTTGCCTATAATCAAGAGCAATATAATGTTCAACAATATATTCCCCATTATATAATTCTGTAGTCTCTCTCCATTCTTGTTATTTAAGATTTTCTTTAACATGTATGTTTGATAAAAGCCAACCATCATCACTAGTTGTTTAAGTGATTCTAAAATATTACTTAATAATTTTAGAGGTGGATACAGAATAGCCAGAAAATTCACTATTAATAATTTATTTATAAGGTTCACCAGGGTTATTTAGTTACATTAAGTAATCACTTGTATAAACTAAATAATGTCCAGACATCAATTTAGATTTAATTTCTTCAGGAGATGCACATTCCTAATATTCAGTTGAATTTTGGCAAACAGTAAATTAAATTTTTAGATATTGGTAGATCATAGCATTCAATTATCCTTATAATGGCTTTTGAATATAGAATATATGAAATACTGGTGGATTTTATTTAAGATACTCTCTATTAATACATTACATAGCCCCCAGTCTCATTCTACCAAAATATTCATTCTATTATTCAGTAATAAAATGTGACATATTACAAGTTTCTGTAGGAAGCAGTTAGCAACTATTAAGGTTTATTTAATATAATTTACTCTACTGTGACTATAACTTATCCATTAGATTCATTTTAATTTCTCATCCTAATACAATGAAAGATTGAAATATTATAATATTTTCCTTATCCTGCAAATGAATTTCCTGCACTATTTGTAGCAGAAATCGCCAAAGTAAAGTTATCATTTATTAAGGGTATTTTCTACATGAATATAGAGATAAATTTACTTGTGTATCAAAAACTTATATTTCTGATGATACTACTGAAGGCTCTGCTTTGTTTAACATAGTGATTAATTCATTTGTTAGGTAAATTAATGTTAAGCCACCTATAAATATGGTTGTAAATAATCCAACCATAGAATTATATTTCTATTTATTTAACACTCTAAAACTTGGTGGTTGTCCAAATATGTCAAGTTGATCAATCGCAAAATCACGAAATTTTAAAACAAGATTTTAGGTAGTTTATAAAATTTATGGCATTTTTTAATAGTTAATTTTTTATTATGATTCAAAATAAATTATTATAACCAACTGCTACACTAAATTATTCCCCTATACTAGATTTTGGATTGTATTTTGTAAAAAAATCTTATTTTAATTATTCGGTCTTCATCTCCTCTCTAGTTAAAGTATGTTTTTTCTATTATTCAGCAACCGATCTATTATCTTTCTTCTCTTTTCTCTCTTATATTCTTTCTTAAGCTGTTTATTTGCGTTTTTATGGTTTATCAATCTTTAATATTTGAATTCCTTGTTTTTCTTATTCTAATCTATATGCTCTTGCACGAATATGCTCAGCCTCTGATAATGTTTCTTTCACCAATACTCTTCTAATTGTTCCTTTCAATTTATCTACATTGGTTGTTTTCCATTTATTTTTTAATTAATTTAAATCATAAAACTTTTCTATCTTTTTCTCAGCTTCCTTTTGTTTCTCCCTTTTCGAATGTGCTCGTATCTCTGTTAATCTATCTGAATAGCAAGATGCAGTGTCTTCCAAAGAAGATTTAGACAGTTCTCTAATAGTTTTTTCATCGAAATGAAAATCATCTCCATGTTCCAATTTATGCTATTAAAATTCATCTGTTTTCTTTGAAACAAATAGTCTGATTGATTACAAATATTTATTTATTTCTTAAACATTTCTATTAGGAAGACCCTTCAAAAAGTCTTCAGTTATGTGTTACTTCTATTTTATTAATTCTTCTAATCTAAAGAATTCTTTTTCTCCTCCTGCATCAAGAATATGCTGAATTGCATCTCTCATCTCATGGAACAACTTTTTTAATCCAGTTTTCTATTTTTTATTTACCAAAAAGTACCCATCTCAAAATATCTTCACTCTTAGTCTATTTATATGTTCCCAAAGTCTGTCTAATTCTTTAGGTCACTTATTTACGATTCTTTACTAACCTTTAAGACTTTATTAAATCTTCTGCCAGCAACTATTTGCAAATGTCTTTCGCTAAAGTATATGCTTCCTTTGCTCCAGCCAAGTATTTACTCCTAATCGAATCTATGTATCTAAAATAGAACTCTTCATCTTTGTATGATTTCTCTTCTAAGTAAAAATCTTTTATGAAGTTCAAATCTTCATCCTTAAACAATTCAACAATCATTTACCCCTATCTCATACAACAAATGCTTCTCCCAGGCTATGGTTTCTGGATTTCCAATATAACGATCATATTTTCTTAATGTCACATTTGTAACATCAAGTTTTGTAACTGGAGATATTGGTAATGCAACAGATAAAGAGTGCCCATATCGATCTCTTCCCATAGTTGGCTTTATTGAATTACTATTGCTTTGAATCGATTACATGAAAAATAAAAATTAATAAATTTTCTGAGGAGAACTGATGAATTGTGTATTTTTTTATAATTTAATATAATATTAATCTCTTTTTATTTTAAATACTCTTAGTATTATTTAAATCACATTCAATATTAAATATTAAGCATCTTAAAAAAATTATATACCAATATACTCCCATCTAATCTCTTAAAATAATACTTTTGCCTAATTTCTATAGTATTTTAGAATTGATAAGTTTTGTTTTCTTAATATTTGTTAAATATTAAATATATAAAATCAGACGACTAAAAAATAAATTTTCCTTTTAAAATTAAATAGAACAATGCTCAAAAATAACTTATATCTTTTCCAACAATATATTTTAATGCAAAAAACAAAATAAAATGAATAAAAAACTCCACCTTAGCATTTCAATAATGAATTTAAAAATTATGTTGCATAAAATCAATATCTTTACATCCAAAAATAAAATAATACTTTTTTAATATATTCAACACATGGTTTGATATACATAATATTTAAGCTACTTAGAGAGTATAACTTAATTGGAAGACGATTTTCATCAAAAAATTAGTTGTTCTCTAAACTTGAATTAAAATTGAAGTAAAGTTAAAAATAGCTTTTTATAAAATGTTTTAATATAAATATCATTTATATACATTTCAATGTAAATATCCCAGCTAGCCAATACAAATAATAAAATTAAAGTATTTTTATAAATTTTAAATTTTATGGAAGATTTAAATTTGATATAAGATATGATAAGAAAATAATTTATAATTGAACAATACATAAATACAAAGGATATAAATGAGCCTATCAATTGTATTGATGTATATTAAAATTTCTCTAGTCTCTCGCAACTTTGTATAAATTTTCCTTTAGATTTATAAGACCCTCGATTCGTATTTTGATCGATGTCATATATAACAATTAGAATTATTGCATAATTCTATATTTTTTTTTTTAAATTGAAGTGAATTTTAATTTTCTTTGACACGAAAACAGTTGGGCTGTTAAATGTTGCTATTTGGTAGATTGGCATTATTTTATAATTAAATTTAATAATTTAAAACTCTAAATAATTTGATTTTCTAAAATAAATGCTTATTCAAAATGTAAAAATGAATATTTCTTACTTGCGGCACAAATATCTCATTTTTTTATCGAAATTTGTAACCTATTTAGTAAGATCTTTTTGTACTTACGAGATGGACAGTTTGAGTTCATATTGAGGAAATTAAACTGTGGCAATCTCATATATATACAAATAATAGGTTTTATAAATAGTTATTTTATAAAACAATTAACTTCTGTTATTATGGGTTATTAAAATATATATTTATTAATTTAAATACTTTAAATAATAAATAAAGTTAAGATAATTAATATTAAGTTAATTCAGGGTATGATAAGGGTTAATTTAAAAGGGATTGGGAAATCTTTTTGGGTTTTTTATTAATATTTTAAATATTAAATAAATGTTTAGATAATATTATATTGAGTTCAGATATCAGTTGAATATTTGTAAAGGGAAGGATATTGGTTAATTGATATAGATTGAAATAGATAATTTTGAATATAAATATAAATAAAAATATATTGCAATTTAATAAAAATGCATTCATATTAACAGCAAGAACTCATCGAATTACTTCAAAGTCATTCGAACATAGCTATTGATCGTTAACTGATAGGTTAATTGTATAATAAATGTTTACAAGATGTAAGTAGATGATTTTAGTGTAGCATAAAGAATGTACGCTTCCATAGTTTGAGAAGATTTACAGGGAAGCAATTCAATTGTTGAGTCAGAAAATAGCTAACTCTAGATAATAATTGTAAGAGGAAAAAGATAATTTAATTTCAATAGATGAGAGATTGAAAAATACATCATAGATGAATAATAATAGTAATAGAACTCCAATGAGACTGACTTTGCATTCAGCATCAATATTGAATTTATAAGTTCATAATAAATTTATGGTTGGATCTTATGCATTTTACATGAAGATAGAGGATTATTATGAATATGAGAGTGATTTTAAGCCAAGTTATAATTTGCAATTTTAGATAAATTAAACTATTGACATTTTGGATGTTGGTGATAGCATTCTCCTTGCTTTGAATACAAACACATAAAATTAGATGAACACGACAATAATAATACCAACATATTCTTTGTAATTTAACAAGAATGTGACTGAGTTACTGACATAAAAAGAAAATGGAGAGTTATTGGAAATAGAAATCACATATGAAATTAAAGTCTTAGATCAAAAATTATTGAATCTTTAATTAAATCAAGCTCGTAATTTAGTAGTATCATATATTAAGAAATTTCAAGATGAGTTAGAAGACTATTAATTGTAATTACAAGATTTGAGACAAATTAAAATTCCTTATAATAATGAGATTTCTAACGAATTAAATGATGGTTAATAACAAAATCTTAGTAGATAAGAGCCATCTCATAATACTTACACAATAGGAGTTCCAGATTATTATAATAAACCTCTGGAATTGTAGAGTTAGGATTGTTAATAACATCCTCAACATTAAGAAAGACAATCAAATTTAATACCTTACATTTTTGGAATCATTTTAGCTTCATTTACCAACATTTTAATTAATGTTTTATTTGAATTATCATTTTTAATGATCGTTTTTATAATTGTTTTAAAAGAAGATCGAACCAATTCATTTACAAAATTAATGATCTTATCATCATGGATAATGTTTGGATTAAATTTATATTTACATTAATCATAGATTTTAATCAACATAACAAGTATATAAATAGGATGGTTAGGATTATGTTTATTATAATTATATAAAATTTATTTAATTTTTTTATGATAAAATAAATAATAATAATAATAATAATACCTTTTTATTAAAAACAATCTCAAATCATATTATTTGTTTAGTCTTATCCAATAATTTAAACGAATATATAAATCACAACATTTTAATAAAACCAATAACAATAAGTAATAAAATCTTTAATAAATTTGATCAATAAAAATATTGATATTCTATTTGAAATAAGTTTAAACTTTAATCAATTAGTTCATAATCGATTTATCAGAATAATTAATCCTTATTTGGAATATAATCATGAATAGATGGGCATTAACTAAAAGATATATCTGTAGATCATATTATTTCTGACTGATAAATCATAAATTACAAACTGGATTTCTTAATATCAATCTGTATTGAATGCAATTAATTAATTAAGATTCGTTTGGATAAGAAAAATATAAAATGAAATTAATAAAAAAAAAATAAATCAAATAATTAAATATTGTTTTATTCTGATATGATCATAAAGGTAGGATATAATAGGGATTTTTTATATAATCAATAAATTAATAAATTTAAGTTGAATAGTTAAATATCAAAAACCATATTTTCTTGGATTAGGTTAAAAATGATGTTAATTTAGAGTAAGATTTAAGATTAAACGATTCATCATTAATTAAATATATCATTATATTAGTCTTTTATTAATTAATAATTTTTATTTATTTATTGTTTATTTTTATTAATCTCTTTTATTTCTGTACTACAACCTTCACTTTATTCTTTACACTTTTGAATAATTTATTCAATATTTCTCAATTTCAAAGGAGTAGGTATACGTTAAGTTTTTTCTTAACTTAAATTTTATCTTAACATATTTTTACTTTTTTTCCTTTCATATTCTAATTACTTTTTATATATATCATATCTTTATTTTCTCTATTAAAGTAATTCACTTACTTTGAGTAACAATTTTTCATTATTTTCATGATTGTTAGGACTGTTGAATCTGGTAAACTTAAATTTAGGCAAATAATTTTGACACGATTGAAGTATTTTGATGTAACTTTAATCTGGAGCCAATAATTTATATGAATGTTGTCTCTCTTTATATTGTTAGAGAATTTCTTTTTCAATTATTTTTTCTTGAATCCTAGTTTCTTTTCTACTCAACTTTTCATTTTTTATATAATCATCCATTTTTTTATAAATTGCATCTTCGAATTATGGTATTGGGATTTCAAAGACTTTGTTTGTTTATTTAGGAATTAGGTGATGTATTTTAATTTGTCTTGTTTTGCCATAAATCTTATTTACAAACTCATCATACTATTAGTTCAGAAAACCTGAGCTAGATGATAATTATGAAGGAGAATAATGACTTCTACTTCTAAAAGTTGTTAATTCATTAATATTATTCATAATATAATTTCATTGATAATCTGCTTATGATATATATTGTGAATAGAGCTTTTATAATACAACTCTACTAATCTATAAGAAGTATTCAACTTTATTACAGTATTTCAAATTATCAAATCACTCACTATAGAACCATTTTAATTATGCATTTTGAATTTTATTGTTACAGTTTTTATAAATAAATAAATCCAACACTTGCAATATTGTTAGAATACATATTACTAGTTGTTCAAAACCTAGATTCTTGAATACCTTATTACTGTTTCAATATTTATTTCTATAAATCTTTCTTAATAATCAAGTAAAATTTTAGTTATTCAATTTTAAACAGAAATTATGAGAAATCCTTTTAATTTCTCAAACTAAAATTAGAATATTTGTAAGCTCTCTCTCTCTCTGATTTACAAATTTTAAATTCAATTAGCAAATTATTATATATATTATATTAAAAGGAATACTTATTAGAGAGAGAGATATTGGTTAATTTTTAATACAAGTTTATTTCTAATTATAATAGTAATATGTTAAAATGAGTGTTGAGTTTATGTAAATTTGAAAATTGCTTGCAATACATAAACTAAGATGTAAGTTCTAAGTTAAGTGTATATATTATAATAAAAAGTTGATATTTCATTAAATTAATTGATAAATGTTCATATATATATATATATATATATAAAATAGCATAAAAAGATAAAATAATTTAAATTCATATATGTGATTCCAAATTGATTAAATGGGTTGTACTTAGGTTCTATGAGACAGAAGACTTAATTTCCATGAAGAATTTTTTTATTTTATTACATCCATTCAAAATTTTGTAAGAACAACGCTTAACTAATTGATTTTCATTTTTCTAATCTGAATCTTCTTTTATTTTTTTTTTTTTCTTCTGATTCTTGCTTCTAAATTCAGCCCAGATTGCTTTGGCTGAAGAATAATTAATTCCAATAGAATGAGCTGCCTAAAGATAAAAAATATAGTTACTGCTTTAATAGTTTGTTTTTCCTTAACTACAGCTTTTAAAAACAAATCCTTTATTGATTGAGTAATTTTCAAATACTTCTTTTCGGCTAATCGTGGATCGAACTTTAACATTTCCTTTTCCACTTGCTGTTTAATGTCGTCTAAAATTTTCATATATTTAATTAATGCGAAACGAATACACAAAATAATCCATAGATTCAGTCAGAAGTGCGTAATTTGAAGCCATAAATTTAATTAACAAACAAAGAAAACTTAATTAAAAAAAAAATGGAAGCATCTCTTTTTAAGGACAAAGAACACGATGAATGGAATTCTCAATCTGATATACCAATCATTATTAGATGATTAGATGATTTAATCATAATTCAAATTGATTATGTGAAAATTATTAGAATCTTAAAAATGGTGAAAACTTATAAATTATTAAACTTAATTAATTTTTGTTGTCCCTAGAAAACCTAATAAAAAAAAAATCATAAATTAAAATATTATTACAATAATAAATAATAAAAATATGAAGAAGTATTTAGTAATCGACAAAATATTATAGTACGTAATAATGTAATAAAGGAATTGCTAATTACTATATGTTATATACTCTATATATGTTAAAAATGATTTCATTGGTTTTAAAAATTCAGTGTATAAAAGAATTATTTTTATATTGAAATCATGGGAATAATAGTTTTTTGATAAATTTTATTCACAATAAATTTTTCTTTCATTATTTAGAAGTATATAAGTATATATCTATGCCCTAAGAATGAAAAATAAATATAATTTATTGTCTGATATTAGTAATTATTGAATTTATTTAAGTAAATTATTTAATATAATTTACTAATATATTTAGATTGTAATAGAATAGCAATTTTAATGAAAATAAACTTTAGATTAAAATAAATATATAATTGATATATTTCAAATTTAGAAACTTACAAAAGCAATTAAGGCAGGGAATAAGATTGATGAAAATATCGTAGAATTAGTATTATTTGAATTATTAGGTTATTCTTAAGTATTGTTTATTTAATTACAGATTTTACATATACTATTTTTTGAATCCCAAGAATATTAATAAAGTGTTTTGACCAAGCATTCATCTTAAGTAAGGCTAGTAGGATCAGCTTTTACACACTTTTTATCCTTATCAAAACCACAAATAGTGTAATTTTCCTTTTACCAGTCATAAAAGCCAGTGCAAGTACCATCAGTTTGGATTTCACAAGTTTTAGGTTAACAAATACTTGTGTTTTCAGTGTTAGATTTCCAATAACATCTATCTGATAAGGATTTACAAGCCTTTTCATAAGGAGTAGCATCAGAACATTAATTTACATCTATGCATTCATTTTTGTTTAGATCATTAGTAACCCAAGCACATACTTTGCTAGAGTCACCTTGATCACAAGCATATTGAGTTTTATAATTATTACACTGTGAAATTTACACACATTCACTTCCATTGAGAATACACATATATGATTAGAGGGCACATTAAGATATAGGATAGTCAGAGCATTTCATAGCAACACAAATCTCTTTGATCCAGGCACATTTTCCATCAAGATGAGTAGCAGCTAAGCAAGAATTATAATTTTTAAGAGATCCACAACTTGATTGTAGAATACAAATTTTGCCATCCGAAGTACATGAATTTAATTAGGAGTTGCATTCTTGATGAGTTGAACCTTATAGTTATGAACATTTTGTTGGAAAGCATTAATTATTATTCCAATAACAAAGTCCAGTAGATGATATTTTTCCTGATTGTAGCACTTATTTGCCAGCTTTGTCAATTACACAAGATATTTAATTTTTATATTCATTACAAGAATTTAATGGAATACAACCCAAAATTCCATCCGAAGTACATTTTCCCAATGAAAAATAATAACAATCATTGTGATTTAAATAATAAACGTTTTTGCAATCAGTGAATTAAACACATTATTATAAAGCTGTTAAATTAATAGAAAGAGGGGTCCAAACACATTATATAGTTTTTAAATCTGTTATACCAACAAAACAACCAATTTTAGAGGTATTTTCACAAGTACTTATGGCAATACAATTGATTCCATTAGTTGTACATTCTGGATGGATATTATTACATTTTTAATGAGTGTTAAAAATAAGATCAGTGCATTTTGTAAATTTAAAACATTAACCTTAACTCCATAAACATGGTCCATCTGTTCCTTTAATACAAGCTTTTTGAATAGAAGTAGAAGAACAAGTTTACATTGAAGTGCATTTTAATCCATCTGTGGTACAATCATCTTATTAGGAATTACAAGTTTAATGATCAGTACCATAAAGATCAGAACATGATTTGAGTTTACAAACACCATTTTACCATGAACATTATTTTTCATCATATTAAGTTGTACAAGCTATTTCAATTTAAACATCTTTGCATTTACTTTTTTCTACACAACCCCCACCTTTCTTAGTAGTACATTTGAAACCAGGGAAATATTCTTCACACTCTTTTTCTGTTAATATTGAAAGGGGAGCTGTCTCACATGATTTATCTAAGCATTTGTTATTAACCCATGCACATTAACCACCTAAACCATTTTATTTACAAGCTTCAATTATATAAGCATCTTAACACCTTTTTTTCTCCACACATCCATTTCCATTAGTTGTACATTTTTTCAAGAAGCTTGAACATTCAGAATCTGTTTTGTAATTTGTTGGAGCACTTTCACATGAAATCTTTTGACATTAATCAACTAATGTACAATTTCCATCAATACCTACCTTACAAGCTGATGAATATTTATAATCTGAACATTTTTTATAAGTCATACATCCTCTCCCATTTGTTGTACAATTACTTCCAAATTCTTAACATTTTTCATGTGTTGAAAGTGATTTTGGAGCATGTTAACATAATCTTTTATAACATAAACCATCAATCCAAATACATTTTTAATTATCTTTTTAAAATGTACAAGCATTTTAAACTACATATGATGAACATTATGTTAGTATATCAACACATTATTAAATCTAAGTATCGTTATTTGTAATCCATTAACATGAATTACCTGTTAATGTATTAATACATTAACTAATTGTTGTGTAAGATTAGCATTTATCAAGTTTATTTTGACAACCTTTACCATCAATATTTACTGTGCAAGTAAGTAGATATTCTTAACATGCTTGATGGGATATAAGTTTTTTGGGTGCATTATCACAATAACGTTGCAAACATTGATTATTTTCTTTATCCCAAAAACATTTAATATTATCATCGATTCGAACACATTATATTTCGACTTAAATGTCAAAACAACTTGATTGTCTTAATTCACAACCAGTTCCATCAGCTTAAACTGTACACTTAGATAAATAATTTCTACAATCTTCATCTGTAGTATAAGAATCAGGAGCATTAGAACATTATCTACCAACGCAACCTGTACTCCAACCACATTTTTAACCATTTGATAACTCAAAACATTATTCCTTTGTCTAAACTTAATCACAAGCAGAAAAATCTTCAATACAACCTTTATTTGCAAATCCTATTGTGCATTTTTTTAACCATTTACGACAATCTTTTTCATTTGTTATAGACAAAGGAGCATCTGCACATTTTCTATCTTAACAAACTTTATTCTTAATGTTCCAACTACATTTATTTTCACTTTCAATCTTATTTGCAGCATTTATTTCTACTTTTGAACAATGGTTCTCTCCTAAACCACTACAACTTGTAGGTTATGTAATACAACCGCCATTTTATCCTGCTGTACATGTTGATATAAAACTCTTACATTATTCATTAGTACTAAAATCAGTATCACTTGCATCACTACATAAAGCTTCTCTACAATTACCAGTACCATTAATAATATTCCAAAAGCATTTCTTTCCAGTACTCAAAATCTAAAAGCATTATTCTCTCATTAAATCAGAGCATTCATTTCCTTCAACAGTACATCCTGATTAATCAGCTTTTACTGTGCAGTTTGGTAACCACTTTCTGCAAAGAAAATCTGTTGTATAAGATGATGGAGCATCTGTACAAATCCTATTATGACACTTTAAATCATCAGCAATTATTCTAGTATCATAAGAACAAAAGCCTCCATTTAATAATTTAACGTTATTACATTAAGCTTCTGACAATCCATTACATTAAGATGGTTTATCAATACAATTTTGATTTATTCCTCCTTTCGTACAAGTATTCATAAATAATTCACATTCTTTATAATCTTTATAAAATTAACCAAATGAACATAGTCTATCCTTACAAACTGGAGGTTTTGAAGTGGCATCCCAAAAACACTATTTATTATCACTCTTTAAAGTTCCATTACATTAGATTTCATCTTATATATCGGAGCACAAATTAAACTTATTTACACATCCAATTCCACCTACTCCTAAAGTGCATTTATTTGATAATGATGCACATAAATCATGAGTCATATCGAAGGATATGTTATCTGCACACTAAAAACCTCTACAAACTAAGGGGTCAAGATTCAAATCGTAGGTGCATCTTGTATTATCTATTAATATTGTGTCATTGCATTAGGTCTAATTTTTGATAGCATCGCAGGATGAAAATAAAGGAACACATCCTTGTTGATTGTTATTCAAGGTGCAAGTATTCAAATACTCATTACATCTTTTATGAGTATAACTTTAATCCAATAGAATTGGTGCATTTGAGCAATTTCTGTCTTCGCATCCATTCCATCCACAGTAAATAATATTGTTGGGATTCGCCATTAACTTATTACAAATCTTACTATTCTTGTATCCTGAACAAGTGTCAGGTTCTTAGATACAACTAGTTGCATCATCATTGATAGTACATGAAGACATAAAAGATCTGCAATTATCTTCTGCTATAGCTTTACAATCATCATCTGCTAATTATTTGCAATTATCTTATGTTAGATATGTGATATATGCATCAGAACATACTCTATATCTGCATTTCTATGTCTCTTCATTCCAACTACATTTTGAAACGCGATCGGCTAATACTATTGCAAGACAATGATCTTTTGTTTTAACATTATCACAAATAGCTGGCTTTTACATACAAAGACTAGGGTTTTCAGCAATAGTACAACTCGAATCGAAATTCGAACATGTTTCCTCAGATTAATCATCTATTGGAATATCTGCACAATTAAATAATCTACAAGATTTATTATTCTAATCCTCATCATTCCAACTGCATTTTGTTCCATTTGTTAACGTTGTACATTATTTCTCATTTAAACTTGGACAACTTAATGGTCTTACTTTACATCCTGAAAGATCATCATCAACAGTGCATTAACTTAAAAATTTTCTACAATCTTCATCAGTAGTAAATGAATTTGGAGCATTTTCACAAGTTCTTGCTTCACATTTTGTGGCAAAATAACATTAATTATTTTAATAATCTTGTGTGCATTATTCTTTATTTGTAATACTTGTGCATTCTTATAAAATGCAACCTTATTTATTAGGGTTAACCATACATGTAGAAGAGAATTACTTACATGCTTAATCAGTTGTCAATTTTGTAGAAGCATTAATACATATACGAGGAATACAAATGTTATTTTAAAATATACAGGGTGAACCATCTAATAGAGAAACACATTACTCTTCCTTTTGATAATTTGAACAAGAAGTCTTTTTAGATTCACAGCCAGTTAAATCTTATTAAACTGTACAAGTAGACAAAAATTATTCACATTAATCATGATTGATATTGGTATCAGGTGCATTATCACATATTTTGGAATAGCACTTATTTTATTTCCAAAAACAAGGTGCATTAGTTATGGTTTAAATACATTAATTTTCAATTGTGTATTATACGCAATCTGTTGTTTGAGTTTAACAACCAAAACCTATTGATTTGACGACACAAGAAGGTAACCATGATAAACATTAATCATTATTTTAATATTCATCGGGTGCATTATCGCAATTTTTATCTTCACATTTTGAAGTATTTTTATTCCAGTAACATATATTACCTGATTTATTAATTACACAATTTTATTATTTATTAAGTGAAGAACATAATTCTGGTATATCTTAACATCCATTTGAGACATCATTAACTGTACAAGTTGTCAGATAGCTGTTACATTATTAATGATCATTTTTAGTTGTTGGAGCATTAACACAAATTTTATCTTTGCATTTGTTTTAATCCCATATGCACAATTTAGTTTGATCTTTGTTTGTAACACAGGCTAATTCTATTTTTTAATTTTCACAATTTTCTTGACTTATTTCACAGCCTCCTCCTTCCTTTGCTGTGCAAGTTTTCAATTATTTTCTACATAGCTAATCTGAGTTAAGAGAGTTAGGCAATTATTCACAAGATGTAGGATATTCGCACTACATCTTTTGAGTATTCCAATAACACAATATTTCGTTTTAATCTTTATTACAACTGATTTAGTTGAGATAATTAGTACAATCATTCAATTCAATGCATTTTTCTCCATCAGATATGCATTTTGTTGATGTACTTTAACATTGTTCATCTGATGTGTAGGAGAATAGATTACATCCAGCAAAAGCCACGCATTTCTTTGAAACATAAGCGCAACCTTCTACATTATTACATTATTCAGAATTAAATAATTCACAATAAGTTTATATTACTTGATCTGAATCTTAGTTTGAACATACTTTCCCATTCCAAAAGCAATTAAGAGATAAGCATTCTTTTTCAATTTAAATATTCGAACAAGTACATTATTTATGTTCTGTTGATAATGTACTAGATGTAGTAGCTGTAGTTTGTGAATGAGCATGGTATTATGTTAAGATTGTAATAATTATTACTATCATCATCTTTATTTAAATTATCAAAAAATCTAATAAATTTAATGTAGGTTTTTGTATTGACTTTATATATTTTATTTTACTTATCACTTTAGCTTTATAAATATAAATAAATTGCTATAAATCACAATATTTATATAGATTAACTGTCATTATTGACATTAGTAACTAAAATTAATTGTTTTTTGTAATAATAATTTTATATGTAATCTGGACAGCTCTTGAATTTATAAAGGCTAGAAAGATAATACTTGTAGACTCTTTCATAAAATGGATGGGAATCCCCTGTCGTAGTTAATGCAGCTGTTGAATTTGCTAATACTTTGATAAGAGATGGAAGATCACTATTAAAATCTGGTAACAATCCACAGGCAGAAATGTTTTTTAACAGAGCGAAAGAAGTAATTTTGTTATAGTTAAAAGTAGATTACAACTCCGATTTCAATTACTAGTGGAATATTTTATACAGGCAATTTTGTTCGTGCAAGAGGTAATGCAATATTATAAATTGTGTAATTGTATGAGTAACAAAATCAATATCAAAAAGCATGGATGAATATAAAGGAAGTGTTACCATTTATGGAGAAATTTGCATATACAAAAAGAGTAAATATTAATGAGGATGATTAACTTGTTTTGAAATTATATGTGTAATTGTTGTTTCATGGATGCGAAGTTTGTAGAATGATGCATAGAAAGGATGATATGTTGGATTAATGTAATAAATACGTTGAGATTTTACATCGTTTGGGTATTACGTTTGATTCTTTACGTAATCTAACTAAGGATGAATTTCATTCAGAATATAAGAAATGGTTTTTGATGTTAGCCAAAGCTTTCTATTATATTGGTAAATCACAATTTAAAGTTGGATTTGAGAAGGAAGCATTACGTAACCTTTATAAGTCTTGGTAAATTTTTGAATTGATCTATGGGGTTGACGCATCTGCTACATTAAAAGCAAGGGATAAATACGAAAAATTGAGTTAAAAAATGGAATTTGAGATGATTATGGGAAAAGAGAAAGTTGACTTCTAACAATTTAAAGATGATTTACAAAAAGATATAGGTCATGATTTGTTAAAAAAAGTAGTTACACTTAAGCCAAACAAAAACTTTAATGTATTATATGTTATAAGTCATAAAAGCATCATATCATTCAATAAGTCAAATCTTATCAGCAGATTGTAGGATAGTTATCATAACATACAACCAAATATTAGATGCCAGAATATGTGAAGAAAGTCAGAATAGAGTATGAAGATAAGTTAAGAACCATATCATTTCAGCAGAAATATGATGAATCCAACTCGAAATATAAATAATATCAAATCAAAAATAAGAAAACTTCATCCAGAGCTGCGTCCACTTACAACCAATCTCTTTTACCATAAGAGAGATTATTTTCCCCTAGATTGTCGAATGCAACCTAATCTTAAAGGACAAGTCTGTACTAATTAGACAATCATATGGAATTATTAAAGTATATTTCACTAAAATATTATAGGGAATAATTATATACCACCGAATTAAAGAAAGATACAGTGGATGAATTATTATTAACAAGACCATAAATCAAATCTGAATATGTGGTTTAAAAAAAGAAAAATGATAATAAACAAATAGAATCTTCTTCACCTTAAAAAAATATTAGCAAGAAGAAATTTAAATCAAGTAGATTGATTCCAAGAATTCTTAACAAACAAAGTACCTAAATTATTAACATTAAATCTGAGTCTTAATAGAGTGAATAGAAAATACATAAGATGCAAACCATTTAAGATTAAAACTTATAGTAATAATTTGATGATCTTCATTAACCAACAACAGAATCAGTTCTAATCTAGTAATAATAATAACAATAGCAATAAAATTTATAAATTCCTTTGATATAGAATGTATTAACAGAAATGTCTGATCAAAGTGAAAATCTCATTACAAATTTACTTAATAAATACACAATGGAATAACTTAATTTGGCGGCATCCATTATATAATCTTCTTATAAAAAATATGTTTTGAAAATTAAAAAGGTTCAATCTCTTAAAACTATTGAATTAACTCCAATAAATCTTCCTAAACCTATTAATGTTACATAAATTAGTGAGAAAATTGATAGTTAATAAACAGGTAGAAATTAAATGAAAGTATCTGTTAAAGACATGAAGAATTCTGTTAGGAGAAGAAACTTTGGGTTTGATTCGATTGTGAGGGAAATAAAAAATACTGATTCAGATAAAAGTAGTTCTAATAAAGCTAAAACTGTATGCTAAATAGATTTATTTATTATAGTTAGTTTAAATTGTTAAGGAATTTTACAATCTACCAGAGTCTGAATTGTACTTTTTATCTAAGTTGTTTTTTGATTCTGAAATCAAGATTTGGAAACTTTCCAATATTTGTGTCAGAGCTTTTAGTGATGCTAATTCTTAAAATTAGTAGACAGAAGAAGAAGAAGATATTCAAAATGACATTTCACCAAGCGAAATTTGTATAAATTTAATAATAAAATCAATTAGCGCATTAATTACAATACATTATGAATATTTTTGCAGATGTTTAATCAATTAATGCTTTATAATTAATAGTCTACTTTAGATTGTCAAATGATAAATAATAATATACATTGAATTTTAAAATTAATAATTTTGCAAGTTATTTAGATGAATATTAAAGATGGTTCTCCAAGGATCGTCTATAAAATTTTAATGGTTTGTTCAGCATTTATTGTAAATAATAAGCACTTCATCAGCCTACTAAATGTTAAGCTATAGTATATTCAGCATAAGAATATGCATATGAAATTGTTAGCAAATTGTTATACACTTTAAAGAATCATTATTATTTGATTAGGTCTGTGGTTGGATTCAAAATAGTTGCAATGAAGGATGTGATATAGAATTAATTACAACATGAAATCATTGATATAAGATCTTATTACAAGAATAAATAAATTGAAAAAGAAAATAAAAGATAAATGCTTTTAAAATAATTAAAAGTTGAACCTATCAAAATTATTGAACATTAAACATAAGAATTACCATCTATATCATCTTCTAGAAATAGAAGATAATAACTCTATACAGAAGAAATCAAATAATCTTAAGAACAAAGCATCTAAATCTAAGAATCAGATGATAATAAATCTGAATATTCTAAAGAAATAGCATCTTAATCACCAACTGATTAAAAACATTATTCAAATCATTTAAAATCAATAGAAAATATCTCAGAAAAAGATATAATTTAAGAAATTCCATAAAGAAATCCAAAGAAACAATATTCTGTAATACATAACAGAAATACTATGACTAGTCCTAGATTTGACTCAATAATATCTTCGTAAGCAATAATTCGTAATCCAGTATAAAGAAAAACGCATGGAAGTCATTTTTTGGAATTTTCTAGAAAACATAAATTAGAATTGGTAAAAAAAGAAGAATTAAATTTTGAACCTCCAGCTTCGAAATAAAGTCTAGATGAATTAATAAAAGATAGATCTTAATAAGATATATAATTTCTAAATGATTATCTCCCTGAATTTTAATTTGCTTCCTTAGCAAATTTTGAAGATTATCAACCCAAAGAGGGACCTATTATCACATTTAAAAATTAGCATAACTATAAATCATCATATTTCCCACCTAGAGGTTAAATAATATATCCTGAATCTGAACAATTTCTTCCTGAATATCCAGATTAATTTATAATGTTAAATATTACTATAAAGTAAGATAAGCGTATTAAAACGGGATGTTTGTTATATGAAGAAGGTTCAGTATATTTGGTATTCGATAATAAAGATGGGAATTTCACTAAATAAATGGTTTAAATAGATCCTGGAATCAGATTACCAAATAGATAATAAAAATTATAAATTTTAGAATAATTGAAAGAGAAAAAGAATAAAGTTGATAATCTATCCATAATTTAGGAACTATCATAATTTAATTATAGACATACTTTAATCATGCTAGAAAGATATGTAAAAAGAATAAATCATTATAATGAGTTCATAATTAATGAAATTTATTAATAATTATTTAGTAATTAAATACTACCTCCTGCTTTGGTTAAAGGTCTTAATTATTCAGAGAAAAAAGTTTCTTTTGAATTTTTTCAAGATTAAATAAGAACAGATACTGAAGAGGGCATTCAATTGTCTGTTGAGAAGGGATGTATTCAATAGAATGAATAAATAATCGATAGAAAATCATTTCTTTATTATAGAACTAAGTTCAACATAAAAAAACAAATTTTATTATTTTTAACATAATTAAAATTTGAAAGTAGAGGTTTCATTTAGAGAGACAAAAGTTCTTGATACAAAACTTTTATATTTGAGTGATTAGTAAGCAAAGTAAGATTTACTTGTTTTAAAGAAGAATATGCATGAATTAATAAGTAATTAGAAACTTTAGTTAAAGATTACTCTTTATAATCCAAATTAAAATTTATATTATTTTAGAAATATTAATTCAGTTTAAGACATTGAGAAAATGCTTCACATATTTATCAAACCATAATTAATTGGTTATTAGATTAAATCTTAAGCAAATTTGTAAAGAAAACTTATAGGGAGGGCATTATAAATTAGTAGATAATTTGTAAGTTTAGAAGAAAGAAATAGAGATAAATTTAGTGCTTTAGATTAGTTTTTATTAATGTATATAATTGATCCTTTGCGATTCATAAATAATGAAAATCATAGATTACTAAAGTAAACAATTTTATTTTATTATTTCAAATAATAATTGAAACTGACTTTAATTTCATCAAGTCGTTTAAGATATTTTATGAAAACATATTTTCATCTTAAAACATTTAACGCTTAAAGTAGAGTTAGTAATATTGGAAAGGTTTTTGTAGAATGCGAGGTTTATTAATTTAAATAGTTTTATTTTGATTAAGTAAACAATGATCATACATATTTCTATTTTCAAATTACTCCTTAGGAAAGTAGAACTAAAGTGTTTAAGTTAGTATTGGATATTGCAGATATTAAAAGTCTGTGTAGTAAAGTTACGCCACTAAATTGTTTTTAAGATAAAGTATTACATGAAATCATAAAAACTTTGACTGCTTATTTAGTCTGCTAAAGAACAAATACTTATCATGGAATTAAAATTCCCTTATCTTACATAGCGAGTTAATCTAAATATGACCTTCATAATACATTTACTGAAGTGACTTATGGAAGTAATATTCTTGAAGAACAACAAAATGCAAGATCTTCTCATCCAAAATTATCTCTTTTAATGAGTGATCCTATTATTAGAAAAAAGTCTTAAGCTTAAATTATTGATGTTTAAATTGATAATTTATAATTGCCTGAGGAGGCTAATAAAGTATTAAAAAATACCACTATGCTTACTCCTATTTTTAGAGGATAGAAATTCATATATAAAACTACTAAAATTGTTAATAAAATGTATGTAATTATTACAATATCTTATCTATCACTAAATAAATTTCAAATTGGATTGTATATACCTTAAACTTGTAGAAATTTCAGTTGCTATATATCATCAAATGATTTTCAAAATATGAATCCTGTTTTCTTAGAATCAATATTCCCGTCTTGTTTAGTAACAAAAGAAACTATCGATTAATTTTATATCAATAGATGGAAATTCTCTGAAATGAATAAAATTTATCAAATGGCAGTCAATCATCCAGATGAGTTTGAAGACTTTTATAGTGAAATGCGTAGTTAAGCTAGAGCTATTCCTTAATCAGAACTTCAAAAATTAACTGAAAGCAAAGTTTCTATTAACAATGAAGAAGAGTTCTTAGAAAAATAATACGATGATACACCTAAGTTACTTGATTCTTTTAGTGATTAAAGTAGGCAAAATGCAAGATCATCAACTTAACCCCCTGTCTTTGTAAAGAAGTAATTTTCTAAGTAATTTTCTGTACAAAATTCTATTGGTCAATCTAATCCCATGAGATTATCTTTACCTACTTCATAATTTTAGTAAAAGACTGATAAAAGTCTGTTTTATAGAAATAGTCCTAGAATATCCAATTAATGTAGCATGGAAAATCTGTATTCAAGTGATAAAGATTTGTTCTTTAATTAAATACTTGTAAGGAAGAATAATCTTGATATGATATCAACTTTTGAAATTAAAATTTGGGAATCTCTTATTGATAGAGTTTAAATTTCTAAGAATTCTTAAAACAGATTTATACTCAATCTAGATACGTTTAAAGGAGTTTTAAGAGAAAATTTATATACATAAGTAGTATATTTAGGTAATGAAGTCAATGCCTTGTTTGAAGTATTTGTAGAGAATGTTCGAAAACCATTTAATATGACTAAACCTTATATACCAATTAGGTTAAATGAGAGCTAAAATTTTTAAATGTATTAGAGAATTACTCTCTTTGAATAACCTAAAATAGTTAATTTTAAATTGATGTTAAGAAAAGTATTGTATAGTTATTATAATGATGAGAAGAGGAATCTATAGAATTTAAAATTGAGTGATTGTAGTGTTGATTAATATGAATTTATAGAATCTGACATTTAGAAGTGTTCTGTTTATATGCTAAATAAATTAAAAAAATAACTAAAATTAAATCCTTCTAAATTTATCGTTTAAGAAGTCGAAGGAGATTAAAAATGCCCGTAAGTAATAAAAGTTAATGCTAATTATGAATAATATTCATCTTTCAAAGTATTTATAATAAATATATATTTTAATAGAATTATTAGTATACATTATTAAAAAGAATGGTATTTGCAATGAGACCTACTTAAATATATGTGTCAATATTTTATTAGGAAAAGAGGAAAAAGTTTTGTTTATATTTTGAAAGTATGAAAAATTGCAAAAATACAACTGTCAAATATAGTTTGAAGGAAATTCAACATTGTATTCCAAATACAATTGGATTATTAAATTTGGGATTGCATTAAGAATTAGGAAATAGAATATATCGAAGTTTTAAAAATAGACTTTTGGTCTCAACCTATCAATAATTATTATGATATTTATATTTATATTTACTAAATATGTTATAAGAAGATAATTAAATTGAAAAAGAGGTGAAAAAAACAAAAAGAAAAGTAAAAAAGAAGAAAGAGTAACTAATAATAAATGTCTCAGGTAAGACAATGAAATATATAGATTCGTAATATCCAGTAATACGATATGTTGGTAAAAAGATATTAAATTGGATTGTATAAACAGATGAAAATGCAACTAATTGGGATGTTTGGTGGACTGATGGTGCTGTGTTTTCAGATTTATTGGGTCGAATGAATGGTAGAAAAATATTTAACCATAATTTTAGCATATTAGAAAGTCAATCATTTTCCTGGTATGTATAGTTTAGCAAGAAAAAATCATTTAGGAAGGAACTTAATGAAAATGAACAAATAATTTCCATAAGCTTACAACTATTTTCCATAAACATGGTTATTACCAGCTGAATTGAGTGATTTTAGAGCAAATGTTGGTAAGAATAGAACATTCATCATAAAACCAGAGGCTTCTTGTTAAGGTAAAGGAATCATGTTAGTAAAGGATGCTGAGGGTCTTTCAATAAATGAACATTATGTTGCATAACGTTATTTAAGTAAACCTTATTTAATTGATGGATTGAAATTTGATTTAAGAATTTATGTGCTTTTAGCTGGTTGCGATCCATTACGAATTTATATATTTAAAGAAGGATTAGCTAGATTTGCTACAGAAACATATAAGAAGCCATCAAAAGATAATTTAGATAATATTTGTATGCATTTAACAAATTATGCTGTTAATAAAGATAATGAAAACTTTATATTTAATGAAAGTGATAAATAGATGGATGTAGGTCATAAAAGAAGTATGACTAGTGTATTTGAATTGTTAAAAAGTAGAGGTGAAAATATTGATTAATTATGGATTACAATAAAGAAGATGATGATTAAAACATTCTGTGCTGTTTAACCAATATTGGCTCACTAATATAAATCTTGCTAACCAAATAATCATATCAATAATATGTGTTTTGAAGTATTAGGGATGGATGTTATCTTAGATTCAAAATTAAAACCTTATTTATTGGAAGTCAATCATTCTCCGAGTTTTACTACCGATACTCCATTAGATGCAACAATAAAAAGATAATTAATATCATAAGCATTAATCTTGATGAATTGCACTCAAAAAGCAAAATAAGAAATTATTCAATAGGAAAAATAAATACTTTAATAAAGAATGTTAACAGGAAAACCACATAGGTTTACTCATGAGGAAAGATAGAAATTGATTAAGGAATCTTAAGAAATAAGAGATTAATACGAAAATCAAAATCTAGGTAATTTTGAAAAGGTTTATCCAATGAAAGATTATGATGAAGATTACGATAAGTTTATAGAGTATGCCGGGATATTGTATGAAGAATCAACAGGAACAAGTATTATCAATTCTTATTCTCAAAGATTCTAAAAAGATTTAATTTCTGTAATAACAGTAATCCAAAAGACTTGAAAAGACAGAAGTTAAATCAGAATGCCATCTAAAGCCTCTTGATTTTAGATCTGATTCAAAAATACCTGAGTGTAAAACTGAAATAGTGAGATTAAAGAGTGAAAAATCTCAAGGCTTACAGAAGATTTTAAGAAAGGATACTACAACTACACTTTTAAGAGAAGATTACATGCCAAATTTAAGATTCAATAGTCTTAAACCATAGTAAAGAGCTATTCTTTAGTAAGATAGATAAAAAAGAAGTAATAAGATTCTAAGTTAAGGTGCATTTATTACACCTAAGCTACTTTTTTTAAGTGATAATAATAAAGCGAATCCTTTTTGAATTAATTTATATTATATATTAATAAATGTTAATAACTATTATTCATAATCCCTGAATTATGATTTGTAATTCATTTCA
The DNA here is from genome assembly GCA_000733375.1 of Paramecium sexaurelia. Lineage (NCBI taxonomy): Eukaryota > Ciliophora > Oligohymenophorea > Peniculida > Parameciidae > Paramecium > Paramecium sexaurelia. The sequence goes on from JPFM01000065.1 coordinate 143,521, forward strand.
GGATTTTGAAGAAAATTATAAATAAGAAATGATCAAAAATCCCTTTACTAAAAATATAAGCCTTGAAAATCGAATAATGAGATAAAAATAACAATAAACTTTTTCAATTTTTTAATTCTTACATCACCTCAGTAATGAGATGATTAAAGACTAATTCACTTAATTCTAATGTCACCTCTGTATGTTCTTCATCGAATTCTTACCATCTATCATCGTTTTCAATGACCTATAATTAAATAATGATACTTACTTCTTATTTTAGCATCTTATCTAATCTTTCTTCTCTTACCTAAGGTAGAATATCATTATCCACCTAACTTCCTTAGGGTAACAATATACCACATAAAGTTTCAGCCCATTTTACCACTTTAGACGCTGATTAATTCAAAGTCTCTTCAACTTAGTTTACTTGACGAGAGTTTACATTTTTTCTCCAAGGTAATGGTTTTCCTTTGATTCCGAATGGTCTGTAGTAATCCAATGATTCATTATAAGCATCAAATATTGCTTTATTATGGATTCTCTCCATCTCATTATTACAAACCTCTTCTTAACTAATTTTTTCTTTCTATGTAAAAATATCTAATCCTAAAACTGCTTGATGAATGAAACCCCCTTCTACTGATTATTCTAACATCTCTTCTGTTAATCGAAAGAATCTTAAGATTTCGAAAGGTGATGGACCAATTCCCAAATTCACTATTTGCAAAAACTGATCCTAATAGTGATTTTTAACTATTAATTTAATGTCTTCCAAATATTAACGAATATATCCAACATGAGTTTGAACATATTAAACATTTTCTATCTATCCTTATTCTTCCATTTCCAATGGAACATCCCTTACTTAAATAATTTATTACTTCTAATCCTTAGATATATGATGAAAGTGTCTTATTAGATTAATTTGAATTGTATGATACTAACTGTTAATCTTATTCTTGTTAGTGTACTTTCTTTTACTGATCAAGTAAATTCTCTTCAGAATAACTTACTCTCAACAGCTAACCGTATAATAAAATAATACATTAATCCTCAAATCATTTAATTGGTTCTTTAGTAAATTACTCTAACTTAAACTTAAAGGCATCATCTTATTGAAATTGTCAACACCTAATTTTTAAACAAATTTTAGATCTTTCTAAGTCTTCTAAATGGTCTCATAAGCTTTTTACCAACCTTCTTTTATTGCTTTTTTATTATTTTCTAAAAGCTCAATTTCCTTTTCTCCCCACTTCATTATCTCTTACTCCTTAACTCCAAAAGATCGAGGTGATATTCTTTCTTGTATTAACAAATCCTTAAGGATTTATTTTTCTCTTTATTCTCTTTCTTTTATTAATTATCCTCTAAGTTATAATATCTATCCAATTTATGTAGGAAAAACATCTCTTCTCTCAATAATTAATTTGGTAGGTTTTAATTTTATTTATGGTTATTCAAAATGATCGGTAAATACATTTTCTTTATTAAATTCAGCATATTTTATCAAACTATCAAATAAGTCAGATAAAACAATCATTTCTTGTTTAATTTATAATTTTTAAAGAAATTCTCTTAAATTTTCCCAACGATTAATTTCTTAATTTTTAAGTTTTATCATCTATTATTGTTTAGCTAATCTTTTTTCTTTTTTATGCTTCTATAATTTTCTAATTCTATATGCTCTAAACCATTTTTAAATACAAGTAGCAGCTTAATCTTTCATTTCCATTTCATAATTTCTAGATTCTCTCATTGAAATACCATCGCTATTACTTTTTAAAGTTTTATATCGAGCTTCTAGTTATTTGAATTATTCCTTTAATGATTTAGGTGCTCCAGATTTTCTGGAAGTACTCTTACGATTTGCAACATAACTCAACATTAGTGGTTTTGCACTTGCTTTGTTTGAAGTATCTCTGGGTGGGGATCGACTGTTGGATAGGGAGTTTCTTTTAGCAATTTCAGCCAGCGAACGCAAATTATCATTGATATGTTTGCGTTTTTCAACAAATGATTATTATTTGACAGATTCAAGTTAGGAGTAAAACTTTTTCTTTTCCTTCATGTAGTGTTTTATTTATTGTGGATGTTAATGTCTTTCAGGTGTGAGAGGTTGGTGATGTGAATGTTCTATGGATGACATGCGATTGCCTACACACAAATATAGCCACAAAACATACGCTCAAGAATTTGGTCTATTCTCTTGGTTCCAATTTTATTCAAAAAACTTAAACCAAGCCTATCACGATGTTCACTGATATTGCTTGGTTTTTCATTAAAGAAAGTGGCTGCCTTTTTACGACGGACATATTCTGGCGATGAAAACTCTATGTTTTGACTTTTTACTCTTTCAGCGCTAACACTTTTTTTAATTTTAGCGGATTTCTTTTTCTTTTGATAGAGTTATTGACTCTTTTTGATGGCAGCATTACGATCTAGAGACTTCTTTTTTTTTAATTTGTCTGCACTCTTACCAACTTTGAGTTCACTTTAACATTACTTAATCTGTTATTTCAAGTTGTCATATTGAACAATTTAAATTGGATCAATGGCGCTATTATCTTAATCTGATGGTCCAATGATATCAACTTCTGATGTCATTTTCTTTTTCATCAATTTACCACTCAGCTTGATTTGATTTGAAATCCTTCTTCCTTTAATAGGGGAATTGTTTTACATTAAAATTAATTAACAGTCAAGCTCATAATATATTTTATTAATGTCTTATTCATCAAGATATACATCTAGCGTATCGTCTACAGTACGTTCTTCTGGAATTGGTGGTACTACCACAAATACATCCTAGTATTAAAGTACCAGTACATCTGAAGTACCTCAAAGAGCCAGCACTCAGCGTAAATCCATACTGTACTTTTTTTTTTTCAATATATTAAAAGAGTAAAGGCTCAATAAGAAGTTGTGAATGTGCCTGCACCATCAAAGGAACGAAAATGGCTTGGTGAGAAGCCTGAAGTTGTATGTTTTTTACTCGCTCTAGAAGTTGATAGGTTGCAGAGAGAAAATTCTGATTAAAGAACCATTATCAATGAGTTGTAAAGTAACTACTCAAAATTGTAAAGCGAGTATACAACACTTCAAGAGAAGTACAATCTTGAAGTTTAACAATTTAAGTAAGAAAGAAGAGTTATTTTTTAGGAGTACCATTGATTAGCAAAATGTAAGAATCAAATCCTTGGAGGATGAAATCAATCAATATAAATCAAAGTTGGGATAAGTGGATAACACATTGGCTAGCAAGTTATAGTAAGCTGAATAGAGAATTAAAGATTTGGAACGATAATTGAAAGATTAAGAAAGTAAATACACATCTGAAATAAATAATCTGAAATCATCATGGAGTACTGAAAAGTCTAATTATGAGAGTGAGATTAAGAGATTGAAATTGGATATTGAGAATTATCTAAAGTAAATATAAGATTTGAAAGGAAATTCTTCTTCAGAAGTAGATAGACTCAATAAAAGGATTAAAGAATTAGAAACCTTAATTTCAGAGTATTAACTCAAAATTAAAAATTATGAAAGTCAGATCTCTGATTTTTAAAGTAGATTAAGAGATTGGGAAGCAAAGGGAAGAGATTATGATTCTAAAATAGCATAATATCAATCAGATTTGGAAACTTTGAGAAATCAACTAAGAGATCGTGATTCAGAAATTGAGCGATACAAGCGTGATCTAGATGATTGGAGAAGTAAGTATAGTGCTTTGGAATTATAATTCTCAACTTACAAATAGTCATCAGGAGGGGAATCTGATAGGTTAAATGGTTTGTTAAGAGATAGAGAAAATGAGTTAAATAGATTATAATAGGAATTAAGAAACACAATAGATGAATGGACATCTAAATTTACAAATTTAGAAAATTAATACAAATAAGCTTAGAATGAAATTAGTAGATTGAGTGGAGTTGTAAGAAATTTGGAGGATGAAATCAATAGATTGAAACAAATAATTGATTAGATGTAGAGAGAAATAGATGATTGGAGATTAAAATATGGAGATTTAGAGGGTAAATACAATACGGCTATTCGAAATTATGAATCTTAAATTAATGATTTGAATTCTTAACTAAGATAATATTAATCAGATCTTGATACTTGGAGAAATAGATATGGACAATTGGAAAATGAGAATTCAAATCTCAAGAATAATAATTCAGGATAAGATAATTTTATTAAAGAATAGGAAAGTATTATTAGAAGGTTAGAATCAGATTTACAAAGAGCAGAAGACATTATAGCATAAAAAGATTAAGAATTAAATAGATTGGCAAATGATCTTTCAAATGCTGAATCAAGAATTAGAGAATTAGAATTCTTAATTTAGTAATTGTAAGCTTAAATTGAAGATTAACGTAAAGAAATTGAGAAATTATAATAAATGATTTAAGAAAGAGATCATAATCTTGATATGGCTGAGAAGGACTTGGAAGAAGCTGATAGAAAGATTCAATAATTAGAGAATGAAAATGCTACACTTAATGAAGAATTAAAAGATTTTAGATAGAATTATGATGAAGTCTTAAGATAAAATGAATTATTAAAAAAAATTAGTGATCTTGAATCCAAAACAGTCTTTTTGGCATAAGAGATTGATAGATTGAAAATTATTCTTGAAAAAAGAAATAAAGAAATTGAAGATTTGAAGGGTTAGATCTTAAAATTAAAAGCTGAGATATCTGTACTTGAAAAACAACTTGTAGAGTTTCGTTAGAAATTAGATGATAAGTTGAAAGATTATGATGATCTAAATAAAAAACTTATAGAGAGAGTTTTAGAAATTTAATAATTGAATTCTTAATTAATGATTTTAAATTAACAACTTGTATAATTGTAAGCAGTAAACGAGAAATGCAAAAATTAAGAAGATCAAATCAAAGATTATCTTAGACAATTAGATGAATTAACAAGGTAATTGAACAAGTCTTAATAAGAAATTAATTTATTGTAAGGATTTAAAGATAGATTACCTGAAGCTGATCGAAAAAATTAGGAACTATTAAAAGAAATAGATCGTTTGTAATAACTTTATAAAGACAAAGTTACTGAAAATGATGTTTTATCATAAAAACTAAGTACAAGTGAAGTTGAATTAAATAGAATTAGATTGATTGAAAAATAATTTAATGATTTTAAGAAGTAAACACAAACTACTGAATAAGAATTTACAAGAATTAAATAAACATTTGAGTAAAAAGGAAATGAAACTGATAAATTAAAATAAACAATTGCAGGATTAGAATAATAATTATAAGATAAAAAAGTATTGTAAGATAAATTAAAAGTAATTGAGTAATAATTAGGTATATATATATTTTCAATTATTATTAGCTCAAGCTCAAAAAGAAATAGCAAATCTTACAAAAGATAGAGATAAGAAAGATTAAGAATTATAAAAATTGAAGGATTAAATAGCTATATTGTAAAGTACATTAAAAACTAAAGAGGAATAGTTCAATCAATTGAAATAATAATTTGATTAGAATGTAAACGAATTATCTAAATTAAAATAATCTTAAGGATAATTGGAAGCAAAAGCATCCCAAATAGGATTGATGAATGATAAATGGACCAGTTCAGAGAAATAGAATAAACAATTATAAACGGATAATGATAAATTAAAGAAAGATCTAGATTAAAGAACAAAAGAAAGAGAATAATTAAAACTAGATAAAGTTTAATTAGAAAATGATTTGTTAGCTATTAAATCCTAGGTTAGGAAATGAAAATTCAATATAAAACAAATAATAAACAATGTTCATAATATTTTTATTTATTTTTACATAATTTGATTATATCATTGACTAGTCATTCCTTATGTTTCTGGATCTTTTGGAGCAATCTTTGAGCCTACTCCATCTCCATCCTTAAAACCATAAGTTGCAATTCTAAAAGCTCCTAATCCAACACAACAATTAGCCAAAGATCCAAAGAACATCGAAACACCAATTATAATAATCAAAATTGTTGTTCTAGATATTCCTGGTATAAAGACAATACATAAACCATCTAGAACATTATTAAAAGAATCCTAAAATAATAACTACTAATAATTACCTTCAAAAATGTACAATTCAATCCATTTAACAATTCACTCATATGTTCGATAATGGTGTCAGCATCAGCAGTAAATTTGTTAATTTTACCCATATAATCTTCAAAAGTCTTAGCCACATCTGCATTTAAAGTTAAGACATTTTACTCCTTCAATACTGCTGAAGACCACATAGACGATTATTTATTGTATTATGTCTTTAAAACTGCTGTTTCAGCTAGTCCACTTTAATCAGCACAAGAAGGAGAAGCTGTGGCTAAGTAAGCTGGATGCCAACATTTTTAATTGAAAGTAGATCCAGTATCTGAACTTGATCTCATAGGTAATAATCCGTCTGAGCATTTAGTTGTTGCTAATTCAACACAACCTGAATTTGACTTAAATTGATTGAATTTTTCAAATGCTGCTTATAATGGAGCATAATCAGTTGGCTTTGCGTCAAATACACTTCCATCTTTGCAATTTTGTACTGATAATAGATTATTATTGAGTTTAGTATTAAAATCTTATTTTTTTTCATCTAATTTTGCAGATTAATTCTTAAAATCCTGAATTTATGTAGTAAAGTTGTTTAAAGGATCAGTTGCTGATTCCAAATTCATGACTTAAAAGAGACTTTGCGAATTAGCAGGGAAAAAGCATGAAGCTATAATCTCTTTAGTTTATCCTGCATCCATTAATTGTGTATCTTTATAAAAATCATAGTCATTAACAAATTGATCTAGATAATGACATACTTCTGCAAAAATAACTGTAGATGGATGTAATACTAAAGCTAACAAGAAACATAAGATCATTAAAATGACATAGATACTCCAAGTAAAATGTAATAATCCTCTTACTTTATAAATCTTCAGTAATACTATAAGAATGATTGAACAAATTGAAACAATGCTTAAACCCAAACCTACACCAAATAAAATATTAAGTGCTGTTGAAGCATATTTTCCGCCATCCTCAAGAATTTGAGTATTATCGTAAAGGGTTGTACTAGCATCTTCAATATCAGTAATAAATCCATCAACTGTAGAGCTTCCGCTGTCTAAGGTACTTGTATCAAAAGAATCTGATGAAATATCATTAGCATAAGACTCTAATTGTTCTGAAGTTTAAATCATTCCATCGTAATATGAAGAAAATGCCTCTGGTTAAGGTGTGCATTGTAAATAGGATTTATAATTGGATTATATATTATCGTAATTTTATCCATATATTTTAGACTATGAGTCAGTGGAGGACATCAAAATGTAATCAACCTAAAGAAGTAGAATTAAAATTTATACAAAATTTTATGAAGATAGATAACTTTCGGCCGCTCCATCTAAAACTGGTACTGCTGCATTTGTAGATCCTCTTTTCATACTATATTATATATGAAATATATAATTACTTATTATTTGCAGTAATTACATCGCTCTTTTTCTAGCTGATTGTTTTTGAAGTTTTACCAGAAAATGTACTTTTTAGTTAACTTTAAAAGTCTGTTATTTCTTGACTTATTGAATCCATATTATTAGCTATACCTTCTAAGCCTGGAAAACTGGGAGAAACTGCTGAACTTCCATAAGTAATATCATAAAACAATGATATCAAAGAGCAACGTGCAGCTTTCATTCCTCTTTCTACATCTCCAGAATATGTTAATCCCGCAATTGATGCTGCAAACAACAATAAATTTAATATCAGAGCAAATCCAACTGGAACATAAAGTTCCATTTTCGATAACTTATCTTATTCGTAATCTCTTTTACAACACTTAGATGGAGGACACTTTCTAAAAATTAATTATTCTCTTACTTATCGCAACAACAGTAGCAACAATAGAAGATCCAACCAAATAAAGAAATGACCAAAAAAATAGCCCAGGGCACTATATACCTCAAGAGATTCATGAACAAATCAATCCCAGCATCTTGTTCATTAACAGCGGTTGTAACATCACTTCTGATGTTTTCGTCATACAAACTATCAAGAATAGATTATGCACTGTCCCTTTCTGACTAAGTAACTTCAAGATCTGGGGTTTTATATATAAATTTCCTACCTTCTGTGCAAATCTCGTCTTTTTATTATTTGATATCTAATTTAGAATCTGATGCTTCAAAGTTCTAAAGTAATAGAATTAAACCTAGAAAAAGTGAGGAGTAAAGGAGTTTTTTGACAAGTTTCATATAAATATATTATTGATTTACAAGATTTTATCCACACATATTTAAATTTAGAAATGACGCACTTGTTTCTATTAAATTTGATCCTTAATAATATATATCTATAAACATATCAAATTTTATAGTAATAGAACCAAAAAAAGAAAAAGTGAAGATTTTTGAAATATTTAAAAAGTAAAACTGTTGTAATAATAGATAGAAAAAGCAATTCCACTGTTACAATTTAATAATCGTTCTAATCCACACATATTTAATGCAAAGATCTCAAAAACTCATCAGCATAAAATTAAGGTGAATTTATTATCTATACTTTAAAAAGATAAAAAAGAGAAAATTTGATAAAAAGAATAATTAATAATGTCTTCAAAATATTACAAAATTGCTGTTTCTTAATATTTATGAAAATTAATAAATAAAATCCTTTTTTGCTATCAAATATTTGTGAAAAAAAAAAACAATTTTTTTTTAATGAAATTAATAATTAAATAAAATATAATCATTATTTTGCCTTTATATCTAGTATTTATTAAAACTTTGATTCCTTTGGTTTCCCATATTTTTATTCAAATTCTTTTGACTTTAATTTTGAAGCATCATCTAATTTTTATTATAGAAATTATTAAGATGATTTACTCTATTACAATCGACCCATTAATAATGTTTCTTATTATTCCAAATAACTCATTAAACTTTCTTAATCCATCATCGATTTTGATAACTGATGTTTAACTTTTTTTTACTCCTCTTCAAACTTTTTTACTCTTTCATCCCAATATAATTAGTAATTGTATTTAGATTGAAATTCATTTAATTATACTTTATTTCTGTTTGTTCTCCTTTCTTAAAAAATCTATTGTTTTTATTCTTCAATTGATTTTTAATGAAGACTACTAATTTTCTTCATTTATTTGGCTTGTTCTTCTCGTTCTTTCTCAACCTAAGCTTTGGCTGTTTTTATTGCAACATTTAATTGATACCTCTTGACTTAATTATTATATTTCTTTCTTTACTCACTTTATGGGTCATAAATTGACTCTTTAGCTGATTTAAGCTATTAATAAATTGTTATGATTAAATTACTTCATCTACTATATCGTCATGTATTTTTTTCTTTTTGTATACAATCTCCAATTTTTTATTAGGAGGTCTCAATAATTATTGTTATTTGATGAGCATATTCACTCTTCCCATTAATTATTCTATTTATCTTTATTACTCCACATTCTATTATTTTAATGCCAATATAGTAGGGTCCTAATAATTCATTTTTATAAAATAAAAATTAATTGTTCAATATTTATTGTAAATTTATAAGGAACTTCATTATATTTATTATACAAATATTTAAATCATTCTTAAAAACTTTTAAATTTATGTAAGATCACTTAAATTTAATTGTCAGTTTTATTGTTTATTTAAATGAATTTTCAATTAAGTTTTAGAGGGTATCACTAATTAAAATAAGCTTGTGAATTCATAAAACAAGATATATTGCATGTATTGTTAATTACTAAATTTGATAACTTTTCTGTAAAATTATTTATAGATTATATTAAAATGCTAAAGGTTAATTCTAAATCTAGGACAACTCTAACAAGTACACCATAATCTACAGCTGAAAGTAACAGATAGAATTTGTTAATTTGGGATTAAATGTTTGGAAATTTGAATAATAATTCTCTTAAATCTAGAAATCATACTTAGAGATTGGCTGCACAAAAGTATTAATTGTTAAATGATCCCATATGTACTCTATCTCCTTTGCATAAACCAAACCCATTTTAATTTAATGAGAAACTTAAATAAGGTTTCCGAGAATTTTTATGTGGTGAACGCTCTGCTCTCAATTTAGTTAATGAATGCAATCATTTAAATAGAAAAGAAGCAAAGTTAAAAAATAGGATAAAACTTATTAAAAGAGCTAATATGTTTGCAAATTAGTTATAAGTGGGAAACAAATATAAGTCTTTACATTAATAAGGACTTACTGATGACGAAATTGAAAAGAAAGTTCGAGTTTTTTAAAGATTTGAAAAACTAAAGAAACTTATTTAAAAGAATTCTTAAACGGAACCAAATGAAGAAAGTAATCTCAAAGATGTGTAACTTTTTAGACAACTCTTAGAGGTGAGTGAAGAGAACAAAAATAAAATAAAATAAAAGAATCTATTAACAGAGAGAGCTGATGGATAACGTGAATTCAATAATATATAATATAAAACTCATGGTTAATTAAGAGTTAAAAAAGTAGAATAGTAAAGAGGTATTACAACAAATTGTGAGAAGAAATCATTTATAAAACAAAAGGTTAGAGAAGCAATTACTGAATAATTAAGAGGATTTATAAATGAGAGACAATAAAAAGAGAAAGATATCTATAATAAAGCTAAAAAAAAAATGTTGATGAAAAATAACTAGTATCATGAATATACTAAAGAAAAATATGTTTTAAATGACCCTTTAAGTAAAGATGTTAAATTATATGCATACATGTTTATGAAAAATAAAGAAAAGGGAACAAGAGCAATTAAATCAGAAAGGATGTGTCATACAGCTAGAAATGAAGAAAAAACAAAACATTTCATAAAAAACTTTAATAATTAATTAACATCTCGCAATGTGAGCATGTCTAATGATTCATCTCTTAATTCAATGTTAGAAATTAATATTGACAATATGTATAGAGCAAGTAATGCAATTTAAACTTAAATACTTTCAAGTGATTCTGAAAAATTCGTAAAGAGAATTAAATAATTTTAAAAGGTTTAATAACTCAATTTGTAAATTATTTAAGTGAACTAACAGAAACTCTCATCTTAACGTAAGTCTATTCTGTTTTGATTATAATATATATCTATTTTACATTTATATTAATGTTATACTAAATCATCAAATTAAGAACTATAATATTTTGGTTTATGAAAAATGATTGCTTAAATTTGAAATTGTTTTCTTTTAGATAAAACATTTATATTGAATTATAATTTACAAATTTCATTTATATAATGTTATCTAATATATAGAAACTAATTTCATCTCTATAAAAAACGTACCAACATTGCTTTCATCATCTTATTCATTTATATACATAATAGTATTATAAATTAAGTTAATCAAAAAAAATATTAATATTAAAGTTTTATAAAGCTTTGTAATCAACTTTATGAGATAGCACGATTCCCTATTTAATTTGCTTATTCAGACTATTTTCTGCTATTTCAATTACATAATTATCATAAGGTAATTCCATTACATCTTTTCATACTGTATTAATTTGTTAATTAAATTAATTTACTATGCTTGAAACTATAGAAATAACATTAGAAGAGTTTGAGTAACACCTCTAAAAGCTCAAGGTGTTTAAGAGAAATCAATAAAGAAGATTAACAATATTCTTAAAATTTGGTAAGAATAAATACATTCTAATTGACGTAAAAGATTTACATATTATTCTTTTGCATTAACATGAGTTTTTGGTTCTCTAAATAATTTATCATCACTTTTTTCTTAATTTTACATCTATTTGAAAGAACATTTCAGTAATTCTGTCGTATTATAAATATCTTATTAATCATTTGATTCCAAAACTAAATTTTTATTTATATTAAATTAGATACCATCTTAGATTTTCTAATGTAGATAATTGAACTCTTCAAATTTTTTACTTCTATCTTCTGGTTGTTAATGCTTAATTTTAGCCAGTTCTTTAATATCGCCTTCTATTATTTCTTCCTTAATTAAATTATAAAATTTATTTCGTCTGCAATTATACGTTTATCTTTTAAATGGCTTCTGGAAATGTTTCTCTCAAAAACAATTTGATATTCTTTTTCAATTTTTTTGCTTGTCTTTAACATTTTAAATGAATTTACAAACTAGTATAGTGTATAAATTATTTTTATTTACTTCTTAATAATGCACTTTATAAAATTGTAAGACTTTCTTCTTCAAACTGCTTTGATTTTATTTTCAGCTTTCTCTAATGTTGTGTAGTATTTCAATTAGGATAGAAATTCTTTAATTCGATTCATATTATTATTTAAGTCCATAAAATGTTATTTATGTTTATGAACATATACAAATGCATTTATTGATAGTAGTATAATTAATAACATAATTAATAATGAATAAAGAGGGTCCTGGTTTCTTATATAAAGTATATTCTATTTTGGAGGTATTTCATTGAAGTTATTCAAGCATTCAGATTATGATGATATTGTGTGTTGGAATGACAATGGGGATGGATTTCAAGTGAAGGACATCAATATTTTTTAGAATGATATATTGCCCAATTACTTTAAGCATTCCAATTTTGCTTCATTTGTTAGACAAGTAAAAGTGATTATTTAAGAATATAAGTTGAATATGTATGATTTTCATAAAACGGAAAAGAATTCCTTCAAACACAAATTGTTTAGAAGAAATCAAAAGTAAAATATATTAAAGACAATAAAGAGAGTTGCTTCCATAAATAAAAAGGAAAGTAAATGATTAAATTATCATTCTTCCAAACGTTGACCAAATTAATCAAGAATTATCTATGTTAATGTTGAGAAATTAAGAATTAGAGTCTTTGTTTACTTATATTATATAAAAAAGTGACAAATTAAAAAAAGAGAATGCCTTTTTATGGTAAGAATTGTGTAAGATAAAGTAACACTTATTAAGACTTACTTATCTAGATAAAAAAATGATCATTAATAAGAAAGACTGTTCGATTGGCTCACCAACAACATTAGTGCAGAGTCTCTATTCAAAATTCTAGAAAAAAGCATTACTAAAAAAGATCTCATTAAACTGGTTTCTAGAGTTTTTGGATAAGATCAATAAAATAAAAAAATCAAAAAAGAACATATTATTTGATATATCTTAACATGACATAATTTTTCAAAATACTTAACATGAAGTTATTCTTATGCCAGGAGGAGATGCAGGCATATAAACTACAATTTAAACATTTTTTGTTTTATCTCCGTTTTTCAACTAAGCCGTAATATAATAATTGCTTCCATTAACAATTTATTATTCAACATTCAATATTTTATTCCATGAATATCCAGAAGTCCCAGAACAAGATGCTAATTATTATCTAATAATTAGAACTTTAATAATTTTATTTTGCAAACGCTATTGCCTATCCCAAACCTTAATCATTTTAATCTGGATTGAATTTGCCTCCTGCCATGGGTCTATACTCTCTACAAAAAACGCTTGCTAACACTATTAATAAAATAAATAATTTCATAAATATTAATAAAACAAAAAATTAATTTTTTCCTTATTCCTTTACTAAACATGTCTATTAAATATCGATAGAATGTAAACACTTAAATTATTGAATTTTATTTAATTAATTTTCTGTAAGCAGTAAAATTTAGGTATATTTCAAGAAATCTAAATTTACAATAAATCTATAAGCATAGAATAGAAATATAAATATAAATTATAAATACAGGTAACCATTAGCTGTCATAATGAATAATAATAATTGGACAGATTTCTTAAAAATTTAATACTTGAAATAATGATATTAATTGAGTGATTTTATAAAGTTAACCGTTATTAGATCAACTATTTTTTAATGTGTTTTAATCAGATGATTTTTTTGAAAGAAGAGGATAATTTATAGTAAATTGTGTTAATAATACTAAAAAATAATATAAAAATTAAATTAAGAATCTAGTAAAAATAGAAGGATATAAAAACCAGTTCATACTTTAGACATTTGGATTTATTAAGATTATTTTAATAATATATACGTTTTAGTATAAATATTAATTAATATCAATTGTAAATTTAATGCATATTACAACAGTCATAATATTGTCTACATGGTTTGAATTTCATAATAAATTAGTTTTTATTAAGGAATTAGCGATTGCGTATTTGATATCCTCACAAGACCTGATACAGATTAAAGGAACATTGAATAAGACTTAAGCGATAAAGGAACAAAAAGTTATGCATGGGGAGTTTGGACAAAGTATCAAGCAGGATATGGAGTTTAATAATAATTAAGTCAAACTGTATCAAATATGCATGTATTGACAGAAAAATATTCTGAAAGAATAATATTGTCATATTTTATAATCATAAACAGAGAGGAATAAATATTTTATCATAGATTGTTAATTTAGCATGGAGGAGCATTGTAAATAAGAGAATTAAAAGTTGATGTCGAGATTACAAATTAAAAGTGGGTGTTTTTCTATTTTTGTTTTAAAGAAGCTCTATAAAGTTATAGCATGTTTTTATACATTCAGGATGATAATTTTCATGTAAGTATGTCAACCGGTGGACCTTATGATACTGATGATTTGATTAAAGAATATTATTTAGGATAAACAATAGATGTAAATAGTATAGTAATAAAAAATAGTTGATAAATCCATTTGATTAGTCTATAAATTATGATTTAGGTGTGTTTATTGGATCTATAAGTGATATGGATTTGAGATATGGAGAATCTAGTTATTTCGGTGATATTTAAACTTTCTTAACTAACATATAATCAACACAATGTGTAAAATAATTAGATTGTTCAGGTAGTGATAAATTAAGAAGTTTCGATAATCAAATATTCACTGATTAAAGCACTCGTATATTCGAAAAATTAAAATATGAAAATTCTCGTTTTATTATAAGTGGATGGGTTAAAGTTAATTAAGTTGCATAATATTAAGAGAGAATTCTAGCATTATTTAGATTAAGTTTAAGGAAATAATACGAAGATGATTTAAATTTTGGCGATAGAGTATTATTTTGGCAATATGTATAAAATTCAAATGCCCCAGATGTATCAGGATTAATAGTAACTACATATCATTAATATGATGCTTCAATTCCATATGCAACAAATAATAATGATAAATTGAGTTATTTAAGTACTTATTATAGTAAAGCAATAACTCTATGGCATTGGTTTATTTACGAGGAAGGAAGAAGTGGGGTTAATAATATAAAGAACACAATTTATTGGGGGAATGGAGGAACTAAAGAAAGAACAGATGTAAATGAATTATAAAAATTTCATTTGATTGATACATCATTTTATATGAGTTTGGGTGGAGATAATTTTTATAATTTTGAAGGTTAAATCTCAAATTTATCATTTAAATATTGTTTTGATACTGACTCTTCATATTTTAAATGTAAAATAATTTTTAATTTAATAATTAGAGTGTCATTATAGTTGTTAAAGTTGCTTTGGTCCAGCAGAAAGTCATTGTTTAAGTTGTCCTAATGAACAAACTTCAAATAGATAATACGATTAGGATTATAGTACTTGTTCATGTAAACCATCTTATATTGAGAATGAATAAACCTAATGCATTAGTAATTATGTTGATAATAATCTATAGAAAGTCAATAATATTTTGAAAATGTAAATATATAGGAAGGGGAGGAAGTTAATTCATTTGCTTGTGGCTTAGGTTAATATTATGTTTAATTTGGCGAAATAACATATTGTGCTGATTGTCCAGGTAACATAGAACCAAATTACCTTAATAGACGTAAATTGTTTTGTGTGGATTGTTTAAATTAATAGTATACATGGTATTAAAATCCATTGTGCACTGTTGATTATGAATAACTGATATCTAGTTCTACAAGTGCTTATTAGAAGATGGCGAGATCTCCAATAGATTATGAATATTTCCTTATTAATTTTAATTCAAAAACTAATCAAATAGATATTGAACTTTGCGAGGGTTGTTTAGGAGAAACTACTAAAACATCAAATTATATAGAAAGAATATAGTAAGAAAAAGTGATAAAGATTGAATGTAAAACATGCTATTTAATTTTCGATGGAGAATGTATAAATGTAAATAAAAATTGTAATTCATGTGACTAAGATAAATGTATATAATGTTCAAAAGGCTTTGCATTATATTAAGATAATTGTTATTAATGTCCTTCTCTTTGTCCAAATGATTGTACATTTGATGGGTAAAAATTTGGTTGTTTAAAATGCGATGTTGGATATTATTTAGATACCTAAAATAACGAATGTTTGCAATGTGGAGCTAATTGTTTAATTTGTTAACCTGGTATACCTGTAGATGGAGATGTTGTTCAAATGCAATGTTTTAAATGCTTAGACGATAAAGATTTCTTTATTGATATTGATTAAATTAATTGCAAACCAAAAACAATGTCTCACTGTATTTATTAATATTAAGAATAATATCCACGTTCTTAATTTGGAAATAATACTCATAAGTTTTATTTTTAAACTAGTTTGAACTTAAATTTTTCAAAACCTTCATTAGAAATTAATGATAGATGTGCACTTTGTGAAAAAGGGTATATATATAGCTTTTATGAAAAAGAGTTTGGTAAAGATAAATGTATGCTTCTCTCAGAAATTACAAATTCAGATTTTCCAAATTTTATATCAGCAAACATTTCTCCAGAATCAGAGGATGATCATTTCTAGATAATGCTATATCATGAAGAAACTGGGTATTTTAAAGGTTATCTCGTATAATTGATAATGGCCCTTGGGGATTATATGACTGAGACTACTACTTCTGGAATAAGAAATGTTATGGTTATGTGTAATATAGATAGAAAAAGAAAAAAGAGATTGAATATTGGAACCAATGATGATGCAAATTTGTTGTCAGAATGTTCGACTAGTCATTGTAAATATTGTATCAAGAATTATATTTGGTTTTATGAATATTGTATGCTATGTGAAGATGGATATTATGCAGACATGCATTCAGGTTAATGTTATTAATGTTTATCTAAATTAAATTGTAAAACATGTCAAATGCAACATAAAATTTACAAGGATGGATGGAAGTGGGATATTAGAGCTTTTTATCGTGCTAGAACTTGTGCAGATTTTTGTATGGGCAGTTTTAGTTTAGATTGTGCTACTACAAATGCGGATGATTATGAAGTTTATTGTACATCTTGTGAAAAGGATTATGAAATTTACAATTATAAATGCATTCCTAAATGCAGTTGTTCCAAATGTATAATATAAAATGATCTTAATGTTTGCGTTGAATGTCCCTCGTCCCTTATTAATCCTTAATAACCTATTTAAACCTTGATAAATGGAAAATGTACTGATTGTCCTGCTAATTGCGCTTTGTGTAGAGAATTAGATTAATCTGAAATTTAAGCAATTAATCCTTATTTTAATCCATAATATACTGATCTTTCAATTTATTCGAAATCCTGCATCAAAGGTTATGAACCAAATAAAGCCTTAATGTAATATTAATATATTTATCGTGATCCTTTCTTAAGCACTCAAATTTTATGTAAATAATATGAAAAATGCTATTAATATTTAGAATAAGAATATACAATCTATTGTAGTCAAGATGAATATGATTCGGCAATTATTTCCACTAGTAATATTAATTAATTTACATTCAAGAACATGGCTTTATCACAATTATTCTCATCTAATCATTTCTCTATTGAATCTTAAAAACTATTTGATGAATTAAATAAAAAATCTATCAAATTAGCAAAGTATATTCTTAATTTTAAATACAAATAAGATGAGCCTTGTATTATACCTACTAACTCTATAATATTATCATATCTAAGGAAAAATGTGTTTACACTCAAAAATTTAGAAATAATTTTAAATGGAGACATAACAAAAAAAACAGTCATAGATGGAAACTTTTATCTATAAGATTTCACTAAGATTACAATCAAAAATTTTCAATTCGTCAAATCATCAAAAATAAGTTAGATAGCTATCACTCAACTCAATAGAGTTGATGTTAGTTTAGAAAATATCAAATTATAGGACTCTAGCGATTTTCAATTTCAAATCTAAATTAAAGATCCTCAAACTATTAGCATTAATAAACTGTAAATTATCAATACGAAGATTATAAATATTTAAGGAATTATTTCCTACTCATTTAGTAATTTAATTAATGAATAATTTCAATTTAAAGCAACTGATATTACAATATTAAATTCACAATTTTTAAATACTTAACTATTTGTTCAAATCTTGTCAGAAAATTGTAATAATCAGCTTTATTAAGTCAATCAAATAAAAACTAATAAAAATACATTTACTTCCTCATCATTATTTGAAACTTATTTTCCATTATCGAAAAGACAATCAAGTTTCATAGTTAAAGATCTGTCTGTTGATGGAGATACCCTAACAAACTCTAGTTATGCAATTTTGTAAGGAGCTCTCTATGTATTATTATAAGATCTTAGCCTTCAAAACATCGTAGCTTACTAAGGAACAAAATTATTTTAATTGCCGTTATTTATAATTAAAAACTTTGTTTTCAATGGCAATAATCTATTTGGTAGTGATAATAGAGTATTTACAAATGAAATTAACATTGTTTATTCTGATTTAGATACTGTCAATTAAAATAGTTTATCTTTTGAAAATATTAAATTTTCAAATAATTAATATGTGAGTAGTAAGGCATTCATAGAGATAATTTAAAGTAGTAATTTTCGATTTTTGGAATTAAGAATAACCGATATTACATTAAATTAAAATAATTTGATATTGGAGAATGTAAAAACTGCTAATACTTTAGAAAATTCTACAATATATTTGGATGTAACATAATTATAGTTGAATAATGTAAATGTTTAAAGAAATTTAAATTTACCAGAATTTACAATTAAGAATTCTAAAAAGGTTTTAATAAAATAATTTTCAGGAGAATTGATTAAATAATTTGACATTTTGCATCCTTCAAAATCTTGTATATCTTCTGTTGATGAAGCAAGATAAACCACAATGATATTCTTATTTAATATCGTAGATTTAGAGATATCAAATTTTGTTCTGTCGAATCTTACTTCTATAAATTTACCATTGATTTTAATAAAATCAATCGAGAAACAAAATAAAAGATAATAAGAAAAAATTACATTTTCGAATTGTAAGTTCATAGGGAATATTTTAATGGTCACTAAAACATCAGAATAATTAGGGGTAATAGCTATCATATCCGAATAAGAATAAACAATAATATTTTAACAGATTTTATCAGAACTCAACATACAACATAGTTATGTTGAAGATATTGCTTTTATTTCATCTTCAACAATGTTATTAATCACTCCATATTCAAATGTTGTGATGAGTAACTCAGTATTTTAAAACAATATTGTAACAAATGGAGAGAACTCTAATTTAATATTGATTGGTAAGTAAGTTAAATTAATTGATACATAATTTTTAAATCAAAATAACTTAGAGTTTTAGTATTTTTCAAAACATTTAAATTGGGGATTTGAAAATGAGGATTAAGTGTACATGGAAGATTTGATAGAAGTATTTCCAATAAATTCTAAAGGAGGAGCTGGATATTTAAAGGGTTCAGATATTTTAATAGAAAATGTTTTTGTAAACAACACATAAGCTTTATTTGGAGGAGGTTTTTATTTGATACCGCAATCATCTGGTTAGATAAGATTGAAGAATTCATAATTTTAAAATTGTAAAACAGTTACAAGTAATTCTGAAAGATCTTAAGGAGGAGTATTGTTTGTTGATTCTTCTTAATCTTAATTAGACTTATTAATATCGAATACGTCTATGACAAATTCTTATAGTCGAAATGAAGGGGGATGTATTTACATTGAACCGTCAAGAATAAATAGTTCAATTCAATTTTCAGATTTTATCATTTAAAATACATATTCAATGTCATCTTCTTTTTTGAGAATTCCAGTAAGTTTTACAAGTTCTTCATTGTTACTTTAAATTGATTTTTCTAATGTTTAAATAAATAATTTATATTATGGGTATTTAGATTATTTAAAACAAATAGTGGATTTGAAATAAACTGAAATAAAGAATTAATAGACCAATTATTTAATATCAATAGATT
Source organism: Paramecium sexaurelia (assembly GCA_000733375.1). Classification (NCBI taxonomy): domain Eukaryota; phylum Ciliophora; class Oligohymenophorea; order Peniculida; family Parameciidae; genus Paramecium; species Paramecium sexaurelia. The sequence continues at coordinate 163,608 of JPFM01000065.1, forward strand.
AAGGTAATATTACAATGTAAGATTGTTTGTATAAAAACATATTTAATTATGGATTTTTGAATTGCTAAGAATGTTAATAGATTGCATTCACGAACGTAGAAATTAAGAATTTTACAATTTAGTAAGAAACGATTTTAAACGTTATTTTAAATAAAAGTAATAACAATATTTATATTAATTAGAGTATAAAAGTGCAATAGTATTTACTTAAGTTTCGATTGAAAATGTGATAGAATTCAATGGGATAGTTGAGATTCCAATTGAGAAGGTGGATGCTCTGGTAAATTAGGTATATAAATGCACCTAGAATTTGGTTATTCCAAAGTCATTATAATATTATTATACGGATTAAAGAAGGGAGATTATATCTCTTATTAATTTTTACAAAATAATTAATGGTAAATAATAATTGATAACAATATTCAATATTGATTAAGTTTCTACATTACATTACATTTTTTTGTAAACTTTTAGTATGGAATAAAATTAATGTACTAGTTGTTAAGGTAGCATTTTCTAAATAACAAACATAGATTATACAGAATCAACTAATATAATTTATATAAGCGACTCAACTTTCAAAAATAATATTTGTGGTAAGTTTGGTTGTGTAGTAATTTCATCTAAAGATATAAAAGCTACACAGAATTTAAATAGATTGTTGTAATCTGATTAAATTGTTGGTAATATTCAAGCAGAAGTAAAGATATTAGATAGTGTTTTCGTAGGAAATACAGCAACTTATGGAGGTGCTCTATTAATATCATAAATTAATACTCTAATTAATAATTGTATATTTAATTAAAATTCGGCATAATAATCCGGAGGAGCAATATTCTATTAGTAAAATGGAAATACTAAGTTACATTTATACAATTCGTTAATTACCTACAACAATGCAAATGTTGGTGGAGGGTTGTATTTAGGAAAGTATCAAATGAATGATCCAAAGACTTTAAATAATTACCTAAGAAACAACAAAGCTAAGAATTTTGGGGATAATATGGCAGATAATCCGTCTTAATTGACCGTGAAAATAGGAACTGAGTAGCTTTTAACAAAAAGAATAATTAATTCAGATGAATAAGTTGTTGATATAGTGACTCCAGGAATATACAAAATAGGATCGAGGTCTTATGAAAATATAATGATACCAAGTGGATAAGTAGTATCTACATATCAGTTTTATGATGAAAATACTTAAAGTTTTATTAATTATAATTTTACTTTAAGAATAATCCCATTAAATAAATAGTATGATAGAATAAAAAATTTGGTAGGTTCTGAATGTATAATAAGAAGTCGAGAAGTTTTAGATTCAAAAGAAGGTGATTATAATTCTAGTTTAATAAATCTGAAAAGTGTTTCTTTTAATGAGAGTTCTTAAGATTACAATTTGGATTCTTTAATTGTATATTTTAATTCAGACTTAAATTCTCGAGGATATTTGCAATTAGAATTTTAATGTGATTCAATAGCAATAGCTCTTTATAGTAAAGATGCTCCATATTAATTTTCATCTTTTTAAACGAATTATTATTTAAGAGTGAATTTTTAAACATTCCCTTGTTAAAGAGGTGAATATAAAAAGCCTGACGGAACATGTATATTATGTGATGCTTAATTTGACTAATATAATATTAAAGCAGGAGATAAATGTTAAATAAAGAATTAAATAACTATGGATTCTGTAAATGCAGCTAGAGTTAAATTGAAACCATATTATTGGAGACCTTATGAATACAGTCATACTATAGAATATTGTTAAAATTTACCAGAAAATTGTGTTGGTGGTTGGAATCCTGGTGATGATCTATGTGTATTTGCTCATATTGGTGGTCTTTGTGAATAATGCGATATTTATAATACTAGAGGAGGAGGCGAATACTCTTAAAGTACACTATATAAATGTGGAAGTTGTGAAAATATAGGTGATAATACTTTAAAGATTGGTCTTATTAGTTTATGGACTATGATTTCCATTTTAATATCAGTAAAAGGAACTGTTGATACTGCTAACAAGATGGAACATGAACATAAATTATCTAAATTGAAAATTTTTGCTAAAAATCCAAAAGCTGGATTTGGTGGAGTTTTAATAAAAGTGTTAACTAATTATCTCTAAATTGTTGGTGCCATATCTACATTTTAATTGCAATTACCTAGTGTTTTGCAATCAGGTATTCGTTCAGTTAGTAATCCTGTAGAGTCTATGAGTTTCTCATTAGATTGCTTTTTAATCACTATATCAAATATTGATATCATTTATTTTAGAATGATTTGGGCTCTCATTATGCCACTTATATATATTATTAGCTTTTTATCCTTTTACACCTTAGCTATATTAATAAACATTACTAAAGCAAATAAGAGTGCTATAACAACCAGTGCCATATATTTATTTACATATCTTTAACCAACACTTTTGGGAGGATTTATCTCTTTATTATCGTTTAGGAAAATATCAGATGTTTACTGGATCCAAGGCAATGTAGCATATCGATATGATACTTAAACTCATTTCAAATGGATGATTACTTTTATCTTGCCATCTACTCTCTGTCTTTCTCTATTCATTCCAATTTTCATGTTATTGAGTCTATACAAAAAGAGATAATAATTGAATGACCTTGAAACAAGAAAAACATGGGGTTATTTATATAATGAATATTCACCAAAGGCTTATTTTTGGGAGATAGTCAAAATTATTTAAAAAGGGTTCATGATTGTATTCTTAACTTTTTACGAAGATTTGATAATCATTAAAGCAGCTCTAATATTTATCATAACTTTCATATATTCTCTCCTCACCAAGAAATTCAAACCTTACAAGTTATCATATTTAAATTTTATTGATGAAATAAGTACACTTATTTGTGAAACATCTATTGTTCTTGGAATGACTATATATTCAGCTTCAGATTCTGATAACCAAGAAATTATTTGGCCTTTTTATATTATTTTAATAATTATCAATATCATCTTTATAACCATTATTGTATGGGAGATATTACTTGCCTAATTGGAAGATCAATAAGAAAACATAGATAAGCTTAGAGATAAAATTAATAGCAAGTACCCAAAGTTATAAAAAAATAACTGGCTCTTTCGTAAGTTACTTACTAATAGAGGAGCCTAACAAAGAAGAGTAAGAGATAGATTTTAAAAGATAAGAGAATATCTTATGAAGAAAGTAAGAGCAAATCCTGGAAGATATAAATTACCATGTATTTAATAATTTGATATTTAATCAGTTGAAAAAAATGAATATGTAAATATATTTTATATTATGATTTAGGGTTCCTCGTCAGATTCAGAAAAAAGAGAAACCTAGAATAACATAGAATACATAAGCAAAGCTAAAGTATATCCAGAATTTGTAATTATTCAAAAAACTGATGATAGTAAAAAATAGAATGGCTAATATAAATCTGAGAATAATGGTAATACATGATTAAATAATATAATATAAATTATAATTATTTCTAAATTGATTAATAATATTTATATTGTAATGACAATTTGGCAATTTAAGATATCTTTTTTATCTTTAGTAATTGCTTACATTGATTTAGACACAAGTTTTACTAATCACAGATTTTCTGCAGCTGATATGAATGGTAAGAACAATTATATTTAGGTTGGTAATTCTCTTATGAATTGTACTCTAATGATGCTGTTATAGTTTAAGGTCTTACAAGAAACAAGGGCGCTGACTTAGAAAGAAGCTAATGCTTGACTTAAGATGGTTCATGTACTGATGTGAATGCAGTTCAATATGTTGGTTTAGGAATTTTAGGACAATTTGGAGGAACCTTTAAAACTTTTGAGAACATCCCTCCTCATTCTTAGATATATTTTTCAGCAGATGTAGCAGTGTAATAAAGAAAATTATATTTTTAGAAGGGGTAAATAAATCCCTCCTGCTAAAGTTTTGGCTATGTTTGACACTTTAAATGTATTTGCTTATACTTTTAATCCTGGCAGCATGGAATTATTTTATGAGGCTACTTCTTTTTAAGGAATATATCCTCATAGTTACCCATTTTTATAAGTTCAGTTTATTAGTGGATTTGTGGATAAGTTTGAAAAATCTATGGGGATTCGAAATATATAAATAAAATACACTCCATGTCCTGTAGGATGTTTAATTTGTTCAACAAAAGAAACCTAAACCTAATGTTCATAATGGATTCTAAATTTTGAAGGAATGCGCTTTGATCCTTCAACTTTCAATAATGAAGGTTGGTAAATAATAAATTCTAAAGAATTATTAAATATACCTTAAGATTTTAATGTGATATCCTATTCATTTTGTATGTCAACAGGTTTAGGACCTTTAGGATTGAATTAAGATGCTAATAAAATATTATTTTTGGATCCACATTACGAAGTTAGATTTGTTTTCTAAGTTATTACTTTATATATTGATACAAGATCTCCACATGTAATTGTAGTTAGAATAGATGGACTTGAAGTCTATTCCTTTAATATCAAGAATGTAGGTTAATAATTTAACTTTTGTTAATGGGATTCTTATGAACATGATGATAGGAAAAGGTAATAAATGACGAAAAGAATAGATTTTAATATCAAAAGCACTAAGCGTTAGATTTAATTTTCTTTGAGAATGTAATCTATTTCATTACCAGTTATTTTGGATAAATTTATTTTAAAAGATTTTCAAGTTTATATTAAGAGATGTTATTCAGAACCTAATTTTTCTTGTGACGAATGTGTGGGTCCTGAAAAGAAGGATTGTATTCAGAAAACAAAGGTGGTTAATTTTTAGTAAATAGCTGCTAAAGATTTTACAGCAGGTCATGGATGGTAAGTAATTTTACCTGAATAAGGGGGGATTATAATTTGTAATCAGAAATATTACTTTGGATTAGACACAACAAAAGTCACAACATATCAAATTTAAAAGTTTCTTACGATTAAGGAGGATCATCAAGAAATTTAAATTTCATTCACCGTCAGTAAAATAGATAAATATGTCTCTGAGAAATTATAAATATATTTAGATGATACAATGATTGATGAAATTCTATTTTAGTCAGCTATTGGAAATTTTAACTTTTGTGGAACCACTGAAGTTGATGGTTATATTTATTACACTAAGAAAATTACTCATACTCGTTCACTCTCTTTGATTCAAATCAGATCAACCTAAACAACAAATGTTGGTATTTATTTTAATTAAATATATAGCCTATTTTGGTATTTCCAATTTCAAACTTTAAATAAGGAATGGATAGGAATCTTAAGATTTATATAAGGATTTAGTCATAACTCCCATCCTTGCTGCTAATAATTGGAATGATTGGGTGATAACTTAATTCTCTAATGAATTATCATAATATATTTGTGATAGTACTGTAACAATATTAGGTAAATTACAACCAGAAATGTAAATCAGAAGATTTATCAAATCAATACCAAATCATACTTAAATGAGGATTTAATTCACTACATATTTATTTACAGATAAATTTTAAGGAACATTTTTTATTTTAAATCTTAATAATTAAACTATTTGGAATGAACAAATTAATTGGATGTCTATAAAAAGATGTAATGCCAATTTAGATTCTTTCATTTTGAAAGGAGATATTATAGTAGATCATGATTTGGATTACGCCTTTTTTATATGGAAGAGTAGTGTTTCAGACTTAAGTGCTTCATGGGGAATTGCAGACTTTAAATTATTTATTTCATGAAATATATGAATTTAGTAATAATTTTATTTATAATTTCATTTTTTTATTATTGTGTTTAAATTAGATTTGAGATGTGCTGAACAACTAGATCCTCTTTTTAATTCCATAGGTCTCCAAGAAGCTTAATGATGCAAAGAACTTTATCCTTTCTTTTGATAATTCAATCTAGACAATATATTTTAAATCTATTATGATTTTCTATTTTAATTATACTTGAATTTTATCAAATGCAGGTCTGTCTGATAAGATTGTTGAATATGTAGACTTTTTATCTTGATTTCTTTTTTAAGTTTTATCTAAAATGTTATTCTAAAAAGATTTGCAAAGTTAAGTTAATGGCATCATATTTTAAGGTGTTAAAGAGAATTTCTTAGTTAAATTAATTTATTTGTCAATATCTTATAAATTTAATTTCAAATTTTTCATTTTATTTTTTATATTATTACTAATATTTTAATTATTATTATTATTATTATTATTATTACTACTTTATTTTCTTAATTAAAGTAATTTTAAATCTATGATATGATCACTTTATACTCGTAATTTTTGTTTTAAGCAAAATACTTCTTTAAAGGAATCATTAACAAAATAAAAAAAATCAAATAAGTCATCCACACTATCAAATTCTCCATTATCATTTTTTTAATTTAAATGATTCATATCGATTTATAAAAATTCTTAATGAATATTTGTTTGATTCAAATTAAAAGAAATTGGCATATCTTTCATTGATTACGCTTTAATAATAGACCAGTCAATGGAAGCAAACCAAGGATTATTTTTTAATGTTTTAAAATCATGAATTCTTTTATTATAATCTTTTTCTAATAAATTTTGAAGTAAAGATTAAACATCCTAACTTAATTCATTTGAAAAATTGATCTCCTCATTTTGAATTTTATAAAAGATTTCTTCTGTATTTTATGAATAATGAGGTGGTAAACCTAAAAGTAATTCATAAAGCAAACAACCAAGAGTATAGAAATCAGCAGAATATGAGTAACCTTATCTACTAACTACTTCAGGTGGCATATATTCTGGAGATCCACAAAAACTATTTGCAAGTTAATCATCCTTTAAATCAAGTTTTGAAAGTCCAAAATCTGTAAATTTGATATGACCCTTAAGATCAATTAAGATGTTTTCAGGCTATTTTTATACTTAAATTAATTTACTTTAAGATCTCTATATAAAATTTTATGTTAATGTAAATCTTCTAAAGCACAAATAACTTCACTAATATATAATCTTGCTTCATTATCTGTGAAACGATAATGTTAAAGATGATAAAACATTTCACCTCCAGGTAAATATTCCATAAGAAAACATAGGTGATCTCTAATTGCAAAGGTTGCATATAATGGAATGACAAATTTAGATTAATTTAATATTTATGATAAGATTTTCTTTTCTCTAAGTACTTATTCTAAGCGTCTACAATCTGTTATATATTGTTTTTTTATCATTTTAAGAGCAAATAATCTTCCAGATGTATAATGTCTAACTAAATAAACTTCAGATGTTCCACCTTTTCCTATACAATTTTCAAATTTGAAATCTCTTAAAGTCAATTTTGATTTATTTTATGGTTTTCCATATACAGCAATTAAATTTTCTTATTTTATCTTATAAATTGATAGTTAGGCTCAATTATCATTTTAATGCTTACCTCTTTCGTTTGGGATTGACAATAGATAATCTATTGTAATAGAGTGAGATGCTGTTCTTAATGCTACAATTGATTAAGGATCAGGCACTTCAGGATGTTAACGAAGCTATAAAATAAATATAATTGATTCACTTTGCTTAATAATTCTGCTATATTTCTTTCAATAGAGATTTCAATACTCACTTTTTTATCTAAACAACAAATTACGATAGTAATAGTTTTTTAAGATAAGTTTCGCTTATGGTCCAACATATTTGAACAATCAAATTTATAATTAATAGTATAATAGTGTTATTGAAAAATTTTGAATGAAATAGAAAATAAATATTAATGATAAGCTAATTAACAATATTCACAAATCGATTTTCACAAAGTCAGGTAATTATTCTCCTAAATTTTTGAATTTGAGATCTCCACTAATCAATTTTTCCAAAGATCTTTCTAATATATAATTGCATAATAATTTTACATATTGCTTAAAATGTCATTTCTCCATCATGAACAGCGAATCGTTTTCTTTTACTTGGATTTAATAATACTATCTTAGGTTCTCCTTTAAATTCTAATGCTTAACCCCACTAAAAATAATTTATCAATCTCATACTTTGGGTTCTGTTTTCACATCTAACCACATAAATTTAAAAACTGTTCCTCTATTGATATGTCTTTCATATTATTAATTTAATTTCTTCAATTCATCTACTAATCCATTATCTCTATAATAATTTATTAATAAATTACGGTTTATCTCCATTGTTCAATAATATTACACAAATAACACCTTCTACTTTTAAACAAATATCATTTGCAGATCTTTAATGTAATTGAGGAACAACTTGCATCATCCATTCTTTTGTTGCAGCACTATCAGAAGATGATCCACCTCCAGGTACAAAAACTTCACTGTGAACATTCAAAAAATCAAACATCGCCTTAAATTTATATTCACCTGTAAAAGCATATGGTTTCTTTTCATTTGTTTTAATAAGCAACAATTTTGGAAAAGCTTTAATATTATATCTATCCAACAAAGCTTTTTCACTTGATCTAACCAAACCGAATGATAATTTTTTCTAATTAAAATTTATTACTTTTTTTATACCTCAAATTCTACACTTAATCCTTTGTATACAAGTGGATATCCTTTCTTCTCACTAAATAATAGAACTTTTGGAACTGTTGGATTCTCATTTATAAATGTATTGATATTGGCTTCAGTAATTTCAATAACATTATTGTGTATGTATTTAGTAGCCAATTTAAGTATTCCATCTATTTCAAGTGGACCCTCATAATCAATTGCAGGAACAGGATATGGAGGATAAACTCTAAATGTGGGAAATTTAGACACACTCTCTTTTTAACAGATCTTTTCAGCTTCATCACAATCACATGAGGCTATTCTAAATATTCCTTTATATTCATTTGTAAATTCATCATATTTTGATGCAAATGATCTGCTTTCCCCATCTATCAAATCTATTTCAACTATTTACCTGAATATTTATAAAAATGAACTATAGTAACGTATTTGGTTGTTTGTCTTATCTTATTGATTTATTTTTCAAAATTTATTTCATTTACAGGTGTAACATATGATTTTTTTACATCATATAATTATTTTGCTAATGAGCAAGACAGTAGTAATATGACAACCAATATACTTGTCTTCATATATTATTTTTTTATTTTATTAATTCCACGTATGAATAGAATTTTTAATCTCAAAAGAACATTCTATCAGAAAATTTGTAATATAATTAGTAATTATTATATTTATAATTTTCTAATCATTCCTAAATCCATAATATATCTATATAAAAACATAATATTTACTACCTATTCATACATTACATTTCTTCAATACTTCTTAAAATCCAGTTTTATATTAATCAAAACCTTTTATTTCTTTTTTATTCCTGTATAAAATTATTAAATAATGAATCCATCATTTATTTATTAAATTCTATTAAATAAAACTCATTCAGTTTATTCATAAGATCTGAATTAATATTTTATTAATTTAATGAATTCTATTCTGATAATTTGATCGAAATTTTTCGTTTATCCATGAGTTTAATTAAAATTAAATAGTGTTTTCATTTATAATCTCACATACTAACAATTTTTTTATGGTTGTTATAAATAATTAAAATATTATAGAATCAACTTCAATAAAATGAAATATTCCAATATGTTCTTAAGTTTTATAATATTATTTAAATAAATATTATAAGAAAACAATATTATAATTAAAAAGTAAACAACTTTTTAAAATTAACACGAATTTATTAATCTTTTTGAGATTTTTTTCTGAAGTATTTAAGGAAAAGCTATTTAAAGTAAAATTTACTTTGAATTTTAAGAATGCTTTGTTTTATATATATATATTAAATGTGCGTTTACATAGATGGTGATGATGAAATATGAAAATAAAAGCAAATTAGAATGTGATAATAAGGTAATTTATATTGTAAGAATTGTATTTATTTGAAATTAGATCAATTCCAGTTAATTGAATTAATTGTTATTAATAAAATGAATAAATCATTACTTCAGTCACCAATAAAATAATCGCATCGAAAGATAAATTCTTAATAGCAAAATAGCAGAGTATTTCGATTCTTTGATAAAATTTAATTGTTCACGAGGCATAGAATTCCAGTGGTTGAGGAGACTCCACAAAGAAGTGAACGATAATCAAGAAGATTGAAAAAGTACTTTTCAACAACGATGACAAATTCTAGTTGCAATTGTATAAATTGTGGTAAGAATAATTCGTTTATACAAAAGACATTTTAATTATTTCCTTTCGAAAGCAAGTAAATTGAATTATTTTTATACAAAATAGCTTTAATCGAAGAAAGAGATTGTTAAGGAAGTTTAGGAAATACATCCATTGTGTTTAATTCATAATTAGATATAAGATTGTATAAAAAATAAGAGATAGATAAAGAAATAAAATGAAGAGAGCAATAAATTAAAATGTGCATATTCATAAACCATCAGCAGTAGCTAATTTGCTTGCAGAAGGAATTAAGTATTGAAATAAGATGAATTTAGGTAATTAAAACAATAACATCATGTTGAAGTCTTGAATGAACATGATTCCGATGAGGAATTTTATAATTTTAAACCAAAATTGCGTTAGAATCCTAAGTCATTTGCACATTTCTTATCATCTCCTAAGGGATAAAAAAAATTGGATAGAGTCTACTATGTGAAATAAGCCAATAGACCTATTAGTTAATATATAGCAAATCGTTCTAAGCCATCTACTACTTAATGTTCTCCAAAATCTATCTTACCGTAACTAAGTTCATTATATGATTTTAAAAACTCAATCTCGGTCAGACATATGAAAAAATTCTGATTAAAATAATTATTTTATATAATAATAATACCTTAAAATAAAATAAAATTATAATCTGATTTTAAATAATATAAATAAGAAACTGAGTTAATATATTGAAAAAATTTTAATATTCTCTTATAGATGATAATTTTGATTTAAATTCATATCGTTCTTAAATTAAAGACAGATTGAATTTCAATTTGACAAATGATATATATTAATTAAGTTTCAATTCCATAAAGTAATATATTGTAAATGATGAAAGAAAAGAGGATCATTAAGGAATTCCATCATTCGATAATTTATAAATAAGAATACGGATTTATCATAATCACGTTTGACAACTTTAAATTAAATTAAGAATATATATAATTAGTTATATAAAGTGAGTTGGTGAAATTAGCTTAAGCTATTACTACTTCTCTAAAATAAGAATGATATTAATAGATATTTTATCTTGAATCTTGAAATAATTACATATAATATAAAAATATAGGAAATATTAAATCTTGTCAAATCTCATATTCTTCCCAGGAGTTTTCTTCTTCAAGAATTTCTTCTACTGGTCTTGGATCCTCATAAAATAATTCTTCCCATGTCATTGCATATCTATATTTATCTAAAGATTATATAAAATAACTGTTTTACCTTTCAATGCATCTTACAATAATTTCTTTCTGCTTCTTTCTAATGTTGGTTTGTACCAAACTCCGTAACCCCAATTTCTAGAAGACCATTAAAACAACAATTAAACCTCTTATTGACTTCTGCTTAAGCTATAAGTTCAGACTCTGTAAATTGTCTTTGTTTATAATATGCCCACTTTCCAAAGAAGTAATATCTGCCTCCGTAAAATGCAGTAAATCCAAATGCTCCTAAGACGACAAACTTGTAAATATATTCAAAAATTTACAGGTCTGATTCTTCTTAACCACCATGCATTGGTTTCCCATACAAAGTTTGTCCACTAATAAACCATTTTTATATATATTTATATATATATTAATAATATATTTATATTATCATCTATGTCCTTTTGGTGGTAACTATTATGCTGATCGTATAGGTCTTACAGAATTAGATTATTATGATTAATTATCCAATTGTTTCATTGATTTTTATATCTATTTATTTAATCTTAAATTTAATTCTTAATCTTCTTAACTATCTTCTGCTTCTTCATCATAAAGATTGTGTTATTCATAGAATTCTCTATCTTCCTTAGTAATCTTTTTATTTTACTTCTTTTCTTCAAACAACAATTCTCCAATATCTTATTCTTCCAATGTATAATGCTATAATAATTATTATTCATCAAATTATCTCATTGTATTTGAATATTTTTTAGCCGATTAAGGTAATTTTGGCAATACTTATTATGTATTAGAACCATACTATGGTGCCGCTGATTGAATATCTCTTTTTTTAGCATCAATTTTTGGTTTAACAGCCTTATATTTTGTAGTTTCTTTATATTTATTAAAATCTATCATTTGATTCAACTCATGTTTTGTACATTTGGGAGAATAAGCTTCAATTTCTTTTACTTATTCTTCAAATGTGTTGTGCATATTAACATATTATGGATCAAATATTTCCATCCATTCAGGTGGGAATGGATTACAATTGTAATAATTGTCATCTGGAAAATATACATTATTATATTTATACAGATTCAATTTACCAGTATTATATTGTCCATCGCAAAACTAATCTTATTTAGCACATAATTACCAGCCCAACTTGTAAATTTAAGATGCAATAATGTCCATTTGCAAAAAATAATAAAACTTAAGCTCGATGTCTCTATCCTCCCATCTAAGAGTTTTTAAAATGATGTATAGTTTTTGTAGATCCTTCTGCAACATAATTTACCCATTCTGAACCTTAACATAACCTCATTTTAATTTCTGTTTCTTGTAAGAACTTCTCAATATCTGTAGTTTCACTAAAAAAGTAATGAACTCTTATCACATTCAATTTCAGATTCTCATCATTCACTTATGCAAATTGATCATCAACTTAACCATCAGGATCATCTATAGAATCAGATCTCTATATTCCACTAAATCTAAGTTATTTTTATTATTATTAGGATTAAGAAGTCTGCTATTTATTTGATTTTAAAGTCTATAAATTATCATCTTTAATAATATGTGTTTTAAATGATGATTTTGATTGATGTAAACGATATTACAATACTAAATTTTTCAAGTCTCCCACAGGATTACCATTTAAATCTATCAATCTTTTCCCTTATAAATCAACCATTTCTAAATAAAAGAGCAATCTCCATTAATATAATTATTCATTTAACAATGCTGGTCTATGTTTTGGTTTACTATCCATAGGAACTCTTATGATAGCATCACCTAATGGTATGTTTTATGCAATAGCAAATTTCTATTCTATTTCTACTAATTCATGCTCACCAACAATTAACATATAACAAACATCACATACTCTACATGGTCTTGTAGATAGATGAGATACTTTGATATTTGTTAATTATTTATTTCTCTTTTTTAAATGTTAAACTAATTCCCATAATAACTTATAAGTTAATGTTTTGCTTGCATCATCTTTTTTAAATATGATACCACATAATTTACAATAAACTGAACATGTTAATTAATCAAGTGTTTTCTTTCCCTAACCCACTCCTTGAATTTCACTCATTGAAATTGCGTTCTCCATTATCAATTATTTACAATTGAATAGCCAAATTCTTCCTTCTGGATCTTAAATAAAATCAAATACTCCTGTTCTTATTCTTACAGGGTAATTCTTCTCCAAATAACAAACTATTTATTCACATACTCTTTCATATTCATATAATCCAACTCCTTTAATTTATTGAATAGTAAATGAATTTTGTTATTCTGTATTAATTGTTGTTTTATTTGTTATTGATTTTTTTGGATTGGGATCATATAATTCCATGACATTCATTATTCTATAACCAAAATTAGCATGTGATGATTTTGAATTCTTTGTATAATATACAAGTCGGACTATTGTTGCTTTCATTACCCTTGATATTACGAATCTTTGTTCCAATTTATTATTATCCAATTGAACTTTTCTCTCTTTTTATTATCGAAATGTATATACAGCTTTAGACATATTCCAATCTTGACTTGCCTAACCTCTACTTATTACATATGGATTATCCTAATTCAAAAATACATCGGTTCTTTTATCAAATCTATCATCTTTTGTATGACGTTTCAAATATTCTTCATGATATTAATGTACCTAATTTAGACTAATTATACTTTATTCTCGAAATCCTAGTATCCTATGTCAGTTTTCCTCATCAATTAACCTGTACTTGGATCAGTGTATAACAAAATATATGTTTATTCAAAACACATAATACTCTCAGGAATGTTAACTCTTATTTATTCTGTTGGCAATTTTCCTAATGCCAAAGCTTTATAGAAGAAGATTCCTATTAAAGTTTAAACATTTCAAATCAACCTGGTTTTATTGGCCATCTTTGATAATAATCATCATTAGGAGGATTGAATAGAATTTTACTCAAAATCTATTACCAATGTCTCTCCTTTTTCTCTGCTTCAGTTTCTACCTTTGGAGGACTCAACTGTACTGGTTTCTTTTGAGTTATTTATGCCTCAGTTAGTAAAAATGTATCAGCCATTTTATATTATAATTTAAATATTTTATCACCATATTATATATATTAAATTAAGATTAACTTCTCATTTGTTTAAATAAGTTTAATTATCTATTTTTATGGTTGATCTTCTTTCGGAATATTGTTATTATCTTTAATTTTAATTTGTACACATTGAATTTTTAACTCTTATTTTCAATAAATAATTTGTTGCATCAATAAAGCTAATTGAATTAAATGTAGATAATTGTTCATCTTAAACTTCGATTTCCTATATTATTAATTCAGCATTCTTTTTTAAATTACATAGAGAACTTTGGTAATATTATTATATCAAACAATAATAATGATTTCATAGCAACACATTCTTCTGAGTGATGTTTGTTAATTGGGATTACTAATTTATGTCAATTAAGGTATTCCATTTTTAACATTAGATAGCCACTTCATTTTTAAACCTATGTCTCTCAAGTACCCTATATTCAAGTAATATTATCATCTCGCTTTTATGTTATTTTGTAAAAAAGGATATAAGGAATAAAAGATTAGAAGTGATAGGTATTATTTTTAAGATTACATCATTATGGATTGCATCATAAGACAATTTTCAATTCATGTTTTGTTCATTAATTTAAAGCTAATTTTTTTTCAAATCAATCGACTAAAAAAAAGAATAAAAATAGTCAATAATGATTGTGTTTGAAATGGCCATAAATTTATTTAAAATGAGAGAAATAATTGATGATATATTAATTACTTCTATCAATTTAGTGTAAGTTATTATTTTTATAGCCTGGATATATAGGATGAATAACAATAATTAAATAATTTAGTAGAATGTTAAATTAAAAGAAGGCAATGTTATAATTGAAATGGATGAATTTAGAGATGATATAAAATAATAATAGAAATATATATAAACATCTTCAACTAAAAGAATGATAATGACTCAAAACTCCTTAATATTTAATAAAGATTTCGAATTAATGGACTGTAAAATAGAGTTTGAAGAATTAATTAATCATAAAAGTTAGTGTGATTAGGCGATTTAAATTATTTTGAGTTTAAGATTAAATTATATTTTCGAGAAAGAAAATAAAACTTGCGAATTAAAATAATTAATGGAGCAATTATCACCTAATCAAAAGATCTTAGCTACTATAGAAAAAAATGATTACATTAAATATGAAAATTAGGTATTTCTAATTACATGTTAAAGATATGAAGATGTTTAATGTTATTAAATTGAAATAGTATAAATACCATTAATACTAAGAAAATTTGAAATAGAAGAATCTATGGAACTTGATGTGTGTAGATCATTATCTCATGAATTAGGAACCAATTTAAATAGTATTATCACATTTACATCAATGGCATTAGATGATCATGAAATAGATAAACATATAAAATTAAAATATTTAGATCCCATTTGGATTAATTGTGAGTAATTAAGTTTAATAGTTGGTTCGATTAGAGATTATAATCTAATTAATTTAAAGTAATTTTCTTTAAAATTAGAAGAATTGGATATACAATAGGAAATTAAATTTATGGTATCTTTATTTTTGGAAAGTATTGAAAGTAAATAAATAAAAGTGGATTATAAATTTGACTTAAAAGGCATTTTATTTATAGGTGACAAAACAAGATTTAGATAAGTAATATTTTAATTGCTATAAAATGCAATAAAATATACATTTTAATCATCAATTACAATTGCAGTTGCGAATGATAATTTAGAATGTAAAGTATTGATTACAGATAATGGTGTTGGAATGGTAAAATAATATATATAATTATTTTTAGAGTGAGGAAGAAGCAGAGAATCTAAACTCTTTATTAAAGTCAAATAAATTTATCAGAGTATCTGAATAATCAGTGGGAATAGGATTAGGTTTAGGAATATCAAATTAATTAGTAAAATAAATGGGTAATTAAGAGAATTAAATTGAATTAAAAAGAATGAACAAAGGTTGTTAATTCAGTTTTGTAATTAAGAATCATTATAATGAACTAACAAAAGAATTAAATATAAAAAGATCAACTAGATTAAATAATAAAGTTAATTCTACAATAAGATTTATTTCTGCAAATTCTTACTATGAAGATTCAATTAAAGAATAATCTTAATCGAAGAATGGATAGAAAGGAAGTATAGTTTAGACTAATTCGAAGATATTTAGATATCCAACCAAATAAGTGAGTATGAGTCAT
This sequence comes from Paramecium sexaurelia, assembly GCA_000733375.1. Classification (NCBI taxonomy): domain Eukaryota; phylum Ciliophora; class Oligohymenophorea; order Peniculida; family Parameciidae; genus Paramecium; species Paramecium sexaurelia. The sequence goes on from JPFM01000065.1 coordinate 180,215, forward strand.
GAATAAAAAAGTTAAAAAGAAGAGAGTAGTATTTATTCAATCCATCCTCCAATATTAACTCCTAAATTTTAGTAGTCTATAATTCAATGTAGCTTAAAAAGCGAATGTTGTTCAAGGGTATTAATTGTTGATGATGAATATTTTAATGTACAATGTTTAAAATTGCTAATGTCAAAATATTAATCAAAATGTGATGCTGCGTATAATGGAATTGAAGCAATAAATTAAGTTTTGGATAAGAAAAATAAAGTATGTAGAGTTTGTGGAAACAAATACTATAGTTTAATATTTTTAGATATTAATATGCCAATTATGGATGGATTTAATACTGTTAAAGAATTAAAAAGAATGATGAATGATTAAATTATAAATAAGGCTTATTGTATAGCAAATACAGGATTTTGTGATTTGGATACAAAATTAAAGAGTTATGAATCTGGGATGGATTATTATTTAACAAAACCTTTGGATTAAAATGAATTAAATTCTATTTTAAATGATATATTTCCTATGATTGACTACTGATTATTATAATGAATATGTACTAAAATTAATTAAATATAGATGTGTATTAGGGGGATGTTAATATGAAAAAAAAAAATTAAATCATTTTAAAAAAATTATTAAAAAAAATAAAAAAAATTCTTATGCCATCAAAGAGAAGAAATAATGGTCGTTCAAAGAAAAACAGAGGACATGTCAAACCAGTTACATGCTCAAATTGTTGTAGATTAGTTGGCAAAGATAAGGCCATCAAAAGATTCACAGTTAGAGACATTGTTGATGCATCATCAAAAAAGGATATCTTAGAAGCATCAGCTTATGATTAAAAATAATAATAATCAATTCCAAAATTGTTTGACAAACTCTAAGTAGTGTTTATATTAAAAATAATAGTATTGCGTATCATGTGCTATCCATGCTCGTATTGTGAGAGTCAGATCTTC
>JPFM01000065.1:181870-195001 GCA_000733375.1 Paramecium sexaurelia
TAAAAAGAAAACAGAAGCCAATAAATAAAAGAAACAAATTTCAACCAAAAGATAACCAGTCCTCCCAAGAATTGCTGAAGTTGTCAAACCAACCGCTACAGTCTTTTAACATCCAAAAGCATTTGTAGAAATTATTTGAAACATAATACAATAAGTATATCTATACATTAATATTTAATATTATTTTATTAAATGATTAATTAAAGAAAAGTTCTAAATGACGAATAGTATAAAATACTAGTTGGAATTTTCGGAGTTATCCTAGCCTTTTCCTTATCCTATAGTGCTTTGGCATTGACTTAATCCATTTTTAAACCTTGAATTTCATTATTCCATTTAATATTTATAATATATACATTATATTTTATATTCACTCAATTACACATACTAAAACTCTTCAATCCATAAACACTTTCTAACCTAAAAACATTTAGTATATGCAATTATAATATCATAATGTAAAATTTAAACAACCGAGCATAATAATTTGTTTCTTCTTCTTAATTAAAATTCAATTTTATCGAAACTCTTAAAATTTCATATTCCTAAAGAACATTCTAAAATAATTAAAAATTACTTAATTGATAATTAAAACTAATTTTATTTATTGGAAAAAGAGTGAAAATAGAACTTGAATTGAAATTACTAGAGATGTCATCTTAAAATAAACTTTAATTTAGTTAAGAAAAATATATTTGTAAAGCATAAGAGATAATGTTCAAAGGGTTATATAAATTATCAATCAAAGAAAATCTATTCTTAAAAAAATATGAAGAAGATTATTCAATGAATAAATTAGTAATCTATATACAAGTAAAAAAAGACAATCTTCGAATATATTATTCATTTATAAATGGCTCAACTATGTTAAGTAGTGATTTTGATGGATATTTTTGTAATTGACTCAAAAAAGATAAATTTACTAGGAAATGAACTATATACTTTCAATGTTTACTAACTGTTGTCTACTGAGATGATAAATTTGAGAACATTTATGTTAAGGAAAATTTTCATATAAATATTACTAAAAATTATAAGATTCTCAAAAGTTACATATATTTACCACTAAATATGATATTTTAAAATTTGTTTACATTTAGAAAAACGAATAAAATTTTAGTAAAGATATTATTTAGATGTCTTAGAGAATGAATATTTGATTAACCTTTTTAGATTAATGTATAAACGATAACTTTATAATCAAGTTTGTATTGTTTTTAAAATAATTAATTTTGGAGAGATAATGAATGCAAATGTATAGGTATGTAAATTGATGAGAGATCAAGTTATAAATGTTTTTTACAACTTGTTAATTAGATTTTTATTTACATCAGAGAATATAGAGAATGAGGTAAGGGAAAAAAATGAAGAAAGTAAATAAGTGATCTACTTATATATTATAATTTCAATTATTGTTAAATTCATATTCCTTTTTTCAATATTGAAGTAGTTGGATATCTAGAGAGTTTAAGTTTTGTTCCTGTTTGTTTTTGGTATAGTATCAAATCTTCACTTACCATAACTGGTGGATCGGATTCTTCGAAAAGCAAAACAACTTCTAACTCATTGAAACTGACTTTTCTTAATTCTTTTTTTTCAGAATTCAATCTATTGATAAAAAATGTCTCTCTTAATTCTTTGACTTATGAAATACTTGGCTCTTCTTCATAATAAACTTCATCAATCGAAGTGTCTGTGCTGTTATATTAGTATTGCATAGTTTGAGTATTATTATTAATATTAATAAGATTTATGGTATAATTCTAATCAACATTAATAACAGAGATTACAATTATATATAATTTCAATTATAATCTAAAATTATATATAAATAATTATTTTTTATTTTTTTAATAATAAATTGAGTTTATTAAATTAATTAAATGACATGTAAGTTACTAATTCCATTAAAACATCTTTCATCTTCAAATGATATAAATAAAAAGATCATATAAACATACGTTTAATAATTTATAAAATGAGTTTATAATTTATGTCAATTCTTTTTTTGATTATTAAACTTTCCATTTAGCATTGAAACTTTTTCCATTCCAACTCTTTTATTTATCTATTATTTATTATCTCTTAAAATTGTTTCCAAATATTTCTTATCCGAATATTTATTTAATAGATCTTTTGAATCATTACCATTCCAGTATTAACATTAATGCTTAAAATTTTTTAATAAAATGAGAGTGTCTTAATAGACGTCTTAATTAATTGATTACAAGTTAGTCACTTCACATTTGCCTACTTTTTGAGGTGAATACTACTAAGAAGCTCCAGAATTAAGTTTTTAAATATTATCAATACATTTATAGTACCAATCAGAGAGATAAAGGAATACATGATGTTTCTCCTTTGAAAAAATATTTTAAATAAAGATACTTTCATCTTGAGCTTAGGGTTCAGACGAAGCTTTGTCTATGCTGTCACTTCTAATTAAGATTACTGCGGTACCAATAAGGGATTCAGCAACACAGTTTCTTACATTGGCATACTTCATATTATATTTATGGTATATATACATGACTTCATCAATTTACTTTGAAACTTCTTAAATTTCATTGTTCTTAGTCTCTTGGTTTGGCTTTAATAATTTGCTTTATATTTACCTTGGAACGCTTTCGTTTCAATGAGGCTGCCTTTGTAAAAACTAAAGTTAAAGGTGACTTACCTCCTCTAATTTCTATTATTCTTCAATCCTCTAAAAATACGATTTCAATTTTCTCTCCTCTCTACTTGACGCCTGTTCCTTTATGTAATAATTTTAATTCAATAATTATTTCCTATTTCCCAATCGATTAGCTTTATATTATTTCTTCTACTATTCCTCTTATGAAGACTGTTAACTTAAGTTATCTAGACTTTCAGGCTTAGATAAATCATTTCCACTCATTTTTATATTTTATTAAATTCAAGATTTTTATTGAATTTTAAAGGCCTTTAATATTTTATTTCCTCATTAATCCTTTCATATTCATTTCACATAATAAACTTTTTGATTTCTATTTTATCTATCTTTTTTTATTACTAATTTATATATATTATTTATTTAATTACAAATTATTAACAGTCAAATACTTCATCTTCAACTCAAATCCAATTCTCTAAATCTCTCAGCTTTAATTAAATTTTATTTCTTTAATTGATAACTTTAACAATTTATTAAAACTTTGTTTATTCAAGTAAAATAAAGACGCCTATAGAATAAAAAAGTTATACAAATCTAACATATCTCAAATAATATTTTCATTTATTTCTAATTTCAAATATAATTTAAATCTAAAACTCTTTATGTTTAAAACTTAATCAATATAAAATTATTGTTTATTTAAACACACTTTTCAATTAAGGACATAATCTTATTATTTCATTCAATGATTGCTTTCATTACTTTTTATTCGGAACTTATTTTGACAGAAAAATATATCTAAACTTATATAACATCTATCATTATTATTATTGAATTTATTTTCTCTAAATAATGAAATTCTTTAAAGAATTATAATGAATATCTATAAACTACATTGAAAATTAATAAATTTTTAAAAAACTTAAGAACCATGGGTTTATGTAATTATTTGATTACTTAACAATAATGAAGAAAATTAAATCTCAGTAAAATTAAAAATAAATAAAATATATAATTTTGTAAAGATTAAAATTTAATTTATAAATATATAGTTTTTTAATCTATTCTTTAAGTAATCCACAAATTTACTTTAAGGATTAAACTGTTTTAAATGAATAACAAATGAGAAAATATGAGTATCCTGAACACATATTTTATTTGATACAAAATCATTTTAAAATTTATTAAAATAAATAATTTAGAATCTTCCATATTTCAATTAAGGTTTTACCTTTTAAAATAAACTAAATCAACAATTCAAATTTAAATATCTAATTTTAGTTTTTATTTCTTTCTAAAATTTATTATAATTAATCTTTTTACCTTTAACTAACTTATTAAGATAAATAGGAAAATATTGAAAATTAAATAATTTATTTGATTGAATTAATTGTAATAAATATTACAATAAGTGACTGTTTAAATCTTTGTTTTGTTAATTATTTTATGGTAATACATTTTAATTTAACAATATCATTTTAATCTTCTTCTATTGAGAATCTTTTCCAATGTAGTTTTATCCTCTTCCTGCAAAGTACATAATATAAGTGGTTCCATAGTAAAGTAATTATCATTTTTTCGACTAAATTTATTACATATAATTATACCCTCCAGTTCTTTTCCCCATAAACGAGGCTAGATCTCTGAACATTTCCTATAAACAATTGCGTCTCTTCTCTAAAATTGAATATTTATGATTTATTCTTTAAACAGGGGGAAATGCTTTCAAATAAAAATCGACTCTTTATGTTGTCAAATATGCTCTTTAGCATAGGACATCAACTAAATTTATTATTTCCTTAAAATTTGTAGTCTTTATATTCTAATTCCACCAATTTGCTATTTAATCACCACACTCTGCCATATCCAACAAATCCAACAGACTTTTCATTTTATAATCTGGTAAATTACTATCAAAAAATCCTTAACAAACAGATCTATATGCAAAGTACTCCCTAAAATCATGCATCAATTAAAGCCAACTTTTTGGTAGTAAATAACTTTGTGGTAAAACGCTATATAATTATATTATTGCAGGCTTTTTCATTTCAATATCTATAAATTCTACTGTAACTTAAGGTTGATTCAATTATTTTTTAAACAAACCTTTAGGTTATATAATTGATTATGGATCAATCACCATAGAATTAAAAGGTGAACCACCTTCATCAATAATAATCATACAATACCATTCATTTAAATTATTTGTTTTCCTGCCTTCTTAATACTAGTTAATAAGATTTCACCATAACTAACTGAAAGCGGATTCAAAGTCCCTAATTTTTCCATATGAGCAATAAATTCAATGACTAAAACCAATTACTAATCTTTCTTTGTTTATACAAATCTTAATATTATTGGATAATCAATTAAAAATATCCATCTATAATGACCATTTTATCAATTAATACTTATCAGGTGATGTTGGATCAACTTAACATGGTACAAATACTGTGTTACCAATAAATTTTTAATTTACTTTATCAAATAAACACATAGCAACTTCTCTCAATCTAAATTGTTTTAAATCGCATTTCTTTTCATCTGGAGATGGTAACCCTGCTGCTAAGTGAAATTTTACTTCATAAAATGCTAGAGGTGGTTGCTAAGTCCTATTTTTATTTTATAATCTACATATCTATTAATGATCTTGAAAGATTGTATTTTTATGCCTATATTAAATTTAAATCTTAATATAATAATCCACTACTATCTAATTAAGGTGAGAAACAGCTTGAAATAGTATTTAAACCTTTTTTATTTTGAGCAAAAATAAAGGAATAAGTAAAATTCTTTGGAATCCCTTAAAATAATTCTCTTATTCCTGTTATTGAAAGGTTCTTGAAATTATTAATCTTTGTTAAGAGAGTTTAAGATTTTGGTGAATGTTATGAAAAGGGTTTATCTAAAAAATTAATTAATTCATCCTATTCTATATATCCACTTCCATCTTCATCAATTTCATCAAATAGATCACATAAATCATTATTGTCTAATAATATTCCTAATTTTTTAAACACTTATTATAATTAAGCCATATCCAATTCATTTCTATTAGCATCTGTTAATATATTATATTCACTCTAAATTTAAGCAAACAATTCATCTGTAGATAAAATGGCCTTCATTAACTAATCTTTTATAATAACATTAAATTCCATTTTTGAAATCTTTTCATCATGATTTTTATCAAAGATTTAAAAGTATTAATCTAATTCTTAAGGAGTAGGATTTATTCCAAGTTACAAAAGAGCTAAGTTCAATTCTTTAGGATCCAACCATCCATTTTTATTATTATCAATTTAATTAAATAAATCTTCTATTTATTAATCTAATGTTGGTTCGTTATTCTCATTAACTTCTTTTTATAATCTAACAGGTTTTTATTACTAAGATTAAATAGGCTGTTCATCTTCATTTTAATGTTCGGAACCATTATCTTCCTATTTATTTTCTGCAATTTATTTTTTATATTGCTCTATATAATTATCTTATTAAGAAAGCTATTATAAATCTTGTCGTTAAAATTATCTTTTATCAATAAGTTTATGTGTATTAATAGATTTTTGACTTGATGTACGAGACATGTTTATATTTTATTAGCTTCCATGTTATTATTGTTATTGTTATTATTAAAAAATAGATGAACTTTGATTTCCTTGATTTTAATTCTCAGATTAGCTTGAAGAATCATCTGATGGATCTTATCTTTAATTAATCAATATCTAAGTTTTTTTTATTTTAATCAAGTATATTAATTTTTAATGCTCTTGCTAAAGCAGTTAAAGTTGTAACTTCTTAAATAAATAATTTTTCTTTTAATGCTACAATTTCATCAATGCTTATATCAATTATTATATTTTTAACAACCTCTTCAAAATTAGAAAAGGTAATCTATTTGTCATCTGCCTTAGCAACAAAATCACCCCATAACCCTTTCTCCCTAATTTCTCTTGTTAGGAAACTTGAGATATCTGAATAGACCTCTTCTAAATTATGATTCATTTAATATAATAATTTATAATTAAAATATAGTGATACTATTTTTATTGAAATATTGTTAATTCGTCAATGAGCCCCAAAAATGTTATTATAGTAGTTCAATACATTATTACATTTAGAGTACTAATTTTCATATTGTTAATTGTCCCTTATTTTATTAAAGCGCATTGTTTCAGACTCATCATTTGCTATTTTCTTATAAAATGGATTTGCAATGCTCATCTTATTATCTAAACTGTTTTTGCATTAATTTTAATTTTATTTCATATCCCAAATGTATGGCTCAATTCTAATTAAGAATGTTAAACTGGGAAGAAATGGATGATTATTTATCTAATTAATTAAATTTGAAATTTTAAGCTTTTAATATACTTAATAGGTTAATAAATCATTATTCTTAAATAAATGCTACAATCACTGTTATATCATCACTCTTTCCACCCATAAATTTTAATCTACTTTATTTGGCATGTTAAGCAAAAGGGGAATTGTATTTTGGATCTAAAGACAATCTATATGCATAATTTGCAATAGATTTTGCTAATTATTATGGATTGTTTGGATCAGACTTGTTAACATCTTCAATCACTACCTAAATTTACTATGCTGACATATTATCAAATAATCCATCAGTTCCCAAGACAATTAAATCACCAACCTAAATATTATGTGTATCTTCAGTAGCTACATTTGGATGATCACCTTCACTACCGATCTTTTTAGATAAATTAATATACTTGATAAGGAAAATTGAATGACTTCTATTACTCTATGGATTTGAAGTTTAATTAATATTTATCATCAATCTTACGATAAATTGCATATCCTGAATCTCCAATTAAAGAAGATTTCATTTCTCGTTTATTTAATGCTACAACGCAAACAGTAGTGCTTCCTTTTGCTTATGTGACTTTATGAGCTGCCAAAATGTATTTTTTTGGATTCTTGACATCTTCAGGATTTTATTTAAATGCTTCTCCAAGTTTTCTGCATAATTCTTTACTATATAGTCCTGGATCAACTCCCAACTAATTAATTGTATTGCAATTAAATTACTTCAGCCCATCCTCCAACACCATCTGCTACAACAAGGATTTTTTTATCTGCAAATAAAGCATCCTCTCCACCCTTATGAACTTTTTCAGGGTGAGGTATCATATGAGATCCATAATTAAAGTAGTATTCTTTAGCGGTGCAAAAATTAGTTTAGGTCAATGTAGACAATCCAATAGCAGATGCAGACCAAACTATTTGATTTCTCAATTATCTTAAATAGTTGAAGGAAGGCCTCATATATAATTTTAATATTAAATGATCTCTATTATTATTATTATATTTCATAAATGTGCCTTATTAACCAAATTTTGATTAGCAAAATCCCAATTGACTAAATTTGACAAAAACAAATTTGCATAATCTACTCTTCTATTCTAAAAATCTAAATAATAAGCATGTTCCCAAACATCTAATGTGATTAAAGCGTTGTATCCTTATGTAATTGGGTTGTCTGCATTTGATGTTTTTACAATGCTCACTTTTCCGTCCTTTTCTACTAACCAAGTCCATCTATTAAGATTTAAGAATATTATACCCTGATCCAAATTGACCTAAAGCTGCATCTGTAAATGCCTTATTGAAAGAATCCAAACTATCAAAGCTTTATAAGATTAAATCTTTAACTTATCCTGTTGCTGGACCACCACCTTATGGTTTCATACTTCTCCAATAAAATCTATCTTGTAATTCTTCTAAATTACGTGTGATTCCATGTTTAAGCCGCATTATTGAATATTGCAACTGTTGCAGGGTTTCCGAAAGTATTCTTTACAACATCGGTAAGACTTTAAGTTTCGTAAGGTGTTCCCTTTGTTAACTCATTCAATTTATTGACATATCCAGCATGATGTTTTCCATAATGAAAACTTATTGTATTTGCAGAAATGTGTGGAGCCAAGGCGTCTTAAGCATATGGTAATGGATCAAGAACAAAAGACATTATGATTTTAATTTATTTTATCAAATCGCTTACTTCTAAATCATTTAATAACACTCATAATATATAATAACTTGGATATTTATGGGAGAATATATAATAAATCATATAATGATCTCTAAAACCTTTAAGCTTTGAAATTTGAATTTTACATAAACTAATAATGAGGCATGTTCCACCATATGAAAAATGATCGTTTTTGTAATTTACAAACTTAAAATTCAGTTAATTTACTTTTTAATTTTCTCCTAAACTCTAAGAATATTCTAACAAATTACAAACTGATACTTACTTCGTTATTTATTATCTAAAAAATTAATTTTAGGATTTTGAAAATAAATGCCCAAGAATGATTTCTTTATTAGTTTTTATAAACTTATACTGAACTATTTTTTAAAATGAATACTAAAATTGAACTTCTAGAATTTTGAAGTTAACTACTTAAGAATTAATATTTTGATATTTAATTTGAAAATAAGAATATAATTTATGGTCATTTCCAAAGTCCGAATAATATTCATCTAGTAATTGTTTCAATTTTATTAAACTTGTCTTTTTCTAAGTATTTTACAAACAGCAAAGTATAATGAGATATCTCTCAAATTTTAATGTGTTACAAGATCTTTTAAATATTAATCTTTTCATTTTTCTAAGATATTTAATCCTTTCTTTCACAAATATAATTCTAAACTGCATCATCCAGTCATAGATTTAATCTTAAAAGCATTAAAAGTTCATAAGTGATATCTTACAGAGAAGACAAAAAAATGACTTTTTTTTTCTTCAATTTAAAATTTTCTATTTTATTTAAATCATCCCAATTCACCTTTATATATCAACCAAGGTTATATCTCGAATACTATTACAATTATTATTTTTCTTTGATCTTCTTCTATGTAAAGTTCATGATTTCTATGGTTAGGGTGTTTTTATATAATTTATCAGATTGAAACTAAAATTCTGCCATTGATGAAAGTTATGTTTGAATTTTTAATATGTTGTGTTCAAATTAAATATTAATTGATAAGAATCTAAATAAATGAGTCATTTTTTCTTGCTAATTCTATTATTATTCTTTATGAGTCATCTCTTTTCTTCTGAAACAAATTAAAACCAATTGTATATATTATAATTGTTCACCAATGCATTTGACTCTTACATTTTGGTGATTTTTATCTTAATGCTTTTGTTAAAGATCAATACTTTAGAGAGAGAATGTAAATTATTTTTATTAGAGGAGATAAATAGGCGCAATTTTATCTCCTTTTCTGATTAATTTATAGTTTATTATATATTAAAAATCACCAGTATTAATTTGACAAAAATAGAACCTTTTATCAGTGTGAATGCTACAGAAGTAAAAGATTGAAAAAGTAAGGATTAATAGAAATGATGTATTCTTATTTTGTATTTCCGGAATCTATAGCTGCTTGTATCAATTCATGAAATAAAATTTACTTATTTCAAAATAAATTGGCTCTTCATTTGGTAATTTTGTTGATGCTGATATTAAATTATAACTACCATTTTATTATATTGTTGTATTATTTTTTTCAATGAAAAATATTAAAACAAGTTTGTTTTTATTTCATTATAAAAAGTTAAGATTATTATTGTGTGGTAATCAAAATTAATAGCGCTTATGAGGGCACGGTCAAAAGCTGAATAGTTGGCTTATAAATTTTATTCCTCGCCAATCATATTTAAATTTCCATTTAATTCTTTTTATAAAATTTTAGTACAAATTTTAACCTTTAAATTTGTTATTAGAAATGTACTATTATATAAAGATATGAAAGATTTAGAGGAAGAAATTGTTTTTGCCACTTTGCCTTGATGTATTTTAGAATTATCTAAAATAAAAATTGTATCCTTCTAATCATACTATTATTTTTATACATTTATATAGTTAAATTAAATGCTGTTCATAAACTTCTCCATTTAAATTCTCTCTTGTAACTTAATAAGCTAATTAACCATCCGAATAAATGCTCCCAATATTTTATAGTATTAGTTGGTTAACAACAACTTATATCTTTGAACAACTCTTTATTGCCGCATTTAGAAATTCTGATATAATGCCCTAAACTAGTTTCATCAAAAAGACAAAAAGAACTTCTCTTTCTAAACACATGATAAAAATAAAACTTAATATTAAGTTCAAAAATGTAAATATTTTGACTGAAAAATAAAATTACATTTTAAGAAATAAAAATATTGAACTAACAAGTAGTTTGTTATATTTAGATTATAATATTCTTTTATAAACTTGTAATTCTAAAAATATTATTATTATTATATTAGACATGAAAAATAGTCTCAATTTCGATATATTTTTGTATAATTATATTCATTCTCTAATCCATTAAAAAGTTGAAAAGGATGGAGAAATTTGTAGATTTATATTGTGTTCTTTGTTATTAGTAATATTGATAATAACAATTTATTTTTTATAATACAGTCAAAATACAAATCATACTAAGTTTTTGATTTATTATCATAATTAATTCTAAATTCGGTTTCTTCATTTGTTCATTTCCATTAAAGCTCTTTTTTCATATCTAACATAAATATCTTTTTTTTTTTATTTTATTATGATCTATCTTATAAGAATTATATTAAATATGATATTACTTTTCTAGCAATTTTGCTTCTCTAATTAAATACATATCGACTTATAGTTATTTATAAAATGATTTTATGAATGAGATTTATTCTCATTAAACTCTGTCTCTTCCTTATATTATGATATTAATTTATTTTCTAAGGATTATAATTATTAAACTTATCTTTATAGAATAATATTCATATCTAATTTTCATTTTAATGTTGCCTATTTTAGATTAAAATACAATAATTCATTATAAAAAGTGATTACGAATTTTATTCTCAATTAAATTTTACCAAACTATGTTTTGAGATTTTAATTACTCACAATTCTGAAATATTATTATGTTTATTATGTGTTAAAATAAATTTGAATTTAGTTCGTTTAACTTTAAAAGAACAAGTATTTAAACCAAATAATTTCAATATATGAGAGTTAGTGTAAAATATTAATATTTTTATAAATATTTTTAATCATTCATTTATCAATTCTTCTTATAAATTGAAATTTTATTAAAATGCATTTGATACTTAGTGAATAACTTCCACTAATTATATTTTAGTTATAATAATTTCCCTTGCAAGTTTGTTTATTTTTTGGCATCTTCCTCCAAAATAGTTTTGGTTTTTTCAATTTACTAATTTATTACTTGAACTTTTTTATCAATTCACTGCTTTTTAGTTGATTTAAAAATCTAAGTCTTTTGGTTCTATATAATGAAGTATTTAAATCTCTTAATTTTCTAAAATAAGTCATAATATGCTTACTAAAGATCTTAAGATATGAATCCGTTCAATTAATTTGATGAAAGTTGTTAAAAATATCTATGGTTAGGAGAAATGTAATTCTAAACATTAATTAACCATTCTCGATTAGCAAGTTTATTAGAATTAAATCCTAAATCTTCCTCTGATCCAATAATCTGAAATATTTCTCTATACAGATCAATCTTTGTTGCTTTTCTAATTAAGTAAGCAACTCTAACTTCGTTTTATTAATATGAAAACACTTTTTTTAGAGCAACTTACAGTAGATAATCGCTGGTGATTCATGTTGAATTAAATTTTGGGAGATATATTCCTTTTAATGTCAACCCTGTGTAAATTGATTTAGAGATCCAACTATCCTATTGCCTTCTTCAATTGATATGTATTAGACCTAAAATATTACATAAATAGGAATTATATATGTTATTTAATAAGAGGGGTTTGCATAAGATCTCTTACATTTTCAGAACACATTCTTAAATAAAGTCTTATAAAAAAAATATTTTTTCGAAATTAAAATACAATTATTAGTTGTAAAATAAAATAAAGACATCATAAATGACAAATGAATTAATGATGAGGAAATATACTTTGAAATCAATTTTTATTTCTCCATTTCGAAAAATATCTCTATGTTGATTTTTTTGTGTAATTTATGTAATTCTCAAAGTCATAGTGAGTTTAAAATATATGATAAATCTCACATGGTTAGATGATCAGTTCTTCTTCTGAATCAGAAGATATATAGAATGGTAACTTGAGTGAAAATCAGAATGGCAATTTATTCGGTTCAACTTATTACTAGTTGGAACATACAGTTGAATTAGGAGAATTAATTATTTAACTTCTAAGTTGTCGATTCAAGTGTTATAGTTTAATAAAACATAATACAATTTTTCTTAAAGAAATCATTTTAATTTCAAAACCCTTACTTGCACAATAAACTAAGAATGAGGGTAAAGAAGCGAATATTTCTAAGTTGGAATTCAAAATTAATAAAAATATTTTGTATTATTTTATTACAATTTATCAATCTTATTAATTTATATTAAAATGATATAAATAATTAACAATAAATAATTATTGTTATTTTTTATAATTATTTCATATTATAATTTGATGCGAA
>JPFM01000065.1:195021-373846 GCA_000733375.1 Paramecium sexaurelia
CTATAAATTTAATCCTAACTGTTGAAGATATTTGCTCAAAAGTTTATAAATAACTTGACATTAGATGCATAATAATATTTATTGTATTACTAGTATTATATAAAGAATGAGTTAGTTCCATTATAAATTTTAGATTTTTCATGCATACTAATATTATAATTGGATTTAAAAGAAAACAAAATTTTGCCATTAACAAAGATTAAGTTTACATTAGCAAGTGATTCAATGCTTTAAAATTTGGATTACAAGTAACACTATCAGAATAATTCGATAAGGTTAGGAAACTTTATTGCTTTTTAGATTTAATATCAATAAATACATTTTTCAATTATTATTAATCCTCTAATAAATGAACGTTTAAGTGTATTAGAATTACTAATAATTTTCAGAACAAAGTCTTGATTACATATTTTTTCAGGATAAAAATCTAAGAGATTTTAAAATCCAATTAATTTATTATAAATCAATTTTGGTAAAAAAATATAATAAATAATTTGTATTTATATCATTAAAATTTAGTTTAAAAGAATATGTAATTAGTAATCTTTCAAGACTTGTAATAGATATTAAGTTTTTAGCAATCCAAAGTTCAATAGATTACTTATGAAAATTGATAATACAAATAGTTTAATTAAAAGAATTGCTTTTAATCCTAAACAAATAAATTTCATTAATGAGATATTTCTTTATTTTTATAGATAAATAAAATAATGTGATTTCATAAATGATTAATAAAAGTATTTTAAATCTTTTTTGAAACTTTTTTAATTATCTTTTATTCAAATTATAATTGCTATTTCATGAATTTAATAATTTTTACTTTAATATAAAAATTAAATAAATAAAGAAAATATAATAGCTTTTAATAATTTTATATAAATAAAAAGAATCAATATAAATAAATTCATGTTTCTTGTAGATTGGATTTATTATCTTATCCATGGTGAGATTATTTAAAAAATCTTTTTTCACATTTACTTTATTGATAGATTTGATCAATAAAACTTTTTCTTGGTTCTTTACAAATAATTCTCTTACCATGTCCTTGATATTTTGATTCATAATATAACCCCGAATCATTTAAATTATCAGTTTGTTTGTAAGTGTTGGGGCCTGGGCTATTCTATCCTAAATTATTTTTTTAATTACTTATATAGGTAAACCTTTCTTCTTTGCCCATTTTATAACATTTTGATCTTCTAAATCTAGTAGACACTGTTTATCCCAATTAATCAATATCTGTAGAATCATATTTCCCTGGTCCAGGATTGCAATCCATACTTTACTCTTATAGGAAATCTAAACTTGTATCATTTTCTTACTTGGTAACCAATTAGATTATGTTTTTGGTCTCATAGTATATTATATTTTAGTATCATATTAATAGAAACAATTATAATTTCCGACTCCAGGGTTTTTTTAAATTCCTTAGATTATATATCCTAATTCTTTGGTTTTCTAGGTTTATTAATAATTAAATAATAAACTTCTCTTGAAATTCCAAAAGTAACTCCTTTTTCTTTAGTAATATTAAATACACTAGATATCATGTATTAAGTTGGTGAAGGAGCATTACTAAAGGACTTTGTAAAATCTGATCGAGGGCCTTTACCAATTGAATAAGACCTATCATTCAAGTTTCTACTTATATTGTAATTAGCTGTAATATAACTAGTTAATAATAAAAAAGACTACTTTGTTGATGTTTATTAAAAACGTTTAGCTTTGGAAAAAGAATAAGACTTTTTTCCTTAGTTTTTAATATGTTACATTTTAAAATTTATAAATAAAATTATTTTGAATATTAGTTTAACAATAAGATATAAATTAAAAGATGAATAAGCATATGACTATCATAATTTATGTTTGAATAAGCAAAATTACTAATAAATAAAATTATATGATTTAGAATACTTTTGTAATAATTTTTTATTTGAAATTCATATTTTGGCGATATCTTTATAAGAGTAATTATTTAGAATTATTACTTTAAACACATATAAACTCATTATATTTTTTTTGTTAATTTTCTTCCCAATTCTTACTCAAATAATTTATCAAATAAGTTTTCTATTTATTCTGGTAATTATTTCTAGTTGAAGCTGAATGTATTGAACAAAATCTTTTCTTAGTTTCCAAGAAATATAGGTTTCCAACCTTCTGAAATCATGATTTCTTTTTTTGCTAATTTTTTTCCAGTTAAGCTATTGTCTCTAAAATAGACTGAACCTGATAATTCAAAAGCAATTTTAGCATCTTAAAATATTAATGCTACATCTATTAAATATATCCAGCAAGGAGCATCAACTTTAATTTTAACTTTCTCATCTAACTTTTACACATACTACTTAAAGAAATTTATTAACATATTTTCTTATTAAGATTTCTACATTTTTTTACTAACACTTTTAGGTTTCATTTAAACTTCAGGTAATTTTAATTCAGGATTACGTAGTTTTAAAATTTTGATGCAAGTTAAGTAACCCTTATATAGCATGAATATAATACATTTTGAAATGAATAATTTTTAGTTTGAAGCAATCTTGTAGATTCAAATAATTTGGGTTAGATAACATTTAAAATATCCTTATCATTAATATTTGCATATATCAAAGCAAATATTCTTTAAAGTACTTTATTTTATTAGTATTATTAATTTAGTTAAATCTAAAAAAGAATTTCAGGTTTTATAATTTAAAGAATCTCCTAATCTATGTGTCCTTTTGTTTTCCATATTTCTAAAATTCTATCAAGCTCATTGTGCTGTATTTTAGAAGTTTATGATGAAAGCTTTAAAACGATAAATTAAATGATTTAAGGTTCAGATCCAAAACTTTGATACATAGTTATCAGATTATTAAGTTCTAATTAATCTAAATGCTATCCTAGTACAATTTATAGTTTTTTTCTCACAATTTCATAAACATCGAAAAATGATATTGGTTATACTCTACTAATTTTGAAAAATATATTAAGTAAAGTAGTCAAGGCATCTAAATAAACGTTTATTTGAACAGGATCGAATTTCATTTAATTAAGAATAGTAAATAACTATTATTAATTAAGAACAAATGGCAAATCGTATTCACTATAATGATATTAATGAATTGAAGACTCTTGCATACGAAATTTTCTATTCATGAACATGATTATTTATTTAAGTATGATTTTCATTTCAGGTAAAGGAATAGTCTCTATATTATTGCATATTTAGACTGCAAGATTTTACCAGGCAGATAAATCTAATACATTAAAATGATTCATGATTTGTGATACATCCTAAATATATAAAGGTTTTATGTATTCTTATAATTCTTAGTTTAGTTTTTCATATTCTTAATCACCTTTATTTTCATATGCTTAATAATATGATTTTGCAATTTCGTTGAATTAAGCAGTTTTAAATTGAAATGTAACATCTTTCAGCTAACAATCAGCAAGACCATATTTAAAGAATTATTTATCTCCAGATTTGAGAAATTATGAAAAACACTGTTTAAGAATATTTAATCTCATTTAATTGTGTTATTATATTTATTTTAATAAGTAAATATATTAAAAAAAGTCACTTTAATTCTTTAATACCTATTCTATCATTACATCAATGTTTTTTAATACAAGACAGTTATTAATCCATATCCTATTCATGCATGAGATTGTCACATCAGAAAACAAACTATATTTTTAGTTTTATTTGTTACATTTCTACTCTATCTAATTAATTACACCTTCTAATAGTCCTTGTAAATTAAATACAAATCTTCCTTAATTAAATCTATTTTGACTTTTCAAATACATAATTAAAAAATTAACTGTTACTTCTGAATAGCCTTTTGCTGTTTATTTATCCTAAATATCAATATTAAAAAAGTGATTTCGAATTCAAGTATTCCAAATAAGTTTACAGCGATATTATTTTGATTTAATTAATATTGTTATTTTAAAATTTATTTTTTATACTTCTCTTAATGATTTTCTTAATGTGCTTATATGCTTTCGTTATCTGTGATTTTATTTTGTTTAATTTTACATGTTTTCTTATTATTAATTTATGAAATTTTAAAATCCAAAAGGCATCTTATCTGTGATCTTTGTTTATGGAATTATCTTTAGTGAGTATTATGTATTTGTATTTCATTATTTACCTTATAGATATAACGATGTATAATATTTATAATTAGTATAGAATAGTGGATCCACAATTTTAATTGGCATTGAATTCACACTTATTTATATAATGATTCATTGGGCTTATATTCAAGCTCAAATATAATCACCAGGTCATCCTTCTTCTGATTTAGTATTCAAATTTGATATAATTTTAGGCAAAAAATTATTAAGAGCACACACTAGAAGAAATCAAAAATAGAACAAAAAAACATTCAGAAATTATTCAAAAAAAGCGAAAACAAAAATTAATGAAGAAATATGAATTGGCTATAGATGAAGAAGATGAAATTTTGTAATAACTTTAAATTCATTTAATTCTAGTGATATCATTTAAGCCATGTAACTTGATTCGTATTGTTTCAAATGCAAGAATGTAAAATAACCTAGAACACATCATTGTAAAGAATGTAATAAATGTATTCTAAGAATGGTATATTAAAATTAAAATGCTAGGATCATCATTGTCCATGGGTAAATAATTGTATTGGATTGAAAAATCATAGATTCTTTTGTCAATTTATTAGCTATGCTTTGTTATGTATGTCTCAATGTGTAATATTCATTACTATTGAACTCATTGGAAATACTTAACTAAAAGGTGATTCTAAATTCCTTTGTCAAATTTGTGCTTTTACTTGTTTACTACTTTGTCTCTCTATGGGTGCATTATTAGCATTTCATCTTTATCACATATCCAAAAATGTTACAACTGTTGAATTTCATATTGAAGAAATGAAAACTGACAATCCATTTCAAAAATCTAAAATTATTGACAACTTTAGAGAACTATTTGGTACAGATTACATCTATTGGATTTTACCATTAACTGAAAATGATAGTAAAACTAAGATTAAACATGATTCCTTTGAATTATGATTAGTTATCAAAAATTTAAAATAATTTTAATTATGTTATCAAATTTACATTCATGCTACATCTTAATACAATTTTATTAGAGCATAATATACCTCCTTTATAATAACTCATTTTAAAATATTAAAGTTCCATTTCTCTTCATATTAACTCTTAAATAAATATGGTATTATAAAAATTTCAACTAAAATAAACAATAAGAGTTTTAATTAAAACTATCCAAACATTCAATTAAGTATTTAAATCTTATAGACATTCTTGTTTCTTATGAAAACCATATTTAAATCAAATTAAATAGAAGAATTTATAATAAAGGATTGTAGATATAATATTTAAAATTGTTAGTAATGAACGATAAAAATTTTGTATTTATATATTTAATAAAATTAATGGCATAAAAGAGATAACTGAAACAACCAGACCCTGGTCATGTGGTTAATAAGGATATTGTATTTAGTGAAAACATTAGAAATGAGATGAAATTCTTTGATAAGAATAGGACTGAGCACTTTCAATTGAATCCAAATAGAGGTATTTATTAATTCTTATTGATTTAAGTTGTCATTTTGGCTGAAAAACCTAATCATATAAGTAAATATTATAATGAAATTGCAAGAACCTTAATCACATTAATCATCTAGAAAAGATAAAGATAATGACATTTTTGGAAATCCATATACAGATGATCCTGTTGAGGAAGCATTTTCAAATTAAAAACTAGAGAAAACATTAGAATTAAGAAATCAAATTCCTAGATAAAAATACAATTTCCCAATGACTTAAAATTAAGAAATTGGTTGGTTTGCCAATTAATTAGTATATTAGTTTAATTTATATTATAGAATGTATATAAACCTACAAAGAATTTTGCAAATCAATAATGTGAAATCACTAAATTTGTGGATAATTATTTTGAGATGACTCATGAAAATCCGTTTAAAAAGAAAAGATCTTGATCATATATAAATGTATCACAATATCTATAATCACTTATGTCTACTTATATAATCTCTATATTTTTTCAAAGCTTTTCTGACATCTAATATTTTAGTTTAAGCTATTCTTATTATCAAATCTTTTAATTCAAACAATTCTTTATCTTACTCCTAATCAATCCAAGTTGAGACCAAAAGACCATTATCTTATTATAATTCATAATTTGTTGGAGTATTATCAACAATTATTGTTCTTTCCAATGGTCTTCCAACTTTACTTATATCCTATTTTCGTTTATTTAATTATTATTACTTTAATAAAACTATTTCCATTAAAAGTTGTGTGATGTCTGTATAATCTGTGATCGATATATTGATCGCATTATAATTCTGCTATTGCATGATCTGCATACTTTATTTATAATATATATATACACTCTATAAACCTGCAGTAAATATTATTATTTCACAGTAATCTTTTATTCCTTTAAGTAACTCTACCAATCCTGGTCTACGAATGAATTTACCAATCTTATCATTCTAAACTTATTATTCTATCTCATACATAATGACCCATTGTTTCATCTAAATCCAATATTACACATAATGACTACTCAAAAGGTGTTTAAATAAATGGAGCTTACACTGTTTCTAAATTACTATATGATTATCTCAAATGCATCACATATTATTATTAATGAGGTATTTTAAATAATGTTTTTAATGGCGATTAGTATTCTTTCTATTAATCAATACTTGTAGATAAATAAATTGCATTTACTAATTATGGTCTACTATTTTATATATCCAATTGTTTTATTTGACTTAATTAATATCTACATGTTATAATTACAGGCTATATTTTAGGATTGTCATTATTTAATAATTTCTCTATGATATTTTTAATAAAACTATTGTTTTTTTTTAATTCTTAAATAAAACTAACACAAGGGTTATTTTTACATAGAATTAAATCAATCTTAGTTTATAATTGTACAACTAAAGAATTTTATTATTTTGTTTGAGTCAATATTTTCTTTAAGAAATAACAAAAATTTTCTAATAAAAGTTTTGTTAAAATTATCATTTCTTATTAATAATCTTAAGAATTATTATTGATTAAGTTTTCTTTCATTTAACATTATATAAAAGACATTACAATATCACTCAAAAATATTGATTCTGAAATTATTTTTTATGTTAATGGTCTTACAAAATAATATATATATTGCTCCCATTTAAACATGTAAACAGATTCCCAATATAATTAAAAATTTGGAATTTCCTCTTTACTTTATAAACATTCCATAATCTACTTTATATTCTAAAATAAAAGCAATCCAGAATTCAAATCAAAATGTTATGTACTCTGAATGAATGTATCAAATTAACTACCAGGTCTAGAAAAATTGCAAGTAGAAGTAGCTTTCATACGTTCTGATTGTTTCGAATTACTTCTCTTTAATCCATCACATTCTTATTCAATTGTCCTCAAAGTTCTTTTAGCCTCTATCATAGGAGTTTCAAGTTATTTTCTCTAGTTTTATAATTGTTTTATAATATGGTAATTGTTGCCATACTTTTATGCAAAATATTCTATTGTATATGATTACTTAAATTACTAGCAATATCATCTGAACTCTTTTCGAAATGGGCGAGTACAGGAAGAGTTTATTTCATATATTTAACAATATAATTAATATTAATTCATTAGTTCATCAAATTATTTATTTCTCTCTAACTAAATAATACTCCTTATTCCATCCTTTAATAAATTTCTTTCTTATTTTATTTTTAAGCCTCTGTATTTCTGAATCTTAAATAATAAATAGTTCTACTTCATAATTTTAAACTGACTATTATTTTCAGATAAATTAAGTTTTACCTTTAAAGATATCTTAAAGCTTTTTCATTTATATATGCAACAACAATAACAATTGAAATATCACTAATATAATAACTCAAGATAGATTTCCATTTTTAGCTAAAATTTTTTTGATTAAATAATTTCTCTTAGCTTAATCCTAATTAAATAGATTTGATAAATCTGCATTCTTATCTTCTTTGAGTTTCCTCATTGATTTCCATTCAATATCATTTATAATATTAAAAATTTCTTTGGTTGAACACAGCAGTTTTTAGTAACACTATCAAAGTTCCTATTTAAAATCATTTTAATTTAAATTGCAGATACAATAGTTATTTCAAAATTCCCTCTTTGATTCAATTATTTAATTTTTTTATTTACGTGTGCTGTCTCTGACAAAGTTTAATTTCAATTTAATTTTTATATTCTATGCTTTTTCAATTATCTTTATTAAATATTGAGAAATTTACTATCAATTCTTTTATAAATGAAATTTATTATAGCTTATGATTTGTTAGACCAAAGGAAACTACTTCAAAAGTAAGTTAATTAAATTTAACATGATGATTTTTTAGCGGAACTTATGTTAACTGTATGTGGTTCTTAGATAATACAATAAAATTTAATAAGTTTGAAACAAAAATTCAATCTTCTTTTAAAGTTTAATTTATTTTGGATCGATTTAACTTTTATATTTAAATTAATTTTAGGATTGTTCTTGATTTTAATATTAATTTATCTCAGTAATGAATAAGGCTTAATTAATTTTGCGATCTTTTTATGCTTTTTTTATCGTGGTTATAACATATTGAAAAATAAGTGTTTAGTGTAAATTTATATTAGTAATAAACACTAAATTTGTGTCTTGTCTTTTGAGAAATGAAAAATATCAATTCTTTCAAATATTTAAGATTAAAATAATCAATTTTCATATTAATTATTTGATTATTAAAAATTAAATCAAACAGCTTGGCTTGGATCTTCCTTAGCTGAATATAAATGTGGATGAATGTTTGGTAAGACACCTCCATCAGCAATTGTAGTATTGGCCATCAATTTGTTCAATTCATCATCATTTCTAATGGCTAAGAGAATGTGTCTTGGATTGATTCTGTTCTTCTTATTATCTTTGGCAGCATTTCCTGCAAGTTCTAAAACTTCAGCAGCCAAATATTCAAGGACAGCAGACAAATAGACTGGAGCACCAGCACCAACTCTTTCTGTATATCTTCCTTATTTCAAATATCTTGAGACTCTTCCAACTGGGAATTATAAACCAGCTTTGTGTGATCTTGATACTGATTTGTGAGCTCCAGCTGCCTTTCCTCCTTTTCCTGCTTTTCCTTTTCCTCCTGATGACATTTGTGTTTAATTAAATAATCTAATTAGAAAAATAGGTTGAATTTTAAACACTTTAAAAATTCCTTTAATTTATTAACCAACCAATCAAATTTTAGATCTCAATACTCTACTCAAAGAATTAATACCCAATCACATGTCAAGAATCATTTTCTACACCAGATTCCTCAACTATATTCTTAGGGGAGTACTTTTGGTTTTCATCTTAACTTTCTAAGATACATCAAAAGATATAATAAGATATTATCAAAATTTAAAAACATAAAATTTAAAAATTATTCATTTATTATTTTTAAATTAATTTATTTTCATCTACATTGATGCTAATTCCATATCAGCTAATTATTCTTATAAACCCTAAAAATCAATATCATCACTTTTGAAACTTTCTCTCTTTGATTCATATAACATGGTATCAGGTCTATCTAAAGTAATTCCTAATAAATGATCAATTTCATGTTAGATCACTCTAGCTTCAAATCCACTAATATAATACAAATTCTTTAATTATACCTGAAAGATTGTTTAATTAATTTAAACTTTTCATTCATATACTTTATTTCAATTTTATAAGGCCTTTCCACTTTACTCATAAAATATGGGAAAGATGGACATTCCTCCCATTCTACTTAAGTGAATTCACTTTCTTTTAATTTCTAAGGATTAATAAATGCCTCATAATCACAAGTCTAAGCATTTTCATATCGCCACTAATTTCTTTTCATTTACTTCAAAACCACAAATATTGAATAATTATATCCTATCTATGGACAAGATAAACTTATAGCATTTTCTTTCACTGCACTCATTTTAAGACATGAGATTAACGATTTCAATCTTTGAGACATCATTTATATTTGCTATGCATTTTAAGATAACTTTTGATAATCCTTATCTCCAATTTTTATTATTTTATGAACTTGTACTGGAGGGTATTATTATTATATTAACTTTTCTGCAAATTTCATTTAACCAAATAATATACTAATAATTATATATCACTATTAAAAAATATTTTAATAGAATACATAATCGATGAATATAGTCATTCACTTAAGATTTCATTATGATACAAACAACCACACATATTAACATAATTTATATAACTAATTATAAGTATCCTTGTTTATATATTAAATAGATTACAAATTACAATCCTACTAAATGAATATATCAAAAACTATATGTAAATCAATTATTGAAATAAATAGTTTTTTTTTAACTTATATTTAATTACAAAAAAATTATATCTTGCTCCAGACATCATTTAGTCTTCTTGATTAATGTTCTGTAAACATTAAGTTATACCTTTTTTAAATTGTTTATCAATATATGAAACTCAATTTTGCACATCAATAAGATATATATATTAAAGTAATAACTATATTTACAATCCTTTAAGATTTATAATTAGTTTTGATGTAATTTAGAATAACCTGGACAAATTAATGAAATATGTTCAGAACATATTTACATCTATTATGAAGCGAAGAAAACCATGATTATTGTTATAATCAATTAAATTTTATAAATTTTTAAGCATAATCGATACTTTATCATTAACTTTTACTTAATATCCAAAAAATATTAGTAATTTAAAATAATTTAAAAAGCGTTACAATATTCTTTCATTCTTTTAAAATAGAATAATCAAAATTGATTACATTTTAATATTTACTTTGGAAATTAACTGGAATTTAAGAAAAAAAGAAATTTAAAAAAAATTTCCTTATCAATAAACTTCTGAAGTTTTTATTTTAAATCAAATATTTAAATAAATTCGATATGAATGGATATTAGTTAGGTGGTTAGAGAAGAATTGATAAAAAAAAAGGAAGATCTTTAATAAATGAAATTCTTTACTATTTATAAATTGAGATTAAGAATAGTATTTTAATGATTAATGAAATCAAAATGAAAATTTTGAGATAAATAATAAAGAATGAAAAATAAAAATATGTGATAAATATAATAAAAAAAGTGATGGAATAAGTTGCAATAATAAAATAAAATTTATTGGTAGAATATTGTATATAATTGATAAATTAAATCAATAATTGATGAAAAATGTTGTGATTGATAATAATAATTAATATTTAGATAAAGATGAGTGATGAAATCGATTAGCATTTGGAAATGCAAGAGACAAATATTATGCTGTTGTAACAATTTGAGAACGAGAATGGGAGTTAAGAAGGGATGAGTCCATATTTGTATTCTGAAAATTCTGATTTGGCATCTCCAAAGAAGAAATCGAGAAAGAAAGAGAAGATACTTGAAAAGCTTTTATCTAACAAGGCAAAATTTAATGAAAAGGCTGCGTTATTCAATTTGATAAATTCACTATAATTAGTATGGTTATTGGAAAAGCATAGGCAATTACTCTTTACAATTTGACTTCAATAATAAATATAGAAGGATAATCGAATTTGAAATTTTATGATACTTCATCCATATTTAGTTATTACAAATGGAGTAGACAAGGATTCACAGTATATTATTTGATAACAATATTGGTGATGGTTCATGTATTGAAATTATTAACTTGCTTGGTTGGTAAGTATTTAATATGAATTAGGGTATTTTTGTGTTGTATAAAAGAGTGAATAATTATTAACAATTTTTATGATGTTGACATTCACTTGTGTAATAACAAGGGGAATAATAACAATATTGTTGTTAATAGATTACGGTCAAATACTATAAACCTAGTCATATGTTTATGGAGATAAAGATAAAATAGCTTAATCTTAAACAATTTAATTTACAGTTGTATTAGTGATATTTGTAGCAGTGGAAATAGTGATGGGTTTGTAGAGTTTATTATATGCAGGATAAGCAAAAGAGAAATATAAATGTAAAATAATATTAGATTATTAATTAAAGAAATGAGAGTGAATGAAAAGAAGATAGCTTAGCATTATCAAATAGCTTACTAAATAACTTTAAGATAATTCATGGGTTGATTATGTTATTAAATATATATAAATTATGTTTATTAAATTAAGCAATTTATATTTACATTTAGATCTGGACCAAATCTCTTATTGTGTTTTTATTTTAAGAGGTGTAGGTTGTTTTTGGTTTAGAATATAAATTTTAATTTGGTTTGGTGTACAAGTTTATTTGCATAAATAACAATATGATCATCCAATACTGTGAGAAGAATTAAGAACATTATAAAATAATGAATAAATGATTCAATTAGCAGGTTATTGATTAAAATTATCAATTAATATGGGCTATGAGGCATTGACAATGTTATGAAATATAATAAAGATTAAGAAACATTATAACTTAATCTATGATTCCATCTTGAGGAACTTATCGAAGAACATTATATTATATAAAATTAAAAATAGATGCTCGTAAACGAAAAGTACCAACAACTTCATAAGAAATTGAAGTGCAAGACAATACTAATATTGGAATATGGTTTATATAATTATGTTAAAAAAAATAGAGTACATTGTATATAATAATTAATTTATAAAGTATAAGGGTTTTAAGAACATAAATCCATAGACAATCATTAATTATAATATAGACAAATCCTTAAAACAAGAAGTTATTTGGTTAGAGTATATAACTTAATGAATAATTTAAAGAAGTATAAATAAGAGATGCATAAGGTATTATCAATTAAAAAATTGGAATACTTAAATTGAATAGTGCATTTCTTATTATAATTAAATTAATAATTTATTTCATTATTAAAATTAAAATTTGTGATGAAAATCAATTGGCTCATGAATTAACTTATATTTATATATAAGCTATATTGATTCAATTTGCATCACCACTCTGATCTCTTATATAATTAGATTTTATGATGATATTTGTATAAATCACTCCACGATGAGGTTTCATTGATTATGCAATTATACCCTGATATAATATTATATATACTCATATCATTTAAATCATTATTTAAGTACCATATTAGTACTAACTAAAGTTACCAAGATTATATTCTAAGTAATTTCTTTGGTATAATTAACTTATGTTTTCGTTAAGATTATAATTTATAAAAGGAGAATTTGAACTAATCAAAGAGCTAGATATGAGAATATAATGGGAATTGAATAAGAATAGTAAGTAATTATCTACTTTTATTGTTAAAGAACTATATTAATAATTCATTCATATAATACAAAAGAAATATTATATTTTGTTTTATTATTTTAACAAATTATGTATGTATAAATAATTTCGACTAATAAGTTATAAATAAATGTTTGGAATTTCCTGATTGTCTAGTTTTAGATAGATTATAAAAATTATTAAAAAGTCACTAAAGTATAATATAAATTTTAATACAGTTTCGATTGCTAAATGGGAGTTTGTCTAAGTTATTCGAATATAAGTTAAGAATACTATTTATGTTCATATTTGGAGCTATCCTATAATAATCTATGTTGAATTAAATATTACAGTTTTATAGAAGAACATTTTCAAAAAAATAATTGATGAGATGCAATTATTTATTGAAATGGATTTAGGAAACTTTTTACATAATTTGCCAGTTAATCTCGATAATAATTGATTTCATTACATATTAAATTAATAGAAGGAAGAAGAGATTAATTTCTCGGAAATTTATTAATGAAAGTGCAATTGATAATAAAACTAGTGATTGAATAAAATTCGAACAATTTATTAGAGATGCAATAAATTCATTTATCTTTAATTACCTAAAAAGAGTTTAAAAGATGGTATAATAAACTTGTGATTTGAAATAAAATTAATTGTCTAAGCAAGAGTATGAAGTAAATTTATTGTTGAGAAGGTAGACTAAAGTTTAAATATGGGATATATAGTAATAATTAGCTTTTTGAGACAAAGGTGTAAATAATAATAAATATAAGGAAATGAAATAGTATAAAATGCTTATTCATCCCATAAGATAGTTTTAAGTGATTTTACCTTATCTAAAATATTAATTATTTATTTCTAAGCAATACTAAAAGTTTAAAAATAAATTAGTAAACATTTTGAAAATTACTCTTTTAAGTTTTAATAGATAGGCTGTCTAAATTGTTTTTAGATTGGTGTAGATTAGTTAGATCTATATTTTTTATTCTTTTGAGCATCTGATTGAAACAAAAAGCTCGCAATTGTAGTAGTTGATATGGAGTAAACTATTTTTAAAAGTATTTAGATAGATTTTGTTGCAATATAAATTATATGATGAATGAAAGATAACATACAAATAGCAGCAATTTGATAGAATAGTTATTGAAAAAAATGAATCTTTTTAAAAGTAGAAAAAATTGAAACCAGTAATTGTTATTCAAACATTTATATACCAGAAATTGAGTTGCAAGAATAATATTCTAACAAAATAGAGATTAATTTGAAGTTGAAATAAATGAGATGAAAGTAAATAATTATAGAATTATATTTATTGGAGATATAAAATTAAAAGAAAATAATGGACAAATATGGTGAAGAAAAGTGTTCAATTAGTTTAAGTGAATTAAACTTAGAATTGATCTGAGTTTGGAATTCATAAAAGTTGATATTTTGAAGGGAATAGATGGGAAAAGAATGAATTAAATTTTTATATAGATTATTATTTAATCAAAAACCGAAGGTTTCTGCATCTGCGTATTGCAAGTAGAGGAATCCATCTTCTGGATCTTTGAACTAATCATAAATATTTCTGAGTTTATCATCTATTATTGAATATATTGTGTACGTTCATTCATTAAGCTTTTTCCACAATACATAAATAGAGTTGAGGTCTTCTCATCTAATTGTAATTTCTTTTTGATTGTATTTTTGAATTCATTAAAAAAGAAGCTAGAATTTACTAAAAACCTATTTTGAATCATTTAAATATAGTTACTTCACTTTTTACAATTAAGGTAATTTGCAGCCTGGGATCCTTTCTACAATTATTGGAATCATGTCAGGATATTTTGCTAGTTGTTCTTACACTCTTTTTTTTCTCTCCTCTAAAGTGTGAGATTCTTTGTAAGTTTAAGTCTTTGTCTTTTACATTTATTATTATTTCTAAAAAATATTAAAATAATATATTTTATCAGGTTCAAGTACTTTATAATCTTTATACAATCTCTAACATTTATTAATTAAGTTAAATAATTTATTATTACCAACCATGATGGCAATGTGTTCTAAGAAAGCCTATCTTAAAAGAAGGACTGTTGATGATAAATGTATTATTTTGTTTACTAATAAATAGATGATGTTGATACAAATATCTTTCAAGTTAGATTTGATTGTTTAAAAGAAAATGTAGTCAAAATAAATCAGGGTGATCCCACTCTGTGTTAGTAATGTGAGTCTGTTTTAAATAAATATTCAATCATAGAAGAAGATGTTTAAAATTAATAATTTGATAAGTAAGTGTGGAAATGTGAGTTTTGCAATCATAAGAATTATATTCAAATAGAGAAAGAAGAGATACCTAATAGTGAAGACAAGGTTTATCTCCTTTAATCAGTTCAAGAATAATAAGTGAAAGTAGAGGATACTGATAGTTCAATAATATTTTGCATTGATACAAGTGGTTCAATGTCTAGTACAGTAGAAATAAAGGGAAAAGCAAATTTTAAACATGGAATTTCAAGTGAAGAATATGAAATGCTTAAATAATTTATTGAGCCTGGAGATGAACATTAAATTTGGCCATAATTCAATACAAATCATGTAACATATGTTTCGAGAAAATAATGTGTAATTGCTGCAATCGAATAATAAATAGGAGAAATAAAAAAGAAAAATCCAAATAAGATAGTTGGATTGGTTACATTTAATAATGAAGTGGTAGTTTATGGCGATGGTTCCGAAGTTCCAATTACAATTGCAGGAGATAGACTATTTAAATAGGATGAAATTGAAACTCTATTAAATGGCACTTCTAAATAACTAATGAAATATCCAATTCAAGTTTAAGCAGATACTTTGATGAAGAAATTTGAGAAAATCTAAGAAAAAGGACAAACTGCATTAGGTCCAGCACTAATATCAGCTTTAGAATTAGCTAAAGTTGGTAAACCTGGTTCTATGATTATTATTTGTACAGATGGATTAGCCAATTTAGGATTAGGATCTTTAGAAAATGATGCAAATCAATAGTTCTACGAATCTTTAGGTGTCTATGCTTAATAAAATGGAATAGTGATTTCTGTTGTTACCATAAAAGGAGAAGGATGTAAAGTTGACATCTTAGGATCATTATCAGAAAAAACTAATGGAACTGTAACTAGAGTGAAACCAGAAGAAATCGAAAAAGATTTTGCTAATATATTGAAAGATGAATTGGTCGGAACATAAGTTTAATTAGTGGTTAATTTGCATCATAGTTTAAAGTTTAGAGGTGAAGATGATCCTAAACTTGATAATAAACTTAAAAGAGATATTGGCAATGCAACTATTGCTACTATTTAAACTTTTGAGTATTAATTAAAGAATGATGAAGAATTAAAAAATGAATAAATTGATATCTCAAATCTAAAAGCAGTTCCATTTTAACTTAAAGTTTTTTATAATAATTTACATGGAGATAGATTAATGAGAGTTGTTACTAAATAAGTTTCTACAACAGAAAATGCCAAAGAAGCTGAAGAATAAGCAGAAGTTGAAGTCATTCATAGAAGAATTGTTTAAAAGTCTGCTTAATTAGCTAAAAAGGGAAATTATTAGGAAGCTTAAACATATAATCATTAATGGGAAGGATATGTTTAAAATAATAATAATATCAATAATAATTTATCTAATTAATAGAAAAATTTTGATTTTTAAATACATAATAATCGGTTGTAAACAACTGTAGCAAATTAAGAATTTAGAAAAGAAAGAGCAACTTTAAATTTTATATAACCATAATAATAATAATAAACAATTCCGTAGATTCAAGATAATCAAATAGCATTTAAAAAACCAAATTCCTTAAATATGCCAATAAAATTGGAAAATGCTTAAATGGTATAATAAGGGGAAGATAATTTCAAAATATAATAAAATTGTATAGAGGAAGATGAAGATTAAGAAATGGCAGATTTATTTTAATTTGAATAAGGAAAATATTGAAATTAATTTTTACAATTAATATTCTATTAATTAATTTATTTCATCGATATTTTTAAACTAAGACTGTAACCTTTTTATAAATAAAGATAAAAAATTTTGATTATCAATATTTATCATTAGTGTTATTGAAAATATTTTAAAATATTTTTATTTCTTTCTCATTCTATAAATTAGTTTGTCTAATCAGAGTATATTTATAAGTTCTAAATACTTAGATTTAAACATAATATATAAATTTAACAACAAATCTCAATATTTTAAATTAATTCACTTAATAATAAAATTCTTATCTATATAATTAAATAGTTAAAAAAAAATCTATATTGTTATTTTTATTAAAATGATAATTTTAATTATTTTATCTTAAACTTTCTACAATATAATTATCTGATTGGATTATCTATTAAATATTATTATCATCAAGTCTATTAAATGAATAATTTTTAATTTTATCAAATATTTTGTATTTCTAGCAATTCAACTTATAGTAATAATTGTAATTACTTTTTAAGTATTATTATTTGAGAGTTTGATAAATTGATAAGAGTTTGATAAATTGATAAAAATAAATATAATTTTGAATAAATTAAATTTGATTTGATCATCAAGTATATTATTTTATATTAATTTTGCTTGAAACAATTATTAAAAATATAACTGTCATGCAAATTGAACCCAAGTTAATAAAATTACAAATAAACTTAATCTAATGGTAACATAAATATACAGTTTTTTCGAATGCAGTTATATATGAAATTTAGATATTGGTTGAAGAGAATATTAGATTTTAATAATTAAAATATTGAATGGATTAAAATAATTGACTTTTCTTTTGAATTTAATGGAATGGCAGAGTATTCAGACTATTCTATCGAAAAGAAGTTGAAGTTTATTGATTGAGGTAAATCAAATAAATAAGAAAAAAAATTTTCTTATTGATATTTAATGAATTTAAATGTATGAGAATATTAATAAATTCTAGAGAATTGATGGAAAAACTATTTAAATAATTCGTATTAATTAAGAATTGAGATGTTATAATTATGCAAATTGAATTAAATGAGTAAAATCATTTTTCAATAATAAAAAGATTTCGTCATTAAAAACTGATATTGTACTCTATAAATTGTAATAAAATTAAAAATAAAATCATTAATAATCATAAAAAAATATTAATGATAAACTTTGTGGATACATACGAAGATCAGAAACAAGATTAGTTTGAGTAGGAACTTGAAATTTTTGGTTTTTTGAGTTCTCCAAATACATTACATATGTCTGATCAAGGTTAAAACTCTTGTTTAGATTAAGGTATATAATATCATTAGAACTTTCTTAGATTCAAATCTATCAACTCCATAACAGGAAGAAATTAAAAAAATAAAATTACCTATTCAAAGAAGACGTCCTCCAAAAAGAATTCAATATACTTATCATAAGAAAAAGAAGCGCCCTGCTCCAAAACCAATTATTCACATAAAAGAAAATGGACTAAAAGTGTGTCTTGTTATGGAGAAACCCAAATCTAATGCACATCCATTCTCTTCTATTGAAGATAAGAGAATCTTGGAACTCGTTCTTAAAATTGGACCAAAGTTTTATAAAATATCAAAATCATTTCCAGGCAAGAGTGTTAGCATGGTCAAGAATCGTTATTACAAACACCTTCGTTATAGATGGGATGAAGTTATGGGAAGGTATTTTAGATTTAATAATCTTTTAGTGAGTATAAACATATGAATTCTCTTCCAGAAGATTATCCTGTTGAAGGTTAAAATGGATTCAGATTTAGTGATATCAGTGAAGAACATGATTCCGAATGTTGAATATGTTCGAGAAAATCAGTATAGTGACTATATTTTTTGTTTACATCGAGTTATATAATATATTTTACTTTTATTATAAATTATTCAGTTTTTTCATCCTAAAGGATAATAAATGTTTTATTAGATTTATTTTAAATTTATTTAAATTGTTCAACATAATCAATCAGAATTCATTTATATTAATAAATTTATTTTACAAATTTTACTTACAATTTATATTTAAATAAAGTGTTATGTTTCCATCATCTCTTTATTTATACTATAATGTATTTAATTTTATTAACATTATTAAACTTAAAATTTTCTATTTTTTTCTATTATTTTTAATAATTAATATATAAATGAATCAAATTTATGAAATCCATAAGTATTTATACTATATTCCTACTATATTTTAGAAACACTTAAGAGTCTAATATTTAATCGAAATCGCAGCCAACTATTAAAAATCAACTCTTTAATAAAGCTGAAAATGCTGCTAAAATTATTGCCCAAGTAATGGCAATTGAAAAAATTGAAACTAGACTCCCTAAAATTGGAGGTTGGAATGAATATTTAATCTAATCAGAATTTAAATAGCAAAATCGATTTATCAATTAATTACAAATAAAGCATACTAATATTGAAAAATGCTAAGAATTAGAATCAGCTTTATCGGATTATAGATAAATCATAAATTTATTTACGAATTTGATATCCTAAGAAAATTCAAGCTACATCTTATCTATCTCAACTTCCTCAGAAATTTAAACTATAAAACCAGCTTTTAATCTATTAAATCTTTTAGATAATTTCCATTTATAATCAATTATTGATTTTCATAATGTATTACAAAATGATCCAAAAGGAGAGGAATTAAAAGAAAATATAATAAATTATTAGCAAAAATTATCTCAATATCTATATTTTCATCTTATTTAAGAGGAGGATCCTAATTTAAAATTACTTTTGACTTTAGTTTTAATGAATCATACTTAAAATAATTAAAAGATTCTTTAAATCTTAAACAATTATATTAATTCATTTGACAAATTTGAAAAACAAAAAGTAGTTAATTT
This sequence comes from Paramecium sexaurelia, assembly GCA_000733375.1. Lineage (NCBI taxonomy): Eukaryota > Ciliophora > Oligohymenophorea > Peniculida > Parameciidae > Paramecium > Paramecium sexaurelia. Next base: position 215,168 of record JPFM01000065.1, read on the forward strand.
TTTGAAACATATTATTTCAATTTTTGATGAATTGTCAGAATATTTTAATATTCTCATTTAAGTGATCAATGATTAATCAATTTAAATAGATAGAAAGCTATAATTGAATAAAAAATAATTTGAAATTATTCTATTAATTTTAGATAATTCTAATTATCATTCTTAATAATAATCAATTTTATTACATTTAAGTATTGCAAGTTCAGATGTTATAAGAAGTATAAAATGGATATATAATCCTGAATGCTCATAAGAATTTGTTATAAGTTAATAGAAAGAATTGACCAATAATTTATCTATAAAAGTTGATTAGAACATTTTATAAGATTTATTTTTACTTTTATAGAAGCTACGTTCAGTCAAACTTAGATTATTGATAGAGAGAATAATTGAATTTCATTAAAAAAAAGAAAGAGAAATTAGACTTGAATTTTTAGAATTTAATATTTTCTTGCCTTAAGATTAAGAAACTCTAAATAATATTGAATTTGCTTATTCTAATTAGATATAAATTCAATAATTACCATTTAATAGATTTCAATCAGATTTATTAGTAAATAATACTATTTATTCATTTTCAAAAATCTTAAATTTAGTAGCCTAATGCGATAAAGAATAATCTAATTAAAATGGTTAATTATTCAATACAAAGGCTAAGATGGAGTTGAAATAATTAATTTCTGATCAAATTGCTAATTTTGGTGCTTAATATTTACCTAATTTAATTAAAGAAGATCAAATAGATAATTTGAATGATGTAAGATTGAAGATGAGAAAAATTTTAGTTTACTTTCTTTGGTTGTAAAAAATAGAATAGAATACATTCGAAGAGTTATGGCGTTTTTCAGAATAATTAAGAATTTATGTAGAAAAACTAGATTAATAAACTATTTAAAATTAACAAAGTACATATGTATTACCCACCTTGAATTCAATACTGTCAAATTATTAGCGTCCTTAAAATGAACCTTAGGAATACTAAGTTGAGAAGAATTGTATTCTGAGTTAGATATCTGATCAAACTGATTTTGAGGAAATGATGAATTTAATTGAACAATATGTTCAGACAGATAAATAGGAATTTATATATAATATGAAGTAATATTATAAGAAGGAATATAAGATTTATTTAGAATAATTATAAGTAAAGAGTTCTGAACATGTACAATAAGCGATCAGATGTATATTTGAAAATGTTGATGTTTGAATAAAATAATCAAATGAATAATTGTTTTTCATTCATATTTCTTAAATTGATTAGAAAATTATGTTTAATTATTCTAATATTATTAAATATATTGATCTTTCGTTAATGGTGTCAGATTTTATCTAGTTTCCATTAAATTCTAATATGGATGATTAAATGAGGATTACTATTAATTTTAGCTAATTATATTTTATTTTTGTAATAAATTCGATTAGTCAACTTTTGCGTAATTCTTTTATGATTAATATTGGATAAATTAATTGGAATTTGAAGCTTACTTTTCCTATTCAGTTTGAATGTGAGAATTTATTTAATCATTAGACGATTTCTAAGAAATAGTGAAATTTTAAATAGCTGATTATTTAACAGTTTAAAATGGGTTTAAAGGATCGTAATACATATTTTTAAGTTAGTCTTTTGATAAACTTACAATAATCTCAGTTTATTCTAGGGAGGAGTCTTCTTATGATAACATATATTAATTAATATGATTAATAATTATACTTGATTTGATTTCATATCTTAATTTGAATGAGATGATAAATAATAGAATTAATCTAATTTAAATTAATTTATATAGTAATAAGAAAAATAAAAAGTAATATATATTTAATAATTATTAATAATTGATATGATTAAGATAAATGTCGAAATAAAGTCAATCAATATACTTCAGTCCATAGATGTTTATCCTCATTAAAAAGGTACTAATATTGTAAATTTAATTTTGAACAAATTAAATTTCGATAATGAGACTAGATAAGGTTTAAAGAGCATTTTATTAGTTGATAACACTTAAGTTGATGTGAATAAAACAATTGCAGCACTTGATATAGAATAATACTCATAAATAGAGATAAAATTGACCAAATAAATATAGGTTGATTGTCATCATCAATATCTTGGTTAAATTTCGATTGAGGTGGATGCTTTTGAATCAGTAAATGTTTATAAAAGGCAATTGATTTAGAATTTAATAAAAATTAAGACATGTGAAATTACTATAACAAACTTATAAAATGGTGTTTAATTAAATAGAGATTCATGGGCGAAATATGGAATTGTTAAAAATATCGCAGTTGGATTATCTGTATCCAAATTATAGAAAATAACATTCAACTAAGAAACTAAATAAATTAGGATTGATCTTTTTTAACCAATTGCAAAAGCTATTAACTCATTCCAAACTTAAAACTAAATAGATGAATTTTTAATATTTAAGTTTAATTCTTAGCCTATACTCCCAGATGAAATTTTTGAAAATTAAAAAATATCACTTGATTAAATATGGTAAGCAGAGATTGTTTAAAATGTAACCTATTAAATATCTTCATAATAAGAAGGTATATTAGAAATAATTGTAAATGAAAATACTGAAATAATTGAGATGATCAGAACGATAAGATAAAAATTTAAAATAGGTAATACTATACCGCTGTATTTAAATTATAAACTTACTAATTGTCCAATTGATTTGAACAATACAGTAAAATAAGAACAAATACCATCACATAGTATATTGAATCTAATAAAAGAGCCCTCTGATGATAAAATTAATATTATATTAGTTGATAAAAAAAATTAGAACAAATAGATTGAAAGAGTGGCTATTAGCTCGACTTTACAGGAATTGGATATCTTAATAAATTTCGATTAAAAAACTCAAATTCGTTATTATATTGATCAATAAATCAAATAGAGAAATTAAAGTATAATATAATTAGATTTGAAATCAGAAAGTATCATTGAATATGAAATTACATAATAATTAGAAGACTAAGCTGAAAATAACTAGATTGCTTAAGTCAAAGTAGACGAATTATATGAGCCAAGTGAAGATGAGATCAAAAATATTAGAATTAGATTTCAAAATAAATACACTAATAATACTAAATAGATTGAAATTTAAACAAGTGAAGTTGTACTTGTTGGATTAAAAGAAGTCATTAAGAATGAACCTATCTAAGATCCAAAATATTATAATGTTTACTTTAACAATAAAAAAATTGATGTTAAATCCGGATTTGATCAATTAAACATTGTTTAAGATTCTATTTTAATTTACTTTACTGAATATATTATTGTTAAAGTATTTCAAGATTAGAATTGTTTTGAATAGATTGTTGATTAGAATCTGTCTATTACTCAAATAGAACAAGATGTTAAAAAAGAGCAAAAACTTGATTAATAATTAATTCTATAATGTATTCCTTTTGAAAAGAAAAATATGTCATTAAAACAATTTTTATACGAGAATAAGGATTTTAGATTTGAATTTGAGTCTAAAAAAGCAGTTACTGGTAATTGTACTATTCCTCAAGTCAAGTAGGTAGATTTTCAAATATTAGTTGAAGAATTTGGTGCTAATATATAAGTAAGTATAACTTAAGATGAAAGTTGTCATGCTATTTGTGAGAAGATCAAGAGGAAATGTTAATTGCCTAGAAATTAAGTGATTGAATTGTATATTGGCGATTTAAAAATTCTTCAATCCTATACTGTTTAACAATTAACTAATTTGCTTGATCAAAGTGGGAAAAAGATGAAAGCAACTTTCATTACTTATTTAGAATTATATTTTGAAATGGATAATGGAATGGAAAGGAAAAGTGTCAATGCTTAATTAGAGGAGAAATTATAAGAAGTTGCTATAAAGAATAATATACAAGGGGATAAATTTACTTTTAACAACTAAATTTTAGAACCAAAGCACCTTATAAAGAATTTGCCAATTTTTGACAAAAGTGTCATCAAATATAGCACAGCCCAACTACAAATTTGTTTCGAAAACCTAAGAACAGGAGAATTTGAAATGATATACGTTTTACCAGATGAGACTTTGCAAGGGCTAAGTGATAGAAGAGGAGTTAAAATAATTAGATGTTTTTATGGAGGATAGAGTTTGGATTTGTCAACAAAAATCAGCAATATATAATTTAAGGATGATAGAAAAATTACTTATGAATAACAGATAGCTTTACATGAACCGTCAGATTGCGTCCCATAGATATAAAATATTCAAAGTGTAGTAAAATTTAGTGTTATATTTGGATAAAGAAAGCTAATTTATAATGCACATCCCAGTGCAACCATTTTTTAAATCAAATAAAAAGTTTATTCAGAATTAATAGAAGGATAAAGAATTGATATTTAAAGGCTGATAATGAGATTTGAAGATAGAATTTAAGATGATTAAAAAACATTATCTTCTTTTGGTAATGCTGAAATTGTATTGTAACTTGAATAGGATCAATACGATAGTGCTTTTTGAAGTATTTTATAATTAAAAAATTATTAAAATTATTATTTTGTTCTTTATATAATTTTAATGACCCAATAAATAATTATAGTAATATAAAAGTTAATTATAAAAATTAATGTTTTCAGGAGAAGATGTAGATTTCCTAGAAGAAATGTATAAAATTAAAGAGATTGGAAAGATCGGAGAAGGAAGCTTTGGAAAAGTGTATAAAGCAATAGACTTAATAGATAATACTGAATGCGCTGTCAAGGTTAAATACTGTTGTAAATATTAAGGTTGTTTCAAAAACACTTTTCAAAGATGCATAAGTTGAGTCAGATATTTATTAGTAGTTAAATCATCCTCATATCGTCTAATGCAAAAGAGTACTTTAGCATTCTTATGAAGATTACAGAAAATAAGAATTAATTTTTTTTAATTATGGAACTAATGAAAGGTGGAACCTTAGCTTAACACATGAAAGATGAGCATACTGATGAAGAATTGGCCATGATAATGAAAGGAATTCTCTTAGCAGTTCATTATTTACACGAGAAAAGAATTATTCATAGAGACTTAAAACCAGAAAATATCATGTTTGCTACAAATGACATAAAAACTGTTAAAATTGCCGATTTTGGATTAAGCTTCAAATTTGCATCTGAAGGCATGTTTTACAGTTTATTAAATAAAAAGTGTGGAACCATTATATATATGGCACCTGAATAATTTAAAGAGAAATTCGTAATTTAATTATATTAAATAGATAGTATAGCAAACAAATTGATTCATGGAGTTGCGGAGTTATTATGTACATGTTATTGAATTCTGGTTAGCATCCATTTTATAATAAGAATGAAACTAGAGAATAAGTAATTAAGAAAATTATGAATCCATAATGGCATTTTACAGATAAAATGAATCCCTTAGCAAAGGATCTTATATCTAAGTTGACTACTATTGAACCAATTGAGAGGTATAGTGTAGGATAAGCATTAATTCATCCATGGATTACTAGGAATTTTCAAGATAAAATACCTTTAACTTATAATGAACAAATCTATTAATTTATTAAAGATCAATAAATTCGCAATGTAATTAAATATAACAAATTAAAATAGTCTTTTAAATTACTCTTTTTTTTATAATATTTAATGAAGAATTGTCCCATTTAATAGCCATATCCAGATGATGAGATATTACAAAAATTAAGTGACAAAAAAAAACAATAACAATAATATTAATCTTTGCCAAATCCAAAATCATAAAAATAAAGAGTTTTATCTAATAATCAAAAAATTAAAAATTTAAGATCTTCAAGTCCTAGAGATTAGAAATAAAGGTAAAAATCAAAATCAAAGCCCAAGACTTCATTTGAGAATTTAAATACTCTAGAAGATTAGAAATATACTATTGCCTCTTTCAAAAAATGCTTTTAACAAAAAGCTGTTGTAAGACCAAAAACTATAGAAGAAGCTTTTAATGAAAATTCGGCTAAATCGAGATAATTTATCAAATAAAAATTAGAGTTGCCTCCATTAAAAAAAAAATGATTTCAATTACTAAAATCTATAGAATAAATATAATTTTCTTGATTAATATTTCTCTACATATATAAAAATGATATTTTGAAGTGAAAAGTTTTATTTTTTCATGATTTGGAAAAAGAAATCATTTGAAATCCTGGTAAAACCTTTGGTTTTGATAATTTTAATTGCTTACGTTTATTCAAGTACTTGGTTGACACGAATCCTAATCTCAAGTAAAATCTTTATGTTTATATATGTTTAGATATACCTTTAAAGATGATTACACTCTCTTCCACATTTTTTATGAAATGCTTACATTCTATTGACAAATCTTTTAAATTCATTGAAAGTAATCTATTTATTCTTATTTAATTTTTAAATCAGTTCAATGAATTCTGGAACATTTTGGAGGTTTTAAAACATAGTCATTAAAATATTATCTGTTAATTCCGGTGCTAATTCATAACCTGGTGTTCTATTAATTGCTTTTTATATTATCTCTTATTCATGTTACTCAGGTATATCATGCAATACTTAATCATACATAATCTATTCCTCTTCTTGATCTTACTAATAATTATACTGTCTCAAATCATCATCTGTATTTTTCTTTAATATACTATTTTCTCTCGGTGTTAAACTCTATAATTGAGTGGCATAGCTTGTATGAATCTTACGATGATTGATTTTCTAATTTTTCTCTTCTTATCTTTCTAAAATTCTTTATTTTAAAGATTAAGTTTATTAAGAAGATTAATAATCAAGAGCATGTAACGATAATTATCTTCCTTACAATTGAGAATTTTCAGATTCAGATTTTACACTTTACAATTTCTTCTTTTATATAGTTTAAGAAGGTGATGGAAAAGATCCAGTTAATGTTGAATTTAGATGTTAATAGGAAATTTAGTTTCTGGGTGATTGTATAATAGAGTTATTATTTGATTAAATAGGAGTAATATTATTTGCAATATTACCTAAAGAATTAAAGTGAAAAGTACTGCTAGTTGTTAATTGTTAAGAATTATTTTTATTATATGATCCAGTTATTCTAATATTATCAATTTAATCAGTTGTCTATCTATTTAAAATTTTATCAGTTTAAGTTGATACTTCAAATTTTTAAATATAATCAGTTTATAATTATTAATCTTTATTTTGTTTGGAATTTATTTATTTTTTTGTTTTATCAGACTAAATTTATTATTTTTATTGTTATTACTATTATTACTATTATTACTATTATTATTGTTATTATTATTATTATTATTATTGTTATTATTAATTTTTTATTGAATTTTAATTACCCAAACTTATATTTTAAGACGATTTCATTCTTATATTTGATGAATTAGGAGATAATTAATTTGATGAAGAATTCATAATTTTTAATGTTTCCATTTATCTTTAATTATAATTAGTAAAATCCTACTTGTTTTGAGATCCTCCAACAGAAGACATAATCCTATTACTAGGGATTTACCTTTAATATGAAATTTATTCAGTAGGTATACTGACTTTGATAATAGGTTTATCAAGATTCATTTCAATTTCAAATGAATTTTAAAGTGAATTTCTTTATGTAGTATATTATTTAGATTATTTATCCAAAAATCTCGTTGAAATAGGTTCCATCTCTTTGGTAATTGAACTATTGTCAACAACATCATTCTATAAGAGATCATTCTCTTCGATATCTTTGATTAATTCTGCAAGATCATTAATTTATGAGGTAGCTTTTTATTCTAAAATGTATTGCATTTAAGTTAATCGACGAGTTTAATTGTTGACATCTAATGCATTAACCAATTTGACTAATCTTTCCATTTACTAAGTTTTCTTTTAAATATTGTAATTTTCTTTAGGTGAGAGTAATATTTATTGTTTGGAAGATTGTACTTATGATTAATCTCTACTTGTTGTTCTAGGATGAACTGTTTTACCATTGACAACAACTTCGTCATTACTACTCTAAGATATGTAACCTCTATCACTATTTTTTTTAGCTAAACGCACATAATTATCTAATTTTGATTTGATTTCAGTTCTATCACTTTCTATTTGATAAAATTATTATTGTAACATTCTATATTAGATATCCTTTTGATCATTCTTAATTTCTAATTCTAAGATATAATGTTCTTTTTTGGCAAGATCAGTTTAAGTTTATTCAAGCTTATTTTTAAGTGTGATAATATCATTAACGTATTAAGCACAACGACAATCTTCTTTATGCATAACTTTTTTTTTGATTTTACCTTTCATTTCATTAATTATCTATTATTATTTATCTTTCTCTTCTTATCTATGTTTCATCTTTTACATAACTGCTATAGCAGTCTATTATTATATTTAATGGATATGTTATTAAAGAAATTAAACAGTGTGATCAAACTTTTAGACTCCAAAATTCTCAGGATTCACTGATTTTAACACTTATTCTAAATTCAATCTTCTAAATTGAATGTCTGAAATTAATAAATCAATATCCCCTGGCTTACCTTAGTATTCTATATCTAATTATTTCTTATTAGCTATAGCATCTCCTAACATAACAATAGTATCATTTGTGAATTCTAACCATTCTCTAATTTCTTCTTCATTCTTTAAAATTTGACTTGATGATTTCTAACAATTTTCATAATAATCAATAACAGTACTAGTACCTACATCCTAAAAACCTTTAAGATTACGAGGTTTTTATTCCTTACATTTATAATCACACCATGGTATTTAATGAATATTTTTGATTTATTCGACATTACCTAATTAGTCTAAAACCGACACACTTCCTAATTGTAAAGCATTAACAAACTCAGGAATTTTTGTTGTTACTAATATTTATTAAGGTTCTGAGATGGGTTAAATTTTTAATTATGTATTCTCAACCATTTCTCTTATGATCATAAAGAGCTTGTCCATAACATTTCCAAAATCTAAATTTATCTCTCTCTACACAATTAAAATGCATTCAGAGAAGACCTCATAACATTCCATCAATATTTTAGAATTAACTTATTTACTTTTCTTTTACAGATGCTCAACAATATTTTAAAGCTTTTTTACTTATTCTTCCATTTAATAAATTAAGAAATGAGATTAATAATTTAAAGATGTTTGAGTGGTTCAGTATCCGTAGGTGATCAACTCGTATCTCAAATAGGAAAAGGATTAGTAGTTCTGTTGGGAGTATTAATCATATATTTATAAGTCTTTAGATTCATGAAAGAGATACCAAAGAAGTCGCTAAGAAGTTGGCTCATAAATTATCTAAAATAAGATTATGGGAGAAAGAGAATAAAGCTTGGAATGGATCATGTGTGGATTTTAATTATGAAATACTTATTGTCTCTTAATTCACATTATATGCTTACATGAAAGGTAATAAACCCGATTTCCATTATGCAATGGATGCCGATAAAGCGAGAGTAATATTTATCTATCATTTATAAAAAAGGAATTGTATGAATATTTCGTTTCTGAATGTGGAAAGGCATACAAACCAGAAAATGTTAAAAAGGGTGCATTTTAATAATACATGGCAGTGAATATAGTAAATGATGGACCAGTCACAATTGAAATTGACGAGATGGAACCTGAGAAATAATAAAAATAATAGAAATAAGATAAATAAGATAAATAAGATTAATAATTGTAGTAATTACCATAGAAGGAAGATGAGAATTAGATTCAATAAATAAGTTGAATAAACAAACATATATATATCTTTATATATTATTAAATGAGTTCAATTTCCTGGAGCTTCACTTTCTAAAGATCTCATTATTCTTTGATGCAAACTATTAATAGAGCTCAGCATATGCTATTCAAATTTTAACAAGAATAATAAATCTTTTGTCATTTATTATTTGCTTGAGAGTTAACCTTGCATTGTATATTGTATTTATTTCAATTTCTCTTTTTTATCCTTTTTATCGCTTTTAGAGAAAGGCATGATTTATCTTTCTGGCTTAATATGCATTTGAGAAGACTTGACTTCTTCTACAGGTTCATCTTCATTGAAATCAAATGAAATTTCACTTTCTGACATAATAATTTTAAAGCATATAATAATTTTATTATTATTATATAAAGATGGAACTGTATGGTATTATTTGGTTAACCAATATATAAAAAAATGTAATCAACCAAAAGAAAATAGAGAAATAACTCAATCGAATATTTATTAGAATAGATTTATAAATATTTCCTTTTTTATATTTATTTTCAATTATCAAGTATTTTTCATAAATCTAAATAATTAATTATCTATTTTCCTAAATTTAAGTGCATAAATCTCTTTATTAAAATTCTAGATTTTGGGGATTATAAAGCATTAATAAATTGAAGTAGGGTATCTATTTCTGATCAGAGTTATAGAGTGTGAATTCAATTTGAACAAAAGAATGATAGGATGACATTGTTAAAAGATTAAAAACTTAAGAGTAATTCTTAAAATTTCTATTAATTAATATAAAATATAAATGAAAAAAATTGATGTCTTGGTCAATAAAAACAAGTTTAAATTAGAATATGAACTAAAATCTTAATCCTCAACTATAAATGATATAATAGAATTTGTAAATAAAATTAAAGGATTTCCAGTAAAAGCTACTGTTGATATTACAGTTGATAACAGTAAAAGAGAGAGAAACTTTTTAGTTAAAGATGCTATTATTCCAATTGTGTATATAGATTTTTCAGAAATAATAGAATAATTGACTATTTAATACTTTTCGAAAGATGATGAACACAAAATATTTTTAGAAAAGATTGATACTTGTTGGCAATTATTGGAATTAGAAAAATTAATAGCAAAAAAAATAGATTGTTATGAGTATTCGATTAGAATTATCAAAAAAAATAAAATGATTGAAAAAAATATATTGCTCTGTCAGATATTATTATTTTAATAAGAAATATAATATCTTGTTGTAGCAAAATTTTACATTAATTACAACCAGAAATAATTATTTTAAATTGATGCTTTTTAACGTTTTGATTAAATTAAATAAAAGGTAAGATAAAAATTAGGTATTCAATAAGAAATCGATCTAATATATGAAGGTAAATTATTAGATGATAAATAAAAGTATTTTTCCTATAGTATTCCATAGTGTGCTGAATTAAAATTAATTATCAAGAATAAGTAAGACATAAAAATTTGGTATAGAGACACAATATATAAATATAATGTTTCTACTGACATGACTATTTAATAGTTACTTACATATTTTAAAGATATTCATTCGCTACATAAAAATTAGTAGCTCTAAATATAATTAAAAAATATGATTCTAGATGATATGATGTTGATTAGTAATTTAGAGTTATCCAATGAAGATGAATTGTATGTGGAAGCTAAAATAAAAGAGAAACCTATGGTGATAAAATTTGTTCAAAAAGGTAAAGATTAGATTAGTTTTTAATTTAACGTATCAAATTTGGATTAAGTTTATTCGATATACAATTTATAACTTTTTAAAGGAAAGAGACTTGAATTCTTCGTAAATGATCAACAATTATAAATTACTCAAAATTTAATATTCGATTAAATTTAATTTCCCTCGGAGAACTTATAGATAAGTTATGAAATATTGTAGAATTAATTAATAACAGTATCATTTTAGGATGATGATAATGAGATTGAATAAATCTAAGTAAATCCTTAAGATGTAATCAATGATGTAATGAAGAAGAAGAAGTTTATTGAGAATACTAAAATAAAAGCTTATAAATAAGGATAATTGATTGATTTAGATGGGACTTATTAGACTGAAGGTATAAATGATGGAGATATTATTAATTATTATCTTGCTGAGTTGATTGTAAAAATAATGATAAATTCTTTAAAATATGATTAACCTTAAATAAAAGAAATCAAAATGCCTTATTTAGCTACTATAAAAGATTTAAAGTAAAAGGTAAGCGATTAGTACGATATATATGAAAGTTGTAAGATTTTGGTAGATGGATAAACTTTACTTGATCCTGTTTAATTAAAAGATATCAATAAGAATGCAATATTCAGGATAAGTAGATATCTTAATATTAAGATTGAAATAATGTTGGAAAATGATACCGAATAATCAGAAGGGAAATTCTATGAAACTGATAAGATATTAGTGATTAAGGATTAATATTAAGAAATGTTTGGCTCTGAAGTTGCAATAAAAGATGAAAATGGAAAATATTTAGGTGATGATGAAGAAATTTCATTTTATGAAAAAAAAGTCCTGAGGATTTCATAAAAAAATATTGCAATTAAATATTAAATCGATAACTTTTAATAAAAAGCTTTTTGTAAAGAATTTGATAAAAGTATAACTTTGAAGGAAATGTTGAAAATAATCACAAATCGAAAATCAAGATGTTATATCGCTAATAAACTCATGGATGAAAATATTATGTTAGTAAATTTAAATTTAGCTTCAGAAACTGTAATATAAATAGAATGTATTAAGAGAGCATAATTAATTGATTTTAATGATGGTAGAAATAAAAGAGATTTAGATTTTTATCCAGAAGAGATAATCAATAAAGTTGTAAGTCTCCATATTTAAGGAACGTTTACGATTTAATTTAACAATAGAGATATAAATAAAGAGAATACATTTAAAGCTGAAAATATTTAGAATGAAGATAAATTATTCTACAAATTACATCTGAGAATATAAATAATTAATTAAGATACTAATTAACTGTTATTATCAGAAGCCTTCAATCCTAATTAATAGATTGGTTTAATTATCAGATAAATAAATACCAGTAAATTAAAAGTTTATTATTCAAATAGAGAACTTAATTAAAATAAAACTTTATAAGAGGAAGGACTGCCAGACAATGCAATCATTTTTATTAAAGATTATAAAAAATTATTGAAATTGCATATAGATGGTAATGTACAGAATATTTATGTTAATTAAGAAAGAAATCTCCACAATCTTAAAAGTAAACATAAGTTGAATTATGAAAATTATGAACTTTATTAATTAAATAATTAGGGAGTAGCGTTAAAAGATGATGTTCTATTAAAAAATTTGATCAATTAAAATAATGAGATTGAGCTAATATACAAATTAGGAAATAACTATATAAAAATTAAATTGTATGATAGTGATAATAGAAGATATACAGAATACGTGAATTTGAATTCATAAATCAAAACATTCTAACAGGATTTTGGAAAAAAGTACAAATTAAATGTAACCGATATTTTTTTGGATGGTAGAGTAATAGAAAAAGAAATGTACTTTTCATAAATTTAATTAAATCAATATTCTGAACTTGAGATAATCGCTGACATAATTTGAAACAATGATAATTTAATGAGCAATTATCATAATAAAATCAATTTACATAGATATCATATTAATTTCTAAGCTCTAGAAGATTAACCTAGATCTAACATTACTTTCAAACCATTATTTTCATCCTTCAATCGTTACATATTCTAATTCATCAAAACCTTCTTTTTAATTCACTTTCATATTGTAATTTAGTATTCTTTTTTCATATTCTCATATTTTAATTCTCCTTGCATCTCTTAAAAACTTTGTCATAATCTATGCTATAATTTTCATCCTCTCCTTTAGAATCTCATTCTTTAATCAAAATGAACATTTCTAAAATTAGATAGAAGTTCTCTTAATGTAATTATCTTTATTAATGAACTAAATTTATTTTTTGTTGATTTCTAATTAATAAATAATATTTATTGCTGAAAATAATCAATACTTTACCATTAAATTCATTTAACTAATATGATAATCTAGTAATTATTTATTTTATGATTCATATTTTATACATTATATTCAATTATAAACAATTTAATAATAAATTAATATGAATTAAAGAAAATTAGATATTTAACTTAGAAATACAAATTAGAAGTATTGCTTTGATTACAATCCTTCATAAAATGTTATAGAAATAATACAATAATTTATTGGCAGGTTTAAATTGTCAACTAATCAATTAAATGTAAAATTGTTTTTTTAAGGTTAATGCTTGGATAACTCCTAAACGTTTGAATAGTAGGGAATTGATTAATTTAATGTTGTAATTGAAATTGAAATTATGGATAAAGTAATTATTTAATTACATAATGATAAATTAGGAAATATTTAACTTAAATGTGATATTTCTACTACTGTAAATGGATTAAATTTTATTCTTCTAAAGAAATTAAATTTTAATTCAAATTACTAAGTAGAATATTTTATTGATGAATAAAAACTGAATCATGATCATTATATACTTGAATTGGTTACATTACAAAATTTAAAATATTAGGTTTTCTCTTAATAATTCTTCTTATACAACTTAGAAAAATATGAATTAAAAATAGATGTTACGATCCCTATTTCCTAATTATGCAATCGTATTGCTGAAATGATACATGTTGATAGTTAATAGATTCAATTAGATGAAATGGAAAACAATGATCTTTTTCATCATTACCATATAGAGCCAAATACAGAATTGATATATCATATAATAGAAATTCCAAATCATAATCAAGTAATTATTTCAATTGTTTATGACCAAGAAAATAGATAGTTTACAATACGGAAAGATGAAAAAATATAAACATTAATCAACAAAATTAAAACATCATTTTTTCCTAATAATTTATCTGATGTTGAATTTAAATTGATTTTTAATGATGAAGAATTATAAAATGAGAGTACAATCTAATAATAGAATATTACAAATAATAGTGTAATATAACTAATTGTGACTAAAATGAATGAGCAAATATTTATTTAATTAAAAAACAAGGAACAACCTGATGTTATAATTAAAACCAAAGTATTTTTAGATGATTTACTTTCTGTAATAGATCGACAATTATTTTCAAACATATCTATGGAATATTTCTATTAAGATTAATTGCTTAATAAATACTTAACCTTTCGCCAATTAGAAATCACGTAAAATGATACTATAATTGAACATAAACCAAAATAAAGTGAGCAAATATCAATAAAATTTTATTCACTTGATTAAATGGATACAACAGAATTTTAAGCATAATCAGATGAATTGTTATCAAAGTATATTTATTAAGTAATTGGAAGAAAGACTAAAGAAATTTGGGTAAGCTTTAATCATTAAAAAATTGATAATATAGATAAGACTTTTGAGGAATTATAAATTTCAAATGGTTCAATATTCTATTAAGTTCTTTAAGTAGAATTGAAAGTATATTACAATGATGATATTTATGAGATTTTGGTTAATCGAGATAAAACTGTGAATGATTTATTTATTATTTTGAGAAATCACTTTTAGATATAAGACACATAAGAATTTGAATTAGAATATGGGAATTAGAATATAAAAGGTGAATTACATTGCAAAAAATTATGGGCATTATGTTAGTAACCTTACAAAATAGTTTTTTAACAAAAAGGTCAATTAAAAAAAAGTAAATAATCAATTAAGATTTATTTTAAAAATCAAAGGTAGTATGTTGAATTTAATATCAACTTAGATTAAACTATTAATTAAGTACTAAAAGAATTCTTATTTTTTAAATAATTTCCTAAAAATTAACCTGTTGAATGTTTCATGAATAATTAAAATGAACCTTTGGATGAAAATGTGTAAATAAAGGATTTAGACATATCTGAAATTTAAATTGAAGTAAAGTAAGATATAGTTGTTGGAGCATAAGATAAATAAAATATTGATCTTTTATACATTCAAATGAATTTCAATTCTAAAGTGTCTGGTCTATTAGAAAAATTAAAAGCTAAGAAATGCAATTTCTATTTTTAAAACATATTGATAAGTTAAGAAAAGACATTTTAAGAAATAGAATTCTATAATATGAATATAATAGAGTATGAAATAATTGAAAAAATTGGTTCGATGGTCTAAGTTATTTTAATCGAAAAGAATTAATAATAAGATTATGAATTAGATTAAGAATCTTCAATACAAGAGTTAAGATAAAAATTAAATTTAAAAAGTTCAGAAGAAGAAGAGCTTTTTTTAAATGACAATAGCGTTTTGAAGGATGAATAGATTCTGAAGTAGATTGCAAAAGATGGAAAATTGACATTGAATCTTAGAAGAATAATGAAGTTAATTTCAGAGTAGAATAAATAATAAACAGATAAAAAATCCTAGATCATAAATAATTAATAAGAGTTAAGTAAATTGTAGTAAGAAGAGTAGAAAAGTATTTTAGCCATATGTATATAGGATTAGAAATATTAAATTGAATTTGATATAAATAAAAAAGTAGAAGATTTACGATAATTAATAATTGAGAAATTTAATTAGAGGAATGATATAAATATTAAATACAATAATAAGATACTGAATCCAACTGATTCTATTCCAGTAACTCCCGATTTTCTTGTTGTTACTCCATTGATTATTAATATAAAAATAACAATTGAAAAAAGAAAACTAACATTTGAGAAGAAGGTTTAACCTCAAGAAATATTGGGAAATATTATTTAAAAAGTGTTTAAATAAGTTAAAATATAAAGTAATAATGTAAAATTAGAAATGGGAAACAAGGTTCTAGACACAAATAAGACAGTTTAAGAATTAGGAATAGTAGATGGAACTGAATTGAATTTATAGATTTGAAATAATAAATTTAATTATTTTATGGGTGTGTGCTGTAGTAATAATAAATCCAAGGATTCTCATAATCATAATAATTACGATTTCTTAACACCAACAAAGAGACAATTGGATTAAGATGAATATTAGGAATTAAGTGGAGAGATAAAAGAAATCTTAGAATTTTATTTGAACAATGAAAAGAATTCTCCATAAAATAAAAATTTGGCAGAGTCAAATTAGTTGAAACACAGTTTGGAACAACCAAATACTCCTTATTTTAAAGATTCTTAAGATAATGAGGAGAAATATCTATAATTGAAATAATCGAAATTTGTTGAGGAGATTATAGTAAATGAAATTAAGATTTAGGAAGCGTTCTTCTCATAAGAATAGTGAAAAGTTACCTCCTGTAGAGGAAGAAAATGAACAATAATAGTAGTATGGCTAATCCAAACATCCATTATTTAAATTCAAATGTTTAGTTTGTCTTAAAGAACATAATTGGATTCATTCATGCAATTAATAGTTGGCGTATAATGATGATAATATGATAATATGTGAAAAATGCAAATTCAAGTAAAAAATTATTGACTACGATTTTATTTGTCAATCGAATTAACAAAAATTTAGATACACAACTTAATAATTGAAAGATTTTGAATTATGAAAATATCTTAATTACAATATTTAAATTATCAATTTTATGAAACAAGCATCGTATCAAGATGCAAAATACAAAGTAATAACTCTAGGTTAACATCATGTGGGTAAGAGATCGATATTAACAAGATATTTTGAAAATTCATTTTATGAATAACCTTAATAGATTTGTCGCATGCCTCATCAAAAAATCTTTTAAACAACAAAAGGACCAATAAAACTAGAAATATGGGTACTTTATACAACAAAGTTAATCAAGGATCCAGCTGGTTAAGAGAAATACTTTGATTTGCCTTCTCTTTACTTTAGAAATTCTGATGCTGCAATAATAGTATATGATATTACAGTTGAAGAAACATTTAAATAACTAGAACGATGGATTAAGAGATTGAAAGAATGTGCATAAAATGAAAATATTATATTTGTAATAGTTGGAAATAAATGCGATTTGTAATAATAGAGAGTTGTAAAATAAATATGTATATTTTTATAATAATTTTGAGAAATTGATGAATTATGTAATTATTATAACGTAAAGCATTTTGAAGTATCAGCTAAATCTGGATTAGGAATATCTGAAGTATTAGATTATTTAGCAGTTTGTAAGATTATTTTGATAATATCTCTTAGAATTGATTTAAGTAGATAAAAAAACAAAAAGTGAGGTAAAACCATATTAAATAAATGAGATACAAAAAATTAATAGAAGATGGTGTTGATTATTAATTTTAATGTTAGATTCTTTTATTCAATGTCTTATTCTTAGATTATTTTATGTCATAACAAAATTGATTTCAGCAGGATATATTTTAGATTATGTAGCTCTTTCCCATTATAAATAATCACTTTCAAATTATAATGATTTATCAGTTTCAGATTTCAGTTTAAATGTTTTATTCTTTAGTTGTTCTTCAATTATTTTCTACATTTCCTCTATAATAATTATTACATGTTTATACATATTTTTTATTATTTTTCCATTTGCATTTCTTCTTTTGATTATAATTTAGTTTCTGGCAATTCGTCATATTTAGATAAAACATTTTAGTCTTTTTTTGCATTTTCAAGTTTTTCAAATTAGGGATCAGCTTTAAATGAAATAAATTTATGAGGATTTTCCACTTTATTTTGTTTAACTTCTTTAAATTATGATTCATTTTCTTACGATTTTTCATTTACATTTGAAACTGAAAGCATATATAAATATTAATTTACATCTAATTAATTCATTTCTATTATCTTGGTTTTATATTTATTTCTAATCAGTTTTTTCCCAATGTTCATCTCTATTCATTGATTTAAATGCATTTATTAATCTTCTATCTTGTTCAATTTCTTTTTAAGTAGTTCCAGTCGAAATCACTTCTGGCTAATCTGTATATAATAAATATTTTTTGAGTTAAGAAGTTTCTTGATTATTTAAGTTAGATTATTTTTCTTTATTTTATTCAGATTCATTTTTATTAATAAATTGATATGTTCTCTTATCTTCTTAAAATTACAAATTATTATCTTTATTATCATTATCTAATTAATGTTCATTTTAATCAAATTGTTTAAAATTATATTCTTTGTAATGATAAGTTTCTTAGTCTTACTATTTAGATTAATTTTAATTGTCATCATGAACATCATTCAAGAAATTATACATTCGAGTATTTTCTTGAACTTAGTTTATAATATCCTCATTAGGAGTGAATTTAGATGTGGATTCTATTGATGACTCTTCATTAATGGAATCAATTTACAATTAAACTGCATTTTCTAAAATATCATTTGATTATGAGATTAAATTGTCTATTTCAGTTAAATAATCATATCCTATTTCCATTTAATTATTCTCTTCTGATATAGTTTAATCATTTTATTACAATTTTAGATCTTAATCTAATTTTTATTAAATTTGTAATGCAGAATTCAAGAGTTCTTATATCTATATATTTTCATTTATATTTTAATCACCATCTTCTAAATTAATATCATCGTTATTATATGTTTATTTTTTATCAATATCCTCGTTAACTTCATTTAATTGGTTAATATTTTCTAATGGTTATTGTTGCGATAATAAAATAGTATCATCTTGATATTCATCTCCCAATCTTTCCAACCAATATTCCAAAGAATGAACTTCTTCAATCTATTCATCTACCTTCTCTACTTTATCATTCTCTTCTGATAGATCCATCAGTTACTAGACTTGATTCTCTATTTATTATGTAATTGGAATGTCTGAATATAAATCTAACTAATCGACTAGATCCTATTTAATTATTGCATATACCAAGACTGCATCTTATTGAACTTTCACTGCTTCTTCCATACCATCCCAATCATCATTCAAAGAGAAGTTATACACATTCAAAACAAAAAAAGCTAATATCAAATATTTCATAATTATAAAAACGAATAAATTCATTAGTAAATAACTTAATCTTTAAGCGACCCTAGCAATTACCTAATTAAATTAACATCTATTACCACATATTCTCATCATTCTAGTAACCATTAACTGAAAATGGACTAACCTTCCCTCTTGAAGTATTGAATATTGAATCAAGTGTCAAAATATAAGCATCATCTAACATTCTTGGAATCAATTAACTCAACAATGGACTTGATTCTTCAATACATGGATTCGTGTTAACTTCGATCAAATATAAATTGAATTTTTCATCCAAAAAATAATCAAAACCAAAGATCTCCATACAATTCTTACGATTGTTTCTATTTATCTTGCTTCCCACTGAACTCATTACTAAAAATGCTATCTCTTTCATCTTTTTCACTATGGTTTATCTGAAATCAATCTTATTCTTAAATATCTTTTATATCTGATCAAAAGATAACTAATTTCCTGCTTCCTAATCACCATATTTTTGACTATATTTTTAAATAGCATTGTTTGTCAGATGAATAAACAAATTATTTACATTATTTGTTACAAACTCTTCAGATGCAGTCCTTATATATCCTTCTCTATTTTTTAATATTTATAGAATACTTGAAAAAATAACAATTCAGATCCTAATCAACCAACACCCAAACTCTAATGTCAAATTTGCGATTATTGATTAATAAAGGTTTTTCAATATACTTTTGTACAACAAATGAAGGTGATTTAATAATTATTCCCTAATAAATCTTTTCATTAGGAGTTTCTATATGTTTTTCACTTAATCCTGATGTGTACTCTATAAGTAAATCAGTAAATTAATCGAGATTATTGAAAATGTTAATACCTCTTCCTCGATTTAGCCCTGTTGGTTTGAGTAACCACAAATAATCATCTCCTAAAAATGTATCTTTCATTTAATAATCTATAAATCTTCTTTCTTTACTAGGTGGTATTCTCAATTTCTTTTTAATTTCCTGCTTTTTGAGTAAGAGCTCTTCTTATGATTTTGGATTTGGGGAATTCTAATTGTAATAATTGAGAAAGGATATAAGATGGGATTCAATTTATGAATCATTGAAATCTATAACAAATGTTACAGGAAGTATGTCAAATACATTTCGATGTATAGAATCACAGAAGGTCATCATATTTAAGAGTAGATTTTTCTTATTACTTATTTCTTAATGAAATTCAAAGTGATTGACTAATGATCTATGTGGATTATAAGCATTCATTTTGTAATATTTGTAACCTATATTAGATTACTACCATCTAAAATGAACTCTTGTTGTACTTTTGCATTGATGCCATTCTCGTCTGGTGTCCATTATACGTTTTATGAGTTCGTGATTATTGCCTCCACCTAACAGATAAGAATATTAAGGTTCAAGAATAGTTAATGGAACTTTGTTTAAAGGAATTTATGATTGTCTTGGTTCAATGCGTGGAGGTTTTGGGAGGATTTTAATTGATTATTAGGAGCGTCTAACAATCTAAGGGAGAGCATTTTAACGTTGACGCTATTAATTGGATTTGTTACGGATTTCTATTTGATTCTGGATGAAGTGATCAGCGAGAGTCTTTGCCAATTACTATAAAGAGCGATGACTGGTGACCTTATTTAAAGATTGTGCCAAGAAATAATTGAGGTTGTCAGAATCAAGACTAAGCTTTACTTTGTCAATCTATTTATTTCTTTAGACCTCTATCATTTTAATTAATTTATTATGTAATGCACCTCCAAGGAAGAAGCATCTCTGTGTAATAGTTTATGTTGCAACAAACTACATTTATGCTCAAAATATCAAAGCGAATGCTCATTATACTCAGATGTAAGGTCATCAAATATGTAGAATCATTGCATCAAGTTAAATTGCAATACCTGTTGTATATTACAAGATAACTAACATTCCTGTGGAACATATGTACAATGTAGCAAATATTTTGAATTATTCTATATGTGGTGTTTACTAGTCTTTGTATTGTTATTGGTCGTCTTACTCATTATTAAATTGCGCACTAAGTAGATTTCACAATAATAAGGTTTATGACAGCTCGCTTCATACGAATTCATAAAGCGTTTGCAAAGTTTAACAAAAAAACGACAATAATCTGATCAGAACCATAATTCTTAATAATTTGTATTATAACATCTTTTTGCAATTATTTACCATTAATTATTAATTATGCAAAAAGCAGAAGAACAATACCAAACACTCTACAAACTTTCTCCAGAACCAGTCACCACACCTGAAATCAAAGGTTATGACTTTAATCAAGGGATTGATTATGATGCACTCTTAAAATCATATGCTAACTTTGGATTACAAGCAACTTAATTAAGTACGGCCATAGATTTAATAAACAAAATGATCCACTGGCGAATGGGTCCCAATGAAGAAAATGAAGATCCAAACACTAGATGCACCATATTTTTAGGTTACACTAGTAATATGGTATCTTCAGGAAATAGAGACATTATTAGATATTTAGCTTAACATAAAATGATTGATGCTATTGTTACTACTGCAGGAGCAATAGAAGAAGATTTAATGAAATGTAAATCTACTTTTCACAAAGGAGATTGGTAAGCAAATGACAAAGAAATAAGATTAAAAGCAATTTGTCGTATTGGTAATATATATGTACCTGCTGGAAATTATGGAAAACTCGAAGATTGGTTATTACCAGTGTTTTAAGAAATGTACAAAGAACAAAAAGAAAAAGGAACTATTTGGTCACCATCATCAATGATAAAAAGATTTGGAGAGAGAATAAATGATGAAAGATCAATTTATTATTGGTGTGCTAAAAATGATATTCCTGTGTATTGTCCTGCTTTAACAGACGGAGCTATTGGAGATATGATGTTTTACTTTAACTATAAAGAAGAAGGATTTATATGCGATATTTTATAGGATGTTGTGGCATTAAATAAGAAAGCTATGTACTCTAAAAAGTCAGGATTACTTATATTGGGAGGAGGAGTTGTAAAACATCATATAATGAATGCCAATATATGGAGAAATGGGGCAGATTGGGCAGTGTTTGTAAATACTGGTATCTAATATGATGGAAGTGATGCAGGTGCTAAACCATCAGAAGGCATAACATGGGGCAAATTAAGAATTGATGCAGAATATGTAAAAGTATTTTCTGAAGCAACACTTGTATTTCCCTTAATAGTTGCATAAACTTTTGCTAAACATTTCTAAGAAGCTAAAAGAGTATGAAATATTATTATTGTTGATAATTATTATTTTACCAATTATAAAATGAATTTCCCTTTGCCTGAAAATAGAATTGCTAATTATGCCAAAATTTCAACTTTCCTACCACATCTTGTATGTCAATGTTGCAGGTCACTCTCTCTACAATAACTGATATGTCTTAAATGTCATGAAAACTTCTGTTTTAAATGTATACCATATGCAGATGATCAAATTCCTGAACCAATTGAATTAACTGTCTAAACTATTCTAATCAATAAGAACACTAAATATGTTTAAGACATCAATTACAGAGGCTTTTGTCCTTATTGTGAAATCGTGACTGTTCTAACATCTTAACTACCAAAAATGTTTCATAAATTATACACTAATGTCAAGTTCTCATGTCAAAACAGAATTAACGGATGTCCTGAAGAACTTTGCTATCCTGATTTAAGAATTCATGAACAAAAATGTGGGTTTAATACTATCACTTGTACTAAATAAGAATGTGGCTAACAGACATACAAAAAAGATTTCATAAATCATATTTCCATTTGTAATCCTATATCTGATTGCGCTTGTGGTTCTACAACTCAACATGACTAATAAAAATGTCTTAGATTATAATGTGAAACACTTAAAAGTCAACTCAATACCCAAACCAAAGAATTACAATTACTTAAAGATGTCTAAACCACACTTTCTTACTCAAGTCCACAAAAATAACTTAATAGAGTTATTGTTAATCAATCACCTTATATAGCTACTTCCCCTTTCTCATTGCAAGGTTTACTACAACAGTCAGCTCAGATATTAAATGATGGATGATCCTATATATTTAATAACTATTTTTATATCAGTTAACATTCATATTTGATTACTATTTTAATTTTCATATTACTAATAATCTTATATTATTAATATTTATTTTATTATATTCGTTTATTTTTAGATACTTATTCCTTAAACTACTTTCTTTTTAGGATTATAATAAACATGAATTTATATTTAGTAATCAAGCATAGTTAAATAAATAAAAACTATATTTACAATTGCCTTTACAAAGAAAGTAATTTTCTATAATTATTTAATCGAAAAGATCTTAAATGTATATGTTTTTTCGATAGAAGCTATTGAATTCTTTACAAAATAATTAGGAATTTAGGTTTTTTGTTTTTATTTTTAATATTTTACAGGTATTCATTCAAAAAATTAATGTGTTCTAATAAAGTCATAATAAATTAAAAAAATGATGCGAGGACCGAAATACTAACTACAAAATATTTAGGAGCTTTGCAGATCTAACTTTGATGATGATGAAGATCCAGAAATAGACCAAGATGTAAGGGTTGATAAATTTGGAAACCCTATCAATAAATAATTAAAGTTTCACATCTGTTTTAGAGATGAAATTCTCCCTTCTCAATAAGTATTTGATATCCATATTGTGGAAAATTGGAAACTCTATAATCTAATTGAAGAAAAAGAAGAGTCAGATGCTTGCTGTAAACAATTTTGTTAGATCATATGAAAATTTATCATTATAAAACTTTTTCTGCCATTTACTAGGGTAACAATTTATATAATATATCTATGCGATTCTAATATTTTGGATCTAGTGATTCTCTCTGTTTATTCAATAATAGTTTCATCTATGTTCTATATCTATCATATTCCACTGGACTAGAAAATAAATGGCTAACACGATTCACTTATTCCCAAACTGATTCTTTTTTTTACTTCTCTAACAACTATGATTTCAAGTCAATTTAATATGAATTTTGTTTCTGAATCTATTATATTTTTCCAATTCTCTTATTTTCATCTTTAAGCTTCAATTATTAGTTATGGTATTTGTTAAAATTCACATCCTCTTAGTTTATTTTTAATCTTTCTTTTATAACTTATGATCGTTATGACAACATTTGAGACTTCATATTTACTACTCTTTCAATCTTATCATCTATTCTTTATTATAAATCAGAATCAAAAACTAATGATTATGTTTTATTTCTAATAGAAATTTATTATTTTATTGGTTTGCCTAATAAGCTTTACTTTAATCGCAACCTATGTAATTTCTCACACTATTTAGTAATCAAAGACTAGTATTATTAATTGTCTAATTATTCTTTTTTGTTTTTTACTTCATCTAAATTAGATTTTTGAAAATGCTATTTTAATTCACTCTTAAATTATTCAATTCTTTCTATTGCTTTCTTTTCTAATGATAAATACATAGTTACCCTTCTCTTTAAGTCTTTATATTTACTCTTCTTATTATTACTCTTCTAATTACAATATCTATTATCTTTTCATATGAAACTTCTCATTTTGAGTAATAAAAAGTTTCTCCTTATTTTCAAACTCACGATGTGTCAAACATTTTTTTATCGAAGATTCTGTTTTTAATAACTGCGTAGATGCTTTTGATTAAACTGTTATTTTTTATGAAGGTTATGTTGACAATTTAGTTTTTCTTTCTGTTATTTTATTTTTTTATTGATAATATTAAGCAAACTTTTTTTGTCTTAAAAGTTCTTAGTAAATTAAATTCTAGAGTACTCTCTCCTTCACTGAAATGTTTTAAGATTGCTCTTCCACATTATCCTCAATTGAAGAAAATTAAACATTAGTTTAACTAGGTAACTCAGATAAACCTGTTGTTTTGTTTCTACTTCTCACATTGTTAATTTCACTTACAATTTCTATTTTATTTTAAATTTAAGATTTTACTAAGCACTCTAGCTTTGTAATGTTCATATTTTACTTATCTCAACTCATTATTAACAGATTAAAATTCATCAATGGATCTAAATTGTATAAATAACATAAACATATACTTATATACTAAATCCTCAGGACGATATCCTAATCTCTTACATAGTCTGATTGTCGATAAAGATTCTGGTTAAGTAGATTCAATTAATTTCTTAAAATTATCATCCATTTATATATATCACAATTATTTATACATAAGTTTCATTCCTCTCTAAATTCATTCAATTTTTTTACTATCTCCCAAGTGGATTATCTATTAAATTTAATCACATCTTATCGATATCGCTACATTTTAATAGTTTAATATTCGATTTACAATCCAATACTTAAATTACCCATTAAAAAATCTTCCTCAATTTCTTATAAATCAATCATAAATAAATCTCCGTTTTTTTTTCTTTTCAATCCCTAAGATAACCTGAATTTGAACTTAAATCCTTCAATTATATTCACCCTAACAATTAAGAATCTTTAAAAATTTATAAAATGCATTCTACCTTTAAAATTTCTAATTAATCTTATTAACTCAAAAAACAGCTAAAGTTGTAAGAATAAATTCAAAAGATTCAACTTTTAAAATAGTCTTTGAATTTATATTTAGCAAATAGAATAAACTTTATTCTCCCCTGTTCTTTATTAAAGGGTAAAATAATTAGATATATTATAGACATATTTTATATCATATTGTATTTTCATATAAGCTATCCATTTTATGATGACGTTTTAATTTATTAAAAACTCATTTGAATAATTAATCTTGTATATAATCTAACTTATAAAATGGTTGATAAAATTCTCAACAATCATAATATAATTAATTATCAATTAAAACTGATAAAGTAAGTATCCTATATAATTTTAATGATTAAAAGATTAGTTTTTGATTATGCTCTATCAATTTTATCTTTTGAAATAATCATTTAGAGTTTTATGTATTTAGATTTAAGTGTTGATTTCTTCTAATATTTTTTGAAAATTACAGAACTAATTGTTACTGATTGAATTTAATTAATTATTAGAAATCTATTAATATTGAAATACATCAAAGATTTGGAATAAATGAATATTCTATTTTTTTTTTTATGTCTTCTATTAATAAGAAAATTAGTATGATTGATATATTATTATAAATTGTTTGTTTTGAACATGAACATCTGATTATCTGTTATTCTTAGAAGATTTAGTGTAGATTGTTTATGTATATTTATAGAATCCAAAAAGATAATTTTAAGATTTAGGGAGTATGTAATATAAAATTAATACATTAAAAATATATAATTATTGGAAGAAATTTTATTCTTTAAGTTTAGTATTGATTAATAATGGATAAAAAAAGAATGTTGATTAATTACTTGATAAAATAATATTATAATTTTCATTAATCAGAAAGCTGTGAATGAAAGTTACACAGATCTATAAAATATTATAAATATTTATACCTTCCATTAATCTTGGCATCTTGGACAAATCCTAAGACACTTAGACTGCATCCTACATCTGAATACAGTATTTTGCAAGAGCTCTGATTAATGAACCTAAAGTTTATAAATTAATAGATTACTTCATGTTTAAGATGGGAGTGATACACCCGAAATATTGATACATTTACTCTATAGTTACTCCATTTAATCCAGTGATCAAGATTGAGTTTGACAATTATTATTATAACAATGGTTTTCTTTCATTAGGAGGCAAACTAACCTAACGAGCATCATGGGAGAGTTAATCTGAAACAATAAGATTAATTGGCATTCCAAAAAGCAAGGCTTTACCAAGTAAATTTTTCATTCGAATTGCTTCATCTTTGGAAGCTATTTAAAGATAAGCTCCATAATGGCTTTGATAAATTGCATCTACTTTTGTGAATGTACTAAAGATGTTATACACTACACGTAGATTAATATTTGGATGCTAAACTATCAAATAGGTTGGAAGAGTTGTTGGAGTCATTATGAATGGACTGGTTATTTTGGTTTAGGGATAAGGAGTAAAAGGACTGGCACCACAAGAAAAAGGATTTGTGGAGTCATTACAAAAGACTTCATTATAATTATCTTCAGAATGGGTAGATTTCTAAGATTTTTCTGAAGATTATGATTAAATGCTCTCTCCATCAGAAAATTCTTCTTTATCTTCTTCTGAAGACTCTTCCAAAATCTATTATCTAATTGAATCTAAAGTAGAATGTAAGAAAGGTGAAGGTGAAGGAGTAGTTACTGTGGATAATATTTATTTTTATTTCTTTCCCTCCCTTTGTAATACAGATGCGTAATTGCGTAATTACTGTTAATAAAGAACAGTCAATTGTTGAGTTTAATTACGGTACTCTTATATCTGTTGAATTAGGGAGATTTGTTCTTTTAAATCTGATGTTTTACTTAATTGGACAATAAGTTAATTAAGAATGTCAAGATTCTATTATAATTATTGATTAAGAGAGCCTGAATCATCCTTCAATTATTAAAAAAACTACTGTTTTGATTGAAGAGTAGTGTAATCTAAAAGATAGAAATAAAAATATTACCAACACCACAATTGTTATTATTCTAAAACACCAAGGAATCACGTTGACTCAGATGTACCCTCATTTTTAGTTAATAATCAAAGAGGGACCCATCTAAGACCAATGCTTATTACGCTTATTAAGCATTCTCATACTCAATAAACACTTTCCAAATTATTTTTCTTTCAAATATAAGAATCTAAACACAAATCAAAATAAACAAGTACCTTTTTAACCTGCCCAAAAGCTGAAAAGGTTCTAAAGAACTAGCTATGCTCCAATACTTTCCCCTATTTATTGGTGACAAGCACCAGTATCACAGGGGTTGGTGAACTTGGTGATGGTGAATTCTTGTTCATAAAAAAATAATAATATTTCATAAATCTAAATTTTACTCTCATTTAAATACTCTCCCTTCATCCCTTTCTATTTTTACTGATTTTCTGTCATCCAAACCAAATTCAACAATTCTTTATGTATTTCTTAAGAATCGTTCTTTAACCTTATAAAACTTAATTTAAATAGAAGCGTCTTATTTCCCCCACCTTTTCTTAAACTATACAACTAAAATGTTATCAATCATAAATTTTAAAGATATCAAAAATAAATGTTATGAAAGCTTAGAATAATCAATTTTTTCTAACTCATAATATCATCTGTTAATTTTATTTAAGTTTATTATTTTCATGCCAATTTTAAATATATCATGAATATTTTATGAATAAAAATTTAAATAATAAATCAATTAATCTATAATCATTATGCTTCTATTAAAAATTAAAAACTACTCATTATAATCAAAATGATTCATTGTTGAAAAATACTATGATGATTATTTAGATTTGTAATATAATAAAATCAAAACAATTAATCAATTCATAAAATTTAAAATTGAGTTAAATTGAACAAATATTTCTTTAATTTTTAAATTATATTTTACTAATATAAGTTAAATTCACCCGTAATTTATTTTTTTTAAACTTCATAATTTATATTTTATTTATTTAAATAGATTAATTAAAATAATATAAAAACTAAATATCTGATTCCATTATATTTAAGAAACAATTTTAAATTATGCCAAAATCCTTAGAAGATGTATAAAATTAGACAAAAAAGTATAATACTTTAATTAAGTATCACCTAGTGTAAAATTGAGTAAAGTTTATAGTGAATATTTTAATATTATTAAGTTAATGTAAGTTGCGAGTAGTATATGGAAAGAGATATCATATATCAAACTCATTATTAAGTTAATTTATCACTAATTATATTAAAACTTCTTAATGTTTAAGTTATAAAGATTAAGATTTTTTTCCCTAATTATTTTTAGGTATAACCTAATATTCTTCTAAAGAATTAATCATAATAAATAAATAAAAATAATCAATATAATTACACATAATTAATACTATTTTTGTATTTTATCATCTTTGTTGAACATATTTTTGAATGTCAAAAATTTTATCTATTAAAAAGGCTCAAACCTATTTAAAAAATTCGGAAGCAATTTATAAAATTACAAATTTGAGAAGTAATACTAAGATGAGCATAAAATATTTACAATATTAAGAATAAAAGTATATTTAAAAAATATAATTAAGATGATAAGAAAATATAATTATAGACACATTTAAAATAATGATAAATTGGAATCGACAAAATCTTCGCTTCATATATCACTAATAGTAATGATTCTAATAAGATAGGTGAGCCGTAAAAATATAAAAAAATGAAAAATCAATTGCTAATTTTGGAATATGGAGTTGATGAAAATGCTGAGAATATATTAAATATATCAACTTAATTTTAGAAAATAAATGGGAATAAAATATTGTTTATATGATAGGAATGAAAATAATGATAATTTTTGATGAGGTTAGTTTTATAATGATTAATAAAATTAATATATTATTTAATAAAAATAAATATGTCTGTAGATACTTCAAATTCAGAAGGAGCTGGTTGGATTTAGTGGTTTTGTACAATGGAAGATCATTAATTTTTATGTGAAGTTGATAGTGATTTTATAAGAGACAATTTCAATCTATATGGTTTAAAGAGCAAGTTTAATTTTTATAAGTAATGATGAAAAATGTATAAATTAGTGAAGCCTTGGATTTGATATTGAGTTCTGAGACACCTGATGATGAAGATTTAGAGGATGAACGTTTTCTTGAGGTTTATTAGGAAGCTACAGATTTGTATGGATTAATTCATGCTAGATTTATAATAACCGCAAAAGGTATTAGATTAATAGTATTGAACAGGATTGGCTTTAATGAAGGAAAAGTATTTATCAGGAAGATTTGGTGCTTGTCCTAGAGTTTTATGTGAAAGATCAAATGTACTTCCTGTTGGCATGAGTGAGGAATTAAGAACTTCGAGAGTGAAGGTGTATTGTCCGAGATGTGAGGAGGTGTATATTCCAAAAAAGAAATGTCCAGATGTGGATGGAGCATATTTTGGATGTTCATTTCCTTCAATTTTTATAATGGTAATTAAGATTGTTTAATTTAATTAAAGAATTTTGTTTAAGAGATTCCGATTGCTCCTAATAGTTAAACATATGTTCCAAGAATTTTTGGATTTAGAGTTTATAAAAAAAAAGGATCTCGTTATTAAGATGCATAATAAAAAGCAGTTGAAATCACTCATTATTCTGAAGAATAATTAAAGAAATTAAGAGGGAAGAATGAATAACAAAGCAAGGAGGATTATGTTCAAAAGTGAATTAGGTAATTTGTTTTTTTATTATTAAAATTTTTAAATCTTTTTTAAATTAATATGCCTAAGGAAATTCAAGATGTTAAGGTGTTCTTGTCACTCATGAAAGGTAGTGAAACATAAGGCAAAGACGCTAATAAAGAACCAAAAAAGAGTAGAGATTTATATATAATTTACTTAGATCTGTACATTAAAGAGTCCAAGAAGATCACAAAATTCAAATTGAGAGGAAAGAAATATCTATTTACCTTCAAAACAGCTGATAAGAATAAGGCCTAAAAAATTTAATAAACACTTCCATAAAGTATTTAACCTAATTCACAATTACTTAGATGTCAATAAAATTAATATTGGTGCAGGTGGAAAGAAGTAATAAACCAAAAAGAAGTAAAAGAAATGAACGCTGATTTATTAAATATTCAACAAGTACATTATCTAAGAGTATTTATTTTTTATTTTTTTTATTTTATTAATGTCAAGTTTTCATATTAGTCACAATAGTGAAGTCTAATCTCCAAGAATCAAACCTAAATTAACAGATGATCAGAAATTCCATCTCATAAATCAATTCTTTGTTAAAAAACTTAAATTCCCCACACTCTCTAATGCAATCATAGACGAAGCCATCAGTCAAGATTTTATGCCATTTGATGACAAAGATAAAATTTTAAGAGATCCTAACAAACTTTCAATTTTCTTTTTGAAACTTGATCCTCAATCTCCTCGAACAAAAGAAGCTTTAAATTAATTAGAATTAGGTGAGAATGCATGTCACATATTTACTTTTTAGCAGTTTTAAATGCCAGAACTTCATCCTATTCAAAATCTAATAAATTATATGAATCATCTTAGTGAAAAGTATAAAGAATTGTTACGTATTGTGAGTACAAGAAATTTGATAAAAAAACAAGAGAAAGAATAGAAATCAAAATAAAAACTAAACAAATCACATACTTAATAAAATACTTCAAGTATCAGTCTCCATTTCATCTATCAGGCTTCCTCACTGATGGCGGCGCTATTGTTATACCAACAAAGTTGACCACTATAATGTCAAAATCATTTAATACACGATCTTTGGATTTCTTATAAACATCTTTTGAAGAGAGATTAGAAATGTAAGCTAGAAAGAGTTAAGAATATTTATAAACACTAACCAGATATAAAGAAATAGAAGAGGAAAAGTTAAAATCATTGCATGATTATTATCAACAAAAAGTTCCCATTATGGCTAAAAAGGTCGAAACAGTTAAGCAATTAAATAAAATGTATAATAATTTAATCTATTTGTATAGGAAACAATAAGAAAGAAAGCAAATATTTTAAGATCGTTAGAAGAGGACTCTTGAAAAAATACATGAACTAGAAATGAAGGATAAAGAATAAAGAATAAAAATCTAAGAGTATCTTAAAAAGAAGCAAGATATTACTTTGCAAAATAAACTTTAATTTGATTCTTAACATGAATAAGAGTTAAAAGAATAATAAGATAGAAATTAAAGAAAAGAAGAAGAGAGAAAAGAAAAGAAGAAATTAGCTGCATATATAGAAGATTAATAGATAGAATAGATTATGGAAAAGCAAATAGAAAAAGAATACATAACAGAGTAATTACTATAAAAATTAAAAGAAGAAATAAATTAAAAGAGACAATTAAGTCTATAGAAATAAGAACAAGTTCAGCAGAAGGTAATGTAAACTTAGATTGAATATTAATAAAACAAGTTAGAATAATATATTAAATATGCAGATTAAAGCAATAAGATGGTAGAAGAACAGATGTCAATAAAAAATGAATAATTAGGATAAATAAAAACTAAATTAGCTAATTAATTTAGAAGAGTCAACAAAAATAAACAAAAACTAAATTAAATATTAGAGTAGAAGATAGAATCAATAAAGAAAAAAGAAAATGATAAAAGTATTGTATTTAAAAATAAAAATTAGACATTTCAGGTAGATTACAATCAATTTAATCAAGTATTGATATAAAAATAAAAGAATAAACTGAAAAAAATAGAATAAGGTTATAAAGAG
Source organism: Paramecium sexaurelia (assembly GCA_000733375.1). Lineage (NCBI taxonomy): Eukaryota > Ciliophora > Oligohymenophorea > Peniculida > Parameciidae > Paramecium > Paramecium sexaurelia. Next base: position 248,053 of record JPFM01000065.1, read on the forward strand.
CCTTAAATAATACAAGAGCATTTGCAGAGGAAAGAGAAGTACATAATTTAAACATTAATAGAGAGAATAATAAAAGATAATTGAGAAATTCATTGAAGATAATCAAAAATAAAAACATCTTAAAAATTAAAAGGAATAGTATAGTCAAGCTATATTAAAATAACATTTACTTTAAAGGTAAAGTGTCGATAAAATAGTATTTTAATGAATTTTTTTATATTTGCTCTAAAATATTAAACTGTCTTTTATTTAATTTAATATAAATATACAAATATTTCATTTTTACTAATTATATGATTCTAATTTGCAGATTTATTTAGTAATATTTAAATAATTTCAGTAGCTGAAAGTCTCATCTAATGATTTACACACAACAATTTTTATATAATTATTCTAACATATTCTAGTAATAATTTTAATTCTTTCCAAAATAAATTCCATTCTTCTTTTTTGATAAGTTTCCAACAAGTATCCTCAATTTATGGATTATTTGATTCAAATGGAGGATGTCTAGCCACTATGATAAAATAAACTACTCCTAATGAAAACATATCAAATTTTTGTAAATCAATAGGTAAAAGGTATTTGCCAAAATTTCAGGAGCTGTATATCCTTCACTTCCTGAAATCATTTATTTAAGTATTGAGTGTATTCATTTATTTTTACAAATCCAAAATCACATAATTTAATGATGTAATCTCTAGATATTAGTAAATTATCTAATTTAATAGATCCATGAATGATTCCTTATGTATGAAGATATTATAGAGCTTAAGTAATTTAGATTATGATTCTAATCGCAGTTGCTAAAGGTAAAGGAGATATTTAATAAAGTTTTATAGAGTGAACCATTGGACATCACTTCTAGATGCAGACAATACCAATCTGAACAATATCCAATCATTGTTACAATATATGGATATAAGATGTGGCGAAGTATATATATTTCATTCTTTTGAAAATATTTAATAATGATTATGGTTTAGGCTAAGCATTTTAATGCAAATTATTGTTTAATTTGCTTGTTCAATGTCAAAAATATTGTAATTGGCAAATTGTTCAGGAGTAAACATTACATTATTAATCATTATTTATAATATCAAATAAATTTTTATCAGAAGGTTTTAGTTGCCATCATCCTACCTAAAATAGCATTTAAATTTTCGTCAAGAAGCTCATCTACTTTCAAACCAAGATGTCTCTTTGGATCTTTCTTACCTGTATTTTTTATCTTAGTCTCTTATTCTCCTTTTTTTGACTCATCATCTATTAAGAAATTACATTTAAATTATACCAATCAATTTTTAATATTCTAAGGCCAATTTCGACATATCTTCTACACAGGATTCATTTCTTTTGCTATTTTCATTAGATGAATTACATCTATTAATTATTAGAAATATAAATAAATACTTTAAACCTTCTGTCCAACTATTCTTATATAAATTTTAAAGCATTTTTTATTCTAATTCATTGCATTTGAATTTAATATTAATCGAATAATAATATCTATTCAACCCTCTCAACAAAGCTTCCAAACCAGGCTTTTATAGATGACCTGTATTAGAAGTAGTCTATCTTGGTTCGGATTGATTAAGCATATTTTATTATGGAATCAATCTAAATGCATCTATAACTACTTTGCCTCTTACTGATTAGATAGGATCAATAACAACAGCAATCGATTTTTTATTTAACTATTCATATGATTATTGAGTATTGATGTCGACTAACAATTTATGAGAAATAAATAAATACCACTAGAAAGCCAACATCCATATGACGGATGTGAATGATACCAACCAATACAATTTTCCATTCTACCTGTTAAGTTCAAAAGTTCAACCATCTTTTATTGAAAAATTGGATCAACAGATTCTACAGAAACACTACTTGCTGTTTAAGGCATTGAAAAAACATCATAAACCCTTATGTGATAATCATCTACGATATCTCCCAACAATAGACCCATAACTTCAAAAGGAATTCCTGCTCTGGCATGCTAAAATATTAATTAATTAGATGTATTACTTTTAACATTTTTATCAATGCAAGTGCACTTATTGTGACTTACTCTGCTGTATCAGGAATAGATGCTTCAGGATTAACAGCTTAAGCTGCTCCAAATTATTACATAATGTTTTGAATGTCCATTTTTTATTTGAATGAAAAATAAATGAATTAATACTGATGTTGAAAAAAATTTTAATTACAATTAATTTAAAATAAATTACCAATAAACATTCCATTCCAAATTAATTGCTTTTATATAGTCCTTATAAATTATGAATTAGGATTAATTATATTCATGGAATTGTTGTAATAAAATTTTAGCTATCATTTTTTTATTGCATCCTTTCATATATTTATGATGAGCGTATTTATCTATGATTTTGTTAATGTTTTATTTTAAATTTATAACATTACTAAAATACTTCATGTTATTCCTTTCTTATAGAATTCCCTAATTTATCATTATGTAAGTTATATAAATTTTCAAAATAAAATTTATTGTTGATGGATAAAATTATCAAAAGGTTATTGTATTTGAAATGAATTTAATCCAATAAAAATTTATGCATTTAGATGGGATGTAGTTGTGATTTTTACAAGTGAATATTTTTATATATAGTTTATTATTATAATTTACTTTTTTAAATTATATGTCTGAGAACACACTTTTCAATGAATGTTTGGCTTGCAAGATGAAATTTGAGACTAGATAATAATTGGAGAATCATGTAAAGAAGGTGAGCAATGATTATCTAAAAAATAGTTTTGTGTGAGTTCAGATTATGGGTCTTAAAATAAATTAGAAGAAAAATATTAGAAAGAATTATTGAATTTAAAGAAGAGCAATGCACCTGGAGCAAGGGAAATAATTGAGACTGGTAGACCTCCTCCAGGTTAATAATAAAAGAATTAATTATCTTTGGAAGCTTTAAAGGATTAAATGAAATAATAAGATGATGAATACAAAAGATTATAAAGAATGGCTTAGAGAAGAAGAGAAGATGAAATGGAAGATGAATTAAATAAATTAAAAAATGACAGATAATAAATAAAAATGAAGAGAGATGATGATAGATAAGCATTTGAAGAATTGTTACATGAAGTTGAATAGAAGAAAGAGAAAGAAATTAGAGCAAGAATAGAGAAGGATGAGATTCGAAGAGCATTAATGGATTTGGAAAAAGCAAAACTAACAGCTATTGAATAAGAGAGAAAAAGGGAGTTAGAGAAACTTATATCTGAGAGGGAAGCTCTGAGAATGAAAGAAAATGAACTCATTAAAGATATTGAATAGATGGAATCAAATACTAAGATGTTAGATTAAATGAGATAAGAGGAAGTATCGAAAATTAATAATGTAATTGAAGGTATGTAATTAAAATAAAAAAACAACACAAAATTAAATGAAGATCTAATCTAAGAAAGATCAGATAATGTTGCTAAATTAAAATTAAAACGAGAATAACTTGAAGGAGAGAGATTGAGAATAATGGATAATTTGGATAGACTAAGAAATGGTGATTTGAAAGCTGCCCAAAGAGGAGGTACCATGAATTTAGTAGCAAATGCAAAGAATATATTGGGTGATATGAAACAGATGGAGAATTTCAACGCTAAATTACATGATGGTAGATTTGTAGAACAACAATAAAGAATAAATCAATTGAAGCAATAAAAACCTGAGTTTATGCCATTTGATGGAGATGAAGCTTATGGTTAAAGAGCAACAGTAGGATAATAGGCAGTAGATATGTACAAATCTAGAAATCCTCAAACTCACGGAGAACTTCAAGCATTTAGATAAGGAATAGAATAGCATGCAAACAGCATGATGGATTAAAGTTTATCTTAGAGTGTAAATATGAGTTAAGTAAGAAGATAGCCTTCATCTTAAGTTAATAGAGCTCCTGCTACAAGATTATAACCTTAATAAACTATATAGAGTTTTCCTGATGTCAATTAATAACTATAATAATAACAGTAATAATAGATTGAAGTCTTAAAAAATGCATGGGGTGTACCAATTCCATAATTTCAAAATAATTAATTTCAAATGTAGCCTTAACAGTAATAAATGGCATAGTTTCAGGTTAATCCTAATTTGCAGTATAATGGTTTTGCTTAACCACAAATGATGCCAGCCTACAATCCAATAATGATGCAATAATCCTAATAGTAAGGACCGACAGCGTTTGGACAATTTGCTTTGAATTAGTTAGCATTGAATTAGGATGGAAAGAAAATGAAAGATCCATGGAGCATTTTCAATAGGAAGAATGAGTTTTTTTTAATGAATGAAGTGCGTGGTGTTGATTTAACTGAAGAAGAGAGAGTGTTAATGAGTTTATAAGCATAAGAAATAGATAGTTTAAGAGTAATATCTAGAATTCCCGTGGGAACAGAATTGTATAGATTTAAAGTTGAGTAATATAAGGAATTATCTACAATGAGAGCTGAAATAGAGAAGATCGTTTAAGAATAACGTTTATAAGATGCAAAAAGAGATTTTGAGATGGAGAGAAGAGAAGATGATAGATTATGGGAGAATGAGAAGTGGGCAGATGATAATAAGAAATTTATTATTGAGAATAGATTACGAAAAGATAATACATTGAAGAGATAGCAAATGCAAACATATAATTAAAGTGAAGGTTTTGTTGTTCATTGGGATTATACATTGGGATTGCCTAGAAGAAGCAATTATAGTTAAGTTGTATTTGGAGTGTATAATGGACAATAAGTAATATGTTAGCCAAGATTGGTTGAACCAAGGGAGAGTGAAACAGAAAATTAGAATCATAATAGATGCATCTTTGGTGATTCTCATTAAGTATTTGAAGTACCTGCACATCCAGATACTTTAATGATAATGGAAGTTCAGATTCCTTTTAGTAAGAGAGTCGAAGATAATGTGGGACGAACTGAAACTTATGGATGGACTCAAGTTGATCTATTTGATCATAATAAATAACTGAAGAGAGGTAAGTTTAAATGTCCTGTCTATTATGGACCTACAAGTCCTGAGATCACTGTTGAAGAGATCTAAAACTTAGAACCTATTCCAAATTGTTGGGTTTACTTTAGAATTGGATATCCAAATGATAAAGATTATGGAGAAGTCAAAACTATTTATCCAGAGTAAACCCAACATGAATATATAGTGCCTTATATTCATTTAAGAGGATTATTTGGGAAAAGAGAAAAGGTTAAAAATATGAGAGGGATGGAAGAAAGTTATGAAACTAGATATGGAGGTAGAGGGTATAAGATGATTGAAGAAATTATAGAGGAGAGTTAATTGATGGGTCAAGGTGCTGGAGGTAAATCTAGTATGGAGGAATATGAAATTACTGGTCAACCACCGCCTATGTAAAAGTATAATGCCAGGATAGAACAAGATCCTCCTATTGAGGATGATGGAAAACAAAAAGGATTAAGATTGATCATTTATAGAGTTGATAATCATTAAGCTAGATCTCATTTAAGAGTGATGGCTGGATTATTTGAAGAAGGTAATCTTGTATTGGATGCCAATGGATTGCCTGTTGCATTTAATACATCCATTCACAATCCTTTAGATCTTAAGAATAGATAAGTATTATAACCTGATTATATAATACCGTTACATAAAAATAATGTAGAGTATGATGGAATGAATAACAAGGCGTAAGGTCAAGACATTATATTTTAAGAAGAGTATCGAGTTTTTAGAAACTTATATGCCATGATCAAAAAAAATAAGAAAGATTTATATATTGGTTTATAGGTAGTTGAAAAGCCAGAACCTATTGAGTTATAAGAATCAGTGTTGAATGAAACTCAAAAGAATTATGCAGGATTAGAATTTGATCTGAAAGGATGGTAATTTCTTAAGTTGACTTAAGAAAATGGAAATATATTGACTGGAAGATTCAAGATGAAATTATTTAAACCTCCTTTAAGAAGACCTCCTATTGATCCAACGAAAGTGTAGGAAATGGATGAAGTTATTGATTTTGCATTACATGAGTTTGTTTATACAGAAAAAGACATTGAAGAATTTAAAAAGTAAATGAAACATAAACATAAAAAACCTAAATTAGAAGAAATCAAAGATATCCCATTAGATAATAGCCCATATATTCCAAATTTCTAATAATAATGGATTAATGAGTAATTTGAAAGAAGACATGGAATCGATTTTTATATTGATGGATTGAGATTTTTACCTGACAAAGTTACAGCCTGTAAAATTTATATGGAAGTCTACAATAGAAGATATGAAAAATTATTTGATGCTGAAACTGCTGCTCCTGATCTTAATAGCATGGCCTATAATCCAACATTTTATTTTAGAAGAGAATTGAGAAAAGAAAAATTTGATCCAACTGCAGTTGCCTTAATAACAGTAGTAACTGTAGATAAAAGTACTAACGATAACAGAATTGTTGGCTATGCTGCTATTAATTTATTTTTGAATCCTGGAACAAAGTCATAACCTGAAGATCCTAATGAAGACAATTATGTAGTTTATTCTGGAGCATATTAGATTCCATTGTTTAGTTAGTAATTAGATAGAACTCCTCCATTTGATATGAAGAAGATGTAAATAAATATTTTTATTAGTTAGTTATTCTCACGAACGATCCCCATGTTGCACTGTGCTAGTTAGAATGTTTAAAGCACCTTTGAGTGAGGATGGCAAAAGAGCCTTGTCAATTAAGGAGTTTCCAAGTTTAAAGGATCAAATAGCTAGAAATATTATGAGACCTCGTCCTTAATATGGAGCAGGCTCTTACAATACAGAATTAGCTCCTATCACAGAATCTGAAAACGAACTCTTTCCTTAGAGAACTATCAGACCTGATATTAGTGTTAGAGAGGCTGCTTATTTGCTTATAAAAGGAGAATAAATAAATAGATAATATAAGGATAACGAAATAATAAATTATTTAGATAATCGTATATCATTGACTCATGATACATTCATGATTGATATGATGTACTTTGCTAAATATAGGCCACAAGCAGGATTCAAATTGCAAGTGGATGGATTACATAATGTTGTTAATCAATCACACATGTATATTGTCTTTTATTCTCTCTCGTAACCAGGAACATTCTATTTAGAACCAAGAGATATTACATAAGGACATATGTGTTCTAATTATGATTTTGATTCAAAAGTAAATACACCTGAATTTGATGATGCTTGGTTTAAATTCAAAGAAAATGCAAATAGATATCAAAATATAATATTGGATATTAAATCAGTTCCATTTTCAAAACCAGATGGTGCTATTTCTGATGTTGGTTGGTCCATATTACCAGTGTTCTCACCTGATAATTATGTTATGTCCAACTGTTATTAGATACCTGTTTTCAGAGGATCAGTCCCAAGAGCTGTGATTGAGGATATTAAGAAGCAAGATGCTTGGGATTATCTTAGAGATCAAGTGACCAATAATAAAGTGTTTTATCTCAAGAACATGTCAATAATTGTCAGATTAGTTGATGCTTAAAGAGAAGTAATAATTTAATTTTTACTTTAGGGTCATTTTAATAAACGAATGGATTGTGATAGATTGCAATACAAATATCTACCTTAAGGAGAACGTATCAAATAATGGTCTTACAATCCAGCAGTTGTTTTGGATTAAATGAGTATGAAGACAATCAAATCTTTAATACCATTCAAAGACAACCCAGCTGCATTTAACAGAAAAGTAACTGAATATTTTGCAAATTCATATGGTTTAACTCAATACCTTGGAAGTTGATTATATATATAATTTTATGAAACCAATTTAAAAAAGCAATTAAGATGGGCTTGAATATCATATTACTTAAAATGCCTAATTTTATTAACAAACAATCAATTAAGACAAAAACATATATTGCACATAACCTAAAATAACCACCTTAGAAGATATAAAATTAGTATCTTCAACTTAAGTTTCTGGAGATGGACATTTTGATTCTGTTTTAATCATATGTTCTGGGTGTTAAAATAAAGTATTTCTTATTTTATCATAAGGTTCGCACAGTACTCACTCACCATTCAGGTAAAAAAACAATTCTAGTTGGATGTATACTGTTTCTTTGCTCATTTGGATTTATTTGTGTGTCATGTATTCCTTGTTGTTTAGATGACTGCAAAGATATTAGACATAATTGTCCAAAATGTTAAAAAATTTTAGGTAAAACTTCATTTAACATACTCAAATGAATAGATTTATATCATATATCATTTCCTAAAGTAAATTCTTTTAATTCTTTCTATTTCTTATTGGGTCATAAACGAATTCATGATTTTCTCTCTTTCTCTCAAATAAGCAGCTGTATCAGAAATAACCCCTCTTTTGGCAGTAACAGGGGCAGTGTAATTTAGTTCCACTTTTATTGGCGAATCTTGCTTGGTTTCCTATTTGTAATCGTTTCTATCATATTCATATTGCTGCGTTTATAAATGCTTATTATTATAATTTGGTCGATAATTATAAGAATTCTAATATCTCTCTTCGACAAAAGACAAATTCAAATCTCTGGGCTATTATTAGAAATATGAATATTTTAATTCATTTCTCTTGTAATTTCTTTTGAACTCCTCGTATCTGGCCATTTACTAATCCAATCGACTTTGCTCATCTCTTTTATAAAATGCGCTTGATGTTCTATTCTATTCGGGTATATAGTCTCTTTATAGATGATAAACAGAATACGAGATTTAGCCATTCCTAAATTTGAAAGACTTCGTTGAGGTTAATTCATTTCTGTTAATTATAATTAAGTATATGATCAAATAACAAGTAAATTCAAATTTCCTCTATGGACAATTATAACCACTATTTGAAGACATCAACTTTAAGGGACTAAGTATACTTAATTGCTTTTGTCTGGAGTAATTCTTAAGCTTTTGTTCTATCTTTTGGTTCTTATTACAAACTAAAAAATAATAATAATTAAATAGTCGTAATACCATTTAGAGATAAATTAAATTGTATTATCAGAGATTCCAAGTTTTTGCTATTAAAAATAATCATCTATTTTGAATTTCTTGCTCATTTGAATATATTCTATCATGCTCATTTTTTTGGCATCAAATACAAATGGTAAGAGACCTGTTATACATTACATGGTCATCATTCCTACACTCCATATATCACAATCATATCCATATTCTTCTCCATTCAATCTTTCAGGAGACATATACTAAATTGTACCAATAAATGTATCAAATTTCTAATCTGAATTATCACTAACAGAACAAATCCCAAAATCACCAATTTTCACTTCTCCTTTCTTGTTGATTAAAATATTATGTGGTTTAATATCTCTATGTATAATACGTTTGTTTGTATGCAAATAATCTAAGCCTTAAAGAACTTCTTTGATTATCAACATAGTAATAGATTCTGGTATTTTTTTAGTTTTTTCTAAAATTATCTACAAAGATCCCATATCCATGTATTCCATAACAATATAGATTTCCCCCTTAGAATAAAATGCGCCATAACATTAAACAACATATTAGGAATTACAATCAATTAGAGCCTTTAATTCTTTCTTCAAAAGGGACTCCTATACATCATTACTCACATAATGTATTTTCTATGTTGATAAACTCATTACAAATATACTTTCAAAGCATAATAATCTTGAGTAGGTTTGTGAAGTACTTTTTCCACGCTACCATAATTCCCTTATCCTAATTTACATACTATTTCAAAATCCTCTAATTTTAGATCCTTGAAGTATTTTGATTCCATATATGTAATGTCTAATCGATTTTAAGTGAAAATATTACTTTTGGTGAAGGTCAGACCTTTAGAATTAAGACGAAACTGACTTAAGACCAAAGATCCATTGGCTGATCTGAAAATAGAGATAATTTTAATTACATATTTTGCATCTTCTATGGCTCTTCAGCTGCCAAAGAACGCAAAACTAATCTTCTCCTACTTGAATCATTTGATTGCATAAATTTATAATATTTATATTTTGTACTGTATGTTCTTAATTTTCAATAATATGTTAATTGTACGATGAAGACCGGAATTGCGAAATAGAAATACTTAGATGATATTAAGTTAAATTATTAATGAATAACATATTTCCCATTTTAATTATAATAAAAAAATGTATTAGGGATCCAACCTCTCTCGTACAGGTTAGATGGCTGTGTCAAATGATTAAGTCTCTAACTAGTTAAAACTACTTAAAGCAAAGATGAGCAATCGAGATACCTGGTAATAAGGAACTAATCAGCAACTAGACGGTTATCCTCATACACAACCTACTAAACCATCGCAATCACCTCTTTATCCCAAAAGCGACTATGACTTTTACACTATGAAGCAACAATAGTAAAGCTAAATGTAATCGAGCTCTCAACCAAAGATTATTGATCCACGCACTCTTAATTATCAATAATTACAATAATATAAGCAATAGCAAGTTATTCCTCCACAAAATTCTAATCGAAATGATCCATATGTAGGAATGAATGCCAATAATAGACTTAACTATTATGATTAATTTTAAAGATAAAAGGAGGATCCTTATAAAAAGAGTAACAACTTAAACAATTACAATGCACCATAGAGTTATTATGAGCAATAAGTAAATAAGCGTCAATAGTAATAATAACTAATTTAATAACCTCCGAAATATTATGACGATGTTTTATCCAAAAAATAATAATAACCCTATGGTTATTCGTAAAATAACAATTATGATTTTACCCAATAACCAATTTCATTGCAAAATAAATATGATTTCATGAATTACAATAACAATTACTCTAATAATGGTCTTTACAATAACAATTTGTAATGGTAAAACACCAATTAAAATAATCTTTATAATAATAATAACAATAACAATTACAATTATAATTAATAATAATAGTAATCTCAGTTAAATTAATATAATTAATATAATCTATATGGAAATTAGAATCAAACTCAGAACCTTAATACATAATAATAATAATAATAATAATAATAATAATAATAATATAATTAATATAATTATAATTAAAATACTTAATCTTTATCTCCTCTAAAATAATAATAATCTTAACCAACATAATAATTGAAATATTCTCAACATAATTCTTAACCTTAATTTGATAAAAGAGAAAGATAATTTGAAAGATAATAGGATCCAATAAATGAATAAAAATAATCTCAGTAGATATAAGAATAATACAATAAACCTCAACCCAGAAAATAATAATAATAATAGTAACCATCATATAATACAAATAATAATAAGGCATTAAATCCTATAGATGAATTACCTGCAGTAGCTAAGAAAAATCAAACAAGTTCAATTCCACCTCCTGAAGATGACGATGATGCTGATTTGTAAGAATGTCCAGAAGGTTGTGGTCGAAGATTTAAGGAAAACGTTTTAGACAAACATATTAAGGTTTGTAAAAAGGTTTTCTAATCAAAAAGAAAGGAATTTAATTCGAAAGCCCATAGATAAGCATATTAAGAATAAGCTAAATTAGAGAAATAAGGATTGGTTAAGGATAAAATAATTGAGAAGAAAAAGTAAATGGCTTAAAATGGTGATCCTAAATGGAAAAAGTAATCGGAAGCATTTAGATAAATGATTGGTGCTGCAAAATAAGGTGGAACTGTAGAAATCTAACCTTAAGATGATTTAGTTGAATGTCCTGGTTGCGGTCGTAAATTCAGTGAATAAGCTGCTGAAAGACATATTCCAGGTTGTAAAAAAAGGAACTTTAAAAGATGATAATTATATTATTTAACTATTTATGTCTAAAAGATTACCTTCACTTTCTGTTGATTCTTCCAAAATTGTATAATTAGTCCATTACGGTATATTCCTATTGATTATCTAGGTCAGGCACTTGCTGAAATGGGAATGGGTTTTAAAGCACTTCAACAATATGATTATGCATTAGAACTCAATCCAAAAAGTCCTGTTGTTTTTCATTAAAAAGGTTCTTAATAAATATAAAATCTTAGGGTTGCTTTATTTTTAAAAAGAACAATACATTCACGCATTACATTGTTATGAATAAGCCTTACTTTAAGCGAATCATATAAATATTTATTTTGATAAAGGAAATGCTCATTTGGCTTTGAATCAAATAGATAAAGCAATAGAATGTTATACATTGGCTTAGTAATACTTTAGTGATAGAAAAGAGGTTTACTATTAATTAGGAGTTGCGCATTACTAAAAAAATAGTATTGTAACAGCTCTTAGAAATCTGATACATGCAATTAAATTAGATCCTAAATATATTATTGCTATGCAAAAACTAGGAGATATATATTACGATCTTAAAATGTATAAAAAAGCTTTAAAGACTTACGAGAAAATTCTTCGTATTGATGGTCTCAATTATAAAGCTATTTATAGTAAAGGATTGATTTATTTTGAAATTAGTGAAAAAGAAAAAGCTTAAGCTTGTTTTGACAAATGTATTCTCCTCCAACCAAATAATGCTATGCCATACTTTAACAAAGGAATAATTTGTTTATAAAACTCTGATTATAAAGAAGCTTTAAAAAACTTCAAATAATCTCTAAATAGAAATCCATAAAATTATAAAGCAAAATTTAATTTGGGTTTAGCCTATTAAAAATTAGGGATTTTCGATAAAGCATTACTACAATATAGCAAATGTTAACTTACTCATGAAGTCTTATTTAACCAGGGTTTAATTTAATAACAATTCAAATTATACTATAAATCTTAAGATCTTTTTAAAAGAGCAATTAAACTGAAATCAGACAAATAAGAATATTGGTATAATTTGGGCATCAATTACTACTACTTAGATAATATAATTGAAACTGCAATTTGTTTTGAAAAGGTTGTTGCCTTAGGAGGGTTGTGGGTTGTAGAAGACAAAAACCTCTAGCATCCAGCTCTTATCCAATATAGACAGCAATTTATCTTTAAACCAACAAACTATTAAAACTTTTATTATTAAGGTCGTATCTATTGTTTATTAAATTAATTTCACCTAGCAATTAAATCATTTTAAAATAGTATTGAACTTAATTCAACTTACATCTAATCAAAACTTGAATTAGCTAAAGTTTATGAAAGCTTGAAATAGTATAAAGAATCTATTTGTATTTATAAAGATGTTAATAACTAACAGTCGCATTAATAGTTAAGTTAACTGCTTTCGCATTTATAATTGCATGAAGCATCTATATATATTTTGAATAAAATATTGGAGTAGGATCCAAAAAATATAGAAGCGTTATATAATAAAGGATTGGCATTTTCTTAAATGAATCAATAAGTTGCTGCTTTGTAAATTTTTGATGAAATTATTCGGATATAACCTAGATATATTGAAGCAATTTTTTAAAAAGGCATTATCCTAAAATAATTAAATGAAAATGAGAAAGCTTAATGCTAATTTTAAAAGGTATTAAATTTCACTTCTGAAAATGAACTAATTTATCTTTTATAAGGACACACTTATTTTCATCTTTAACAATATCCTGAAGCTATAATTGCTTATGAAAAAGCAATTTCAATTAATAAATGCTTTAATGAAGCTTATTTTGGTTTAGGATATATTCATTATTCAAGAAAAGAGTATCAATTATCAATCAAAATTTATAAATAATACTTATCAAAATTTCCTCAATCAAAATAGTTTTTATTAGCCATTGGTATTTATTAAATAATACTTTTATAGCCAACTCTTTTCATAAACTTGGAAAAAATAAATCTGCTTTGAAAAATTTAGATGCAATTCTTATCTAAGATTCATATTCACATGAAGCAGTCAATTGTAAAGCTATTATCTATTATGATCTTAAAAATTTTAAATAGTCATTTCTAAACTTTTAGAAAGCTATTTAATATAAGCCAAGATAAAATTAATTACTCAAATATGTATATAATTATTGATTTTTCATATTATTTGACAATCTTGTTTTATATTTTTTCTTCAATCTATATCATATTATTAATAATATTGATAATTCTATTTTATTCTTAATCTATATTATGATTAGCTTATTTTTAAAAGATTATAATACATAATATTAATTACATGACATTTTCTCTATTAGAAAAAGTAATGAATGAGAAGCCTTTGATAGCAGAAAATGTTCACCAAAGATGAATCATAATTATTAAGTAAGTTACTTATATAATCTAGTGAGGACAAGATATAGAAATTTAGTATAAAATTTGAAATTAATTAATTCGTATAATTAATATATCTAGTCTACAATGATAAGAATAGTTATTTGTTTTATGGGTTATCACTAATATGTTGGAAGATTGAATTAATTATACTTAAAATCAATTTGATTATAATTTATATTTGTTTAGATAAGACATTATTTTGGGATGTTTCTTAAAGAAAATGTTAAAGGTTTTAAGTATCAAATGATAATAAAAATTAGATAAATAATCTTCAAAAATGATACATTTAAATACAAAATTCATTCATGCATTTAATTACTTCTTCTTTAATTTTTTCAATAGATTTAAAGCTTCAACACCCAATTGTTCACTCAGTTCAGTCTTTTAGATCTGATCTGCTTATTATAAAGTTTGAGATCTTGATCCAAACAAATATTTAGTTTATGATTATTGTTTGCTTGACTTGAGTCTTTTAATTAAGTTGCTTAAAGCTTGAGTATTATAAATTAATCTCCTTTGTTTATTTAAATCATTTAAATTATGACATTTTATGAAATAAACCTGTTTCTATGTAGATTATTTCAATATTTCTAAAATTTCTTCAAATAAAATTGATAACCCTCTAAAATCTTGAATTTCCTCTTTTGAACGCTCTAATAGATTGCAACAATGTTTAGTTTTTTAATATAACTCAAGATGCGGAATTTAGGTTTTTTCTTGTTGATTAAGTAAGTTCATATTATCCTAAAGTATCTCACTCTCTGATATATTTTTACTAAAATTTCTCATTTCACTGATAGACATTATTTCAAAGGGCATTGGCTTTATTTCAATTTAACCTAAAAGTTAACTTAATATTCTATTTTTTGCTCTATATTGTGTAGGTATAGTACGCTTTTCTTTTCTTTAAGAAAGATAGTGATGAGATTGTTCAGATGTGAAATACTAACATTAATCAAGCATGAATAAATATTTAATATATAGTTCGCTAATTTGAAAATATATTACTTTTTGTTTAAACATAAGTAATACATTACATAATTAAAGATAAATTAATAATCTTATTATTGATTTAAAACTATAATACGAAATCTCGCTTTTTAAACATATTCTAATGATAAATATTTTATTAAATTCTATTTTAACCATAATAATATTCAAATAATCATTCCATTATGGTACTCATATTAAAAAATAAAATTAGACATTCTTTTTTTTAATTGTTTAGTTATTAATATATTAATAATGATTTTGGGCTTATTGATGATATAACAATTCATCCAATACACAAATATGAAATGCAGTATTAAATTTACAATGTTAAGTTACTATAAATGACGAGCACCATTTTGAGTTATCAATAGGAGAACGATTCGATTTAAATATGAATGACAACTTTTTAGGCTCTAATTTGAGATTTTCCTTGGTTGGTTCTCATAGTAGATAATTTACTGTCTAGTAACGTCTCCATTTAGTTGGAATACAACCAATCGATTAAGATACTGTCACTCTTAAATAATGGGGAGAAATCTTAGCATTATTATAAGGAACCGAAGATTAATATTATATCCAATATGGAATGTGTGAATTTTAAAAAGCTCCTGTATTTGAAAATACAATTCAATTATTACCTCGAAGAAATTGCGTTGACCTTGCATAAGACATTCCTTTTTCATTTTAAGTTTTATGCATAGAAGAAAGTCATTATTATATACAATATGTGTAAATAGGAAGAGAAATTCAAGAATTTTCATATTCATTACAATAGAAACCGGAGAAATTAATGATTAATATAGTAAATGATGCAGTAATTGTTATATAAATCGCAGATGAATGTATTATAGATACTTATTATTAATAAAAGGCTGGAATGTAATTAAATTCAACAACATTATCATAATTGACAATGTAATAGGTATAAGACTTTGAGATCAATGATATTATTGTTAAAGCCGATTAGATTATAATTGCGCATAAACTTAATATTTTGATATATTTAACAATAGAAATTTAGAATGATTAACCTATTTTTAAATTAATTAAATTATAGATGTCTAAGTAGAACCTATTAAGAATTAGTGCTTATTTAGATATCTATTTAAATATAATTGTTGTAGCATTGGTTTAAGAGGATAGATTAGTTTTTATAGAAACTGATTAATCATATCAATTAGACTATAAGATTAATATTGAAAAAGCAAACATTTAGGTATCTTAAACATACTGCTCAATTTATGATGGAATTTATCTCATTATATATAAATTCTAATCGAATTTAAAAACTTTAATGTTTTAAGATGAGATTGATCTGATTTCATTCATTTTTAACCCAGATTTAAATGATTTTCTAATCGTTCAGGATAGTTAAATTGGTAGATTTATATTATCAGATGGTTACTTAATTTTATAACCTCCAAAAGAGATAATAAAAAGTCCAGTTGAATTTTCAGTAGTTGCAAGTAGTGATTCAATGGAATGTGAAGCAAGAGTATCATATATTGTAACAAGTAGTGTTAATTCATAATTACTCAAACCTTATACATATCCTAATCCATACCCTAATATTATATTTTATCCTAAATTCCCATCCATTTATTCTTTAAATGAAGTTTCAATATCAGGACCAAATCAAAAAATGATGGTCACAGTAAAAGAAAACGATTGGTAATTAATTAATATAATAACTGATTATAAAAAAATTATATAAATTTAAGGTTTAAATAATAAAAATTTTAAGTTAGTAAGTATAAATATTGAGATAAATCAACTTAACAAGTCAAACATTCATTACATCATATAATATTATAATTAAAAATAGCAATTATAAAGTGAATTTTTATTTTGTGAATTTAATAAGCAATAACTCAAGATAAATTGTAATTAAGTCTACACAATAAATTTAGATAATGTGTTAAATCAAAATAAAATTTAATATTAATATAATGTAACTACTAATGAAGTATTTATATTTGTAGTAAATTTAAATGAAATCTTTATTTATAAATGGTTCATAGATGAATTAAGAATGGAAAATAAATTAAATTTATTCAATAATTAAATTAATAAAATATAATTAACAGTTTCCTAAATTCTACTAATTAATAATTATTTAATAATTTTAAGAGGTTAAATTTTATATTTATAACCATTATATGGAGATACGAAATTAAGAATAGATTAGAAATTCTTGTAAACATAAAATTATTTTGCTGAATTTAACCCTACTCAAATAAAGGTATCCTTAAATTGGAATCTCATATTCATAGTAAATGATGCAGATATACTTATCATTTAATGCTTTTAAAAATGTGCCTTGGTAAATAAAATAACAATTGAGAACGCCATGAGTTTATAGATATAGATTCAATTAAACAAAGTTTTGATTGTTTTGGCTGAAATAGAATCCGAATTATCTTTAATGGAATATTTAATAAAGGATCCTCATTACATTGTATTTTAGAAGAAATTTTAAACCTATCATTTTTGGCTTGAAAAATAAATGATTAATAACTATTTAGATAATGTATTTTATGTATATGCTTATAGTCCAGTCTTAAAACATAAAGTAATATTGATTTTTAAGGTATTGGTTGAATTGAGGGATTCCTTACTAACAATGATTAAATTAAATGAAGATAATTAGGAGTCCTTATGTTCAGTCAGTGGTACGAATGAAAAATTATTATACATTCATTCTTAGAAATCAGATATAATATATTTGTTAACAAACGATCTTAGATCAACAATTAATGTTGATAGTAAAAAAGATAACTTATTTATACATACTTTATAAGTGGAATCGGCCTTTTTTAATATAGATTACCCACTTTAATAAAAATATCAATAAACTATTAAGTTTGTTGATTTAGAAACTATAATTTATAAAAGAGCTGATTAAATAACTTATAAAATTACATAGGATACAAAAATACCTATAGACAATTCCCTTTTTACTGGATTGATAACTTAATTCAAAGCTGAGAATGCTCAAATACAATTACAAAGATCTCTTCAATTAACAGAAACTAAACGCAAATTTAAATCGAAAATTATTAATTAATGTCAAATTGATTAGCTTACTGTAATTCTTACTTAAGATTCTATCTAATTTTTATACTCAAATTTATAAGACTTTTATAATGCTATGAATATTACTGATTTTAAGGCTTAATTTGGCAATGTATTTTGTAGTTCTCATATTAGTAAATTAGTTGCTTTCAGGTTTTATAATACAACTGGTTAGTATATACAATTTATTTAATGTGCACAATAGTCATGTCAAAAACATGGCAACCCTTGTTTAATGAAAGAAGACGAATACATTTTTTCATTAATGATTATCAATTCTACTTTGATTACTCTTAGCTAAGATTCAAAGTTCTAATAAACATTGCTTAATTTATATGATATAAAAAAGAATGAATTCTAAGTTAGTCTCTAATTTATTGATAAAATCGATAAGCAAAGAGCAAATTAAGATTTTAATATTAATTATATCACTATGCAATCATATCAAGTAAATGGAGTTATGATTTATAAACTATTTCTCACTGAAATTCATAATGGACTTTTATACGTTGATCTAGCATAAGAAAAGTTTATGTAAATCAAATCTAATGTAATTAATCTTAACTTATAAACTCTTTTACAAAGCAATAATTTATTTGAAGTTGAATCTTAACTCTACTTCTCTACATTATCTACCAAAGATCCAAAAGATTTCCATATTGAAGGTTATACTGAATTTTATCTACTCATTACTACATACGACTCACTTCATTATGGATTAATTGTCTAATTTAAAGGATCCAAATTGTCCGAAACCAGTATAGCCTATTTATTGCATACTCATTAATTATGGATTGTCATCTAATTTACTTAAGTTATATAATCTTTTATAGCTATTGGATATTCTGAACCTGATAATAAACATATGTTGATTGCAATATATAAAATACCAGCTAATAAATCAACTAATTTAAGTATGAGTCCAATTTTGATTCATGGTGCCATCAGTGTTAAATTAGATATTGATCTAAATTAAGTTATGTATTTGTTAGAAAATGATGAAAAAGATGTTTTCCTTTACTTTAAAGATATAGACCCATACACAATTATTTAAGCTAAGATTTTTAATGACTCTTATCTAATTATAAACAGTACAGTAAATAATCATGAATTCACCCTAGTAGCCAGCAATTACTATTACGAAAATTCCATCTAAATCATTATTTAAAATTAAATAAAAAAAGGCGGATTAGGAGTTGTTGTAATAAATTTTTTTAATTTTAGGTGATTGTTTCAATACTAATTGGGTGTATATGTGTTCTAGCATTGTTGGCTTACTTATTTATTAAGATTCGCTCTAAAGATCAAATTGTTGATTCCATTACTTTGTTTGAATGAAATATTATAATTAAAATAACAAATATATTATTTTTCTCAAACTTTCAGATAGTTTTCAAATTCGATGATAAAATATATTATTTATATGTTAAATTATTTGCTCATGGTTGAATTAATTGTACAATCAATTTAACTTAAATGCAGTAAGTGTTTGAATATCATTAGAGTCAATTAAATTACTCTATATGGTTCCACTTTTGAACGAATAGAGCTAGATTTAGGAGAATTGGTTTAAGGCGAAAATGTTGAGTATTCCATGAATGGGATTTACGATAATTTCGACATTGTGCAAATAATGAATCCGTTAACATCTGATCATACATATGAAAATTTGAGTATGAGTTAATTAAGAAATAGCAAATTACACCTTTATTGACATACACACAATGAAGAATGGTTTTTATCATGAAAAATCAAGAGCTCTTCTTCTTTCAAAATATTCAATATATTAAATACGTTACCCAACAATAGATGTAGTGTTTTATTCAACAATTTTAAAATGTTAATATGTTAGAATTATTCGAAGTAATATCATCTTATTGGGTTATGGAAAAAAAGTGTGGATAGCTAAAACAAATGAATAATTCATTTTCGATAGTTAGATTGAAGATATAGAAGTGGAAAATGGTTTCATTTTCGTAACCACACAAAGTAAAGTTATGATTCTCTTCTATGATTACATGTTCAAAGATACTGGAGTAATAATAGATTCAAGTCTATTAAATAATCTAATAGGTACTAATGAGACTTATTAGATTATCTAGACAAAATATGCATTGAATAAATTACTTCTATTGGATTCACATCAAGGATTGATTAGTTTAAAAGTGTTATCGATAAATCGATTTGAATTTGATTAAATATATTAATCTCCTTTAGAGGCTCATTACTATTCTTTTTGTATATTGAAAGATCTTAATAATTTTCTAATAGCTTTGGCTTTTAATACTGACAATTTAATGTTAGTAAGTATGAACCAGAAAGATTAATTATCTTGGATGTAATAAAATGTAAGTTTAACAAAAACAAGAATTGAATTTATTGGAGAAAATGAAAGATTATAGTATCTCTGTCTTTTTAATTCAACATTTCTTAAGATTATTCAAATAAATCCTACCTATACCATTAAAACTATTATATTTGAAAGTCCTTCAATAATTGCATTCAATGTTTTCAAAAGTGAAATTTATATAGTTCAATAAACTGAATAATAATCATTTTTCGTTTCAAGTGGACTTCTTATAATGAAATAAAAGAATAAGTCAAGTTATGAAATGTAAAGCTTATTATTAATTGCAACTGAATTAAATTAATGTGCAGTTACGATTAATTATATTATCTATGACTATTTGGATAATAAACTCTATAAGAAAATCAATTTGCAACATTAAATTAAACAATTGATAAATTATCCAACTGATCCTTAAGTACCAATCTTTGAAGAAATAGGTGTCTCAGGATCAAATATTAAGGCTCAAATTGAACTTAAAGACGATAGTATTTCTTTGACTCTTGGATACATGGAAGATGTAAAAATAAGAGGAATTGTGTGGTCAGAATAAAATAATTAATCCAACGATTCTATTTATGTTGACATTCTTGAAGTCAAACAAAATGTTTACATATTAGTTTAATCTAAAACTCTCAAATCTACATTATATTAATGTACAATAAGCAATCCTTATAATGAATTGAATTGCTAAAAAGTTCATTAATTTCATCCTAATAAAATTTTAACTAAAGATTCATTTCAATGGACTTACGATTCCTATGTGATTTTTGGGTACATATCGAAATTCTCACACACTTTAGAAATTTATGAATTGAATTAATCTATTGTAAAGTCTTTGTTTATTGTGAGTACAAGTTTAAAAGATGATAAATCAGAAATAACTTCATTTACTTTATCTAAAACTCATTTATTTGTAGTTCAATAAAAAAAATAAACTATTGATATAATTTAATTATCGTAACAAAAAGTTATAGAAACTATCACAACTTTCGATATTACTTCATGTCAATTTTATCCTAAATCAGTTTAGATTTAATAAAATTTACTACTCATAACTGGATAAGACAATATCATTATTGGATATTTTCTTAATTCTTTTAGATTAATGGATTGTATTTCATTTTAAGATAGTTAAGAGCTTGAAGTTGGAGTTTCTAAAAATACTTTCTTTATTGCCATAGATTATGGATATAAGTAAGAATTAAGAGAATATAGTACAAGAATGTAATAGATAAATCTATTAAAAATTATACCTTTGTTTCACTACATACTACATAAACCATTCGTAATTCACTCTTAAATGGACTTAATTATTATTAAGGCATTTACTCCTGTATTACAACAAACAGTGCTTTTAATATATTAGGCAGAGGTGGAATTAAGAGAATGCTTAGTTACGACTGCTCCTTTAGGATGGTTAGCAGAAAAAGACTTGAATTTAGGAGTTACAGCATTTCATTAATCAGGATTGTTAATTCATGCAGGTTCATAGAATTAATTTAAGAATTTTTATGTAGCCAAAGACTTTTAAGCTATTATAACTTCTAAGTATGATACAAAGTACATACATAGAAAAGAACTCAAAATATCTTATCTGACAATAGATTCTGCAGGTATTATAGAATAAGTATAAAATGTTACATTTCTAAATTTGATGACTAATATTGAGGCTGTTAAATCTTATGATGAATTGTAAATTGAATCTAAGATAGTACCAATTCCAAATGATTGGTTTAGAGGCTTGGTAGTAGATTATAAAATTGAATGTCAATAATGTAATGATTAAATTATATTGACACAGAAGGTTCATTAGATTTCAAATGTACATCATTATGAAGAAATATTAAGTTAGTGTTAATTATAAGAAAATCTATCGGTGATTCTTACCAATAATTGTTTGATGTTTTTAGATTAATAACATTATGTTAAGCATTAACCTTTCTATTTTAGTTTAGATCCTATCTATACTCCATAGAATGTTTGGTGCAGAGACAATATAATATTTATAACTGGAAGTGCAAAATCAATTTGGAGTTCATTTATAGCTCTGGTAATCTTTGATTAAAATGAATTTAGATTGGTTGATGAACCTGTAAAACTTAAAATTCTAAGAAAAATTTAATAAATAGAAATTTTAGATAATTTTAATTTTATTTTATTAGATGCATTGGATGAAGAATAATAAGCTAGATTATGTTCATGGTAAATGAATTACTCTCCTCCAAACTTCTTAAGTTTTTCTAAAATGTCTTGCGTTGAAAAGTCCAAACAACCGAATTTTACTGTTGGTAGTTTTATTACTTATTAATTTGGAAATATTGTAAGAGTATTTATGAGTGAATTAAACTTTGGAATATATGTTTAAGATTTCTAATATACAAATGATAATAAAAAGTCTTTATTTAAGTTAAATGATGTTATTAGGATATCTCCTAAAAATAGATTAGAAGAATTAATAGGCGATCAAGTTAATGAAGGAATCACATATTTTAAAATTTTAAAATGTGGAGATGAAGCTAATAAAAATTATTAAATTTTTAATGTAATATTGCTAACTAATGAGATTGCTCATTTTTAGATGATTATTAGATTTGAAGATGAATTATTTAGAGAAATTTTAATAACTAAATTTATTCAAAGATATTCAGACTTTACATTAATGCCTCCATCATCAATTGTTAAAAATTACTTAGCACTTGCTTATAAAAAAGAATCAACACAATAATATTCTATTTGTTTATATAAGCTAGACACAGAAATTGAGTTCATTCTTTAGTTTTTTGGAGGAATAGAAATACAAGAATCTAACAGTCAATTCTTTTCCCTTCTCTATGATGAAAATGGTTAATTATTGCTTTAATTATAATTATCAAATAAGAATTTATCTTTATATAAAGTTGAAGAATTTGCAACTCTTACATTTTTTGAAAATGCTCATGAATAACAGATCGTTTTGACAGCCAACAACTTAGTTTCATCTGCTAATATGATTGTTTAATCATATAATATTATATAATCGTCTCCAATCAAGTAATAGAATATCTAATTATTTTAGATATTGGGTCTTACTTACTCTTTTACTTATTGCAATCATAATTTTGTCTTTAATGTTTGTTGTTATTTATTGGAAAAATCGAAAGAAGAAATAGAGATAAAGAATGCCACTTCAACCATAATAATTAATACTTAAATGAGTTATAAGTCATAAGATTTATTCTACATAAGCTTCGTATCCCTTCAAGTTGAGTCCATTTTTATAAGGGTCAAAAGGATTCTATTCATTATCAAATATCCCTTATTCCTGCATTTCTCCATATTTCTAAATCTACTCATCTAATATCTTATCTCCAGGTAAATTTAATTTGTTTTCAAAAGAAGAATCAATCAAGAATTCTGTATTCAACAATACTGATTTAACTACATCCTTTTTCAACTTAGCAATTTCTGGAGGGAAGATTTCCTAAGGTGAATAAGGGTTAAAATTAAAAGACTTCATTTTCATTAATTTTTATAACTGCCCAATTAGAATAGAAAACACACTCTTTTCCTTTCCAATCATTTTCCCTTTGATTGTACGCAGCCATAATTTACAGATTCTATTGCTTATGTAAGGACAATCAAGTGAAAATAAGAACATATTTAATGATTATATAAGAACATCTCCTTCTTCATCTAGAATGTCTCTAGCAAATCTTTTGTAGGCATAAATTATTTATGTCATATTTCTATGACATACACATAATGGAGCCATCGTTTCTAGTTCTATAAGCAACGCAGGTCTACGAGATCGCCTAGTAGAACTGATTGTTAAATGAGATTATATTTCACCCTTAAGTTTAGCAGCCAAATTTGCAAACCCTCCTCTTTTACATCTTATATCGGTTCGATTTATTGCTATCTCTTACTCTATGAATCCTCCTTTTATTTAAAGATCAAATGTTCCTTACTATATAATATGGGAGAAAGGAATCTCTACAAATCCACAACTAACTTTTTAAACTACTCCATTTTCTAAATAATAGCTAATCAATTCAAAAATCAAAATTAAATGTAGATCATTAGTTTATGTATCACAAATCAAAAAAAATCCATTATTCCTATTCTTAGATGGAAATTCCCAAATATCTTCATTCTCAATTGAATATTTTGCTTTCACTATCACCGTATTTTCAACGAATTCCTTATAAAACTTGTCGTAAATCCCTACTACTACTTCTCTTCTAAAACAATTTTTCTTCTCCTCTGGTGATGGTATCCCTTCTCCAGATAATATTTTTATCTTATATACGTTCCATGCCTTCCCTTTCTTTTCAACTTCAAATTTTCCCAATACATTAGGTCGAAAGCGAAAAGAATAACTCGGTGGATTTGCTTTGATAGAAAACGGCCTCATGTAATTGAACGGCATTTTTTAAAAAAATATTCTTTACGCTCTTAGTGTATTGTCATAATAACCTTTCATCTAATATTTGATTTAGGAATTACTCTAAATAACAATTCATTCAATCTATAATCTATTAATGGATGCTAGTATATCAAATAAAAGAAATCTTCTAATTTAATAAAACCACTTCTTTATTTATCTAATGTTTAGTATATGAATATCACATCTTCAAACTTTACATTCAAATTTACTTTCTCAAACAACTACCTAATTTTAATCACACTTTTATCTTTACTTCAATTACTGCATATTAACAACATCAGTTTCTGATTCCTTATATTAATCAAACTCCTATTTCAAAAGATATATTAGTTTTTAAGAACTATAAAATGTCTTTAATTACAACAACACAAATTTTTCAAATCCTACATAATCATAAGACTTTTATTACATTAAAGTTTAACCTTTGATCAATATACCTATTTTTAATAAGCCAAAGAACATTTATTGTTAAGTTAAATATTTTAATTAAATTGTGTCTAAATCTTCAAAAAATTAATAAATATCTAATTTTAATTGCTAAGTTGAAAACTATTCTTTTTCTTCAATCTTCTACTCTTACTCTTAGATAACCTCTTTCTGTTCAGGAAATTTATTAAATGAAACTTATCTAAGTTCTGATTTATCTGGAGAGTTTTAATTAGATTTATCTGAAGACTTCGGACTCTATAAGATCTAAACTGACAGTCGTTAAAATTATTTCTTATTCAAGTTTCTTTACAATTCATACAATTCTCTAAATTAATCTTAACTTAAAGGAGAATTAATTTGATCTCCTTTATCTTGTATTGACAACTCTTACTTTTTCTTTTTAATAAATTAATCAAATTCTAAATCATTAATGTTGACATTTTTATGATCTAATTTACTTTCTTAAATCATTTAATAAATAACATGTGCACTCTCTTTATCTACTTTACCATTAGTGATCTAAATAGTTGTCTTAATAAAATGATCTTTAGTAATTTTGTTCTTGTCTTTGAAGTAATAATCTTATAATTACGATAAATTATCTATTGAATTGAAGTACAAGAGCATTAATTACAATTAAAATTTTTATATTTTGGCAGTTTATTATTATCTTATTGTCTTTTGATTTTCTATAATTTAAAGAGCATCAGTTAGCAATTTATTATAAGCCACAACTTCTTCATCTCTTTCAACTTAGAGAAAGATTCTTATTGCATTCAATTCTATTTTTGATAATGCTCTATCAATATACATAGATAATATATCAACAAAAATATATAAAGCAACTTCTCCTGAAGATGCTTAGTCTTAATCTTACAATAACAAACTAAAAGTCATAACGGAATCATTCTGGATTATTAAATTAACAATTGATTGATACATATCATTATTTAATTTTGAATTAATTGCTTAGGGACATTATTAAAGTTTCTCTTTAAATAGTTTAAAATTCATAGATGTATTTCCATAATCCGTCATTAAATTATGAACAATTGACATTTATTTCTCTTCGAAACCCCACTCAAATTCTTTATTTAATAATTTGAGAGAATCTGCAGTAAACAACTTTTCAGATTAAGTTATTTCATCAAAAAAGATTTCTAACAATAAACGATATTTGATTATTATATGATTCAATGCCATAAACATTAATTCAGGCTAATCATCAACTATATGATAACTTAATTTTAGAGTGCTTATTAAATCTTTTACTTTGTAATATTTATTTATAATTCTATAATTATCTTCACCAACATCAATATTAATATATTTAAATGCTTACTCTAATTCACTCTAGCGTAATAAAAACTCTGTATTAGAATCATCAAATGCTGTGAATAAATCGAGAGGATGCACTTACTTAAACATAAATTCAGTTTTCAACCATTCCACTAATTTCACCCTTAAAGCTTCATCCTTTTTCTCTAATTCATCTAATTCCAATTATTTTTAAGTTGCCATTGAAAATTTACTTTATCTTTTATTTCCAATTGCATCGGGAGTCGAATCAGGTGAAAAAGAAGTAAAAGAAGTTTAGCTCACTTTTTAATCTTTTCCTCTAAAACGATGAGGATTATTTAAAATTGAAACTCTTTATTTTCTTATGTTTGCTAAACTTTTTTTTTTCTGATTTTGATCTTATACTTTATCAGCTTTAACAGTTTATTATGGTACTAAATCTTGTTCTTCTTATATCTACTATTGATCATTCGGTTCTTGAAGTTATTAACCATCTAAATGCTCTTTTTCGATATAATTAATTTAAGAATTCTCTTTACTTAGAATCTCTATCGATTTTTACTCTTTAGGAGAATTCAAAATTTAAGATGACTATTCAGAATTTAATCTTGATTTTGAATTAGAGTGTGATTAATTAATTTGATTTGGAGATTATACTTCCTATGGTTCTTACATGTATTTATATAAATATATATATATTATATCAATTATTTGGTAACAAATTCTGGTTTACTTAATTTTTTCTTTTCTTACAATAGTAAATGACAATACATATTCCAATGCCTAAAATGAAACCCACAATAACCAATATTATCCAAAGTTTAGAACCAGAAGGATCCAATTCTATTTAATTTATTTTCAATTCCAAATTGGCAACTTTTTCTTCATATGTATTTGATAATAAAAATTTCAATGCTTATGTAACAGATCCTTTTTCAGTGCACACTTGAGGGGATCTTCGTAATAAATAATGTTGCAATTTTTATTTGTCTTCTGCTGAACTCAATAAATGTAATTAATCATTATAGTTATAAACCAATGATTAAGCACTTTTTGATTTATCAAGATTCTTAGCTTTTATATAGGCAATTGCTGACTAAAGTCCAGGTTTCTAGTTCTAATCATTTAAATCATAAATTAATAATTCTTAATCGTTCTCAGATTAATAAACTAATGTAAGTATATTATATCCTTGG
This sequence comes from Paramecium sexaurelia, assembly GCA_000733375.1. Taxonomy (NCBI): domain Eukaryota; phylum Ciliophora; class Oligohymenophorea; order Peniculida; family Parameciidae; genus Paramecium; species Paramecium sexaurelia. The sequence goes on from JPFM01000065.1 coordinate 275,978, forward strand.
AATAAATTTGGATAATCATTTGTTAAGCTCCAGCTACTATATTACTGATAGCTATTGGTATATTCAAATTTCGGAACGTCACACAAATAATTACGTGAACAATCAATCTCATAAGTATATGAGTGTGAAGCAAAGTTATTGAAAGCTAGTATAACTTAATTTTTTGTTACCACCATTCCGCTACATTTGAAATTAAGGGGCAAAAAAAAGCCTTTTATTTATAGAGTTAAAGTAATATCTAAAATTTGGAAATAATTCTTCTGAGAACCCTTAATTAGATCGTATGCAATTATTTCAAGTAAGGCAGAAGAGCCTATAGAGAAAAAATAATAAATTTGATCCTTTACATGTAAAATCTCAATAGACTCTGGGTAGGAAGATGGATATACTCTCTAAATTACTTCGTATTAATTTAAATTTTGAATCTCATCTTTTGTATCATATGATATTACTTAATTTAATATCCAAATAAAAAATCTATCATTATTTAAGAAAGCCTTTTTGATTTGGTAGTTATAAGTCCTTTATCCATCAATTAATTAAAGTTTAAGATCTTTATATTGTATAATTTTAAGTAAATATTATTAATTGATAATAGCTTGTACATAAATAAGATTATCTTTAATATAAAGTATATTTGTAAATGTATATTAATTATCTAACTTAAATTCAGTTATTTTAAAATCTTCTTTAGATATTAAAAGTATTCCATTATTCATTAATTAAACTAAGTTATTTTTATCAAATTCCATAATAGATTAACTAGATTCAATAGACTCTTTTTATTTAATTAATGTTTTTTCATATGTAATATCACCAAAAGGTTATTATAATTCTATATCTAAGGCTTATCCACTATACCAAGATTATCCTAAATCAAAACAATGAATCTTTTTATCATCTTTCTTAAAATCATAATTTAATTCCTTGCTTAAATTATATAATTCAGTTCCTCTATTTATTAATGTTATTGGAACAAATTTAATAAGCCTGTAAAAATCAGTATTAGATACCTTTGCTGGTTACAAAAAATTGTAATTATATACTTTTTAATGATATTAAGGATTAATTAAAGTCCTAGCAAAATAATTTCCATCAATGAAATATGAATAAAATTTTTATGAACTAGTATCAGTAATGAAAACAAAATTATTTGCTACTGAGATTAGATCAGAAGAAATATTTAAAATCATAAATTAAGAGTTTAAGGAGACTTCGGTAGTCTTATAAATTAAAATTGCTTATTTTTGAGTCTCATCGTGAGTTCCTGTTATGATTAGTTGATGATTAAAATAATTAGAATCAAATACAATAATCTTGTCTTTTGCATAATGATATAAGCTTTATTTTCTTTATAAATAAATATTTCCTTCATTTTCAAAGTTATAAACGATGATTACATTTAATTCTTAAATTTGTGTTAAAATGGAAAAATGAAATTTGGTTATGGCAATTTTAATTTCTTTTTAACTTTCTAAAGTTGTAAACCAAATTAATGTCAGCTTTTGATACTCTAAACTATATAAGGCAATATTAGTGTCCTGTTAAACAAATAACAAGTTCTTTTTAAAGGAAGATGCAAAAATTTAATTCACATTATTGAAGCCTATGGTTAGTTTATTCCAATCCTTTGCATTTATTTAATAAATTTCAACAATATTGTCAATTAATACAAATAAATGATTTCCATCAGAAATAATTGATTTTCCTTAAGTTTATAGTTAAATAACATTTAACTATTAGAATTCTTTTTTCTCATAAGATAAAAAATAGATATTTATTGATTTATCATTTAAATTTGCATAATAAAGTCCATCTGAATTCATCCACCAAAGTTATTTTTAAGAATCTTCCAATTTTGTAAAGGGAATCTTTTAAAACCAGATTTGACAATTTGCTATTGTTTAAGATAAATCTTCACATTTGAAACCTTCAATTTCCAAATTCTATTTTTATTGTATTAAATATATTTATTATGGATTAAGATTTGAAATAGCTTTTCTATAAATTACTTCCTTGGAGTCTACATTTTATGGATCTGCATTTTAATAATTGGTAACTTAAACGCTAAAATTATCATCAGCATCAAATTCATATTTAAGATTTGGTCCTGCACATGCTGGTTGAAATTGCGCAAAATTTTCATCTAGATTTACTCCATATGCAAATAAAGCAGAAGATGCTTAAGTTTAATACATTTCCATAGTGTTTATTGGTACAACTCTATAATAAATAGTAACTGAACACTTAATTGAACCTACATCTTACACTATAGATATTTAACTGTACTATTCTTGTAGTATATCTGACTTGAATTACAAATAGTAATTATTATTAATCGCATAACGATGAATTTCAGTATTATTTAAGGCAATTATGCTATCAAAGTTACTATTGGAGATAATTCTATATTTAGATTAATCCATAGTCATTGAATGAAGTTTTTGTAGATTTTAATTGTAAAGATTTAAGCTATTTTGCTTAGAAAATAAAATGTAATTTTTTGTCAGGTATACAAAATTTTTTTCATCTAAAACTACATCAATTTTATATTCTTAAGATGTTTTAGATTTAAAATATAGACTTTTATCTTGGATTACTACATATTAATTAAGTTCAATATCAATGTCATAACCTAAAGCATTTTAAGTCTTCGTATCAATGTTTTTAATTAAAATCCATTAATTATTTTATCTATTATATTCTAAAATAATTAGTTCCCCGTAAGCATTCAAAATACTGAATTAACCATTTGTATGAGTTTTAAAATCTTTTATCTCAAGCTTGAAACTTTCTTTTGTTAATATTTAGCTTAAAGTATTCTAATCAAGAACTTTTAATAATTAAACTGTATTTTCTTCGTAAATATATAATTCTAACTCAACAACTGTACTTCGAAAAATGTAATTATCTATTTAATCTAATTTTCTTTATTAAGTCTTAGCCTTTTCTATTGGTATGTATTTACCTTTTCCAATTGAAAAGTAATCTTGGTCATCTGTTTAACAGTCAATAATGAATATTTTATCAACCAAAACTATATCATAACAAATAGAGTTGAGCTAATCTACTCTTTCAGTTATTTAATCAAATAAAGGTAAAGAGCTGTAGATATTTGAGTTGTATTCAACATAATATCCATCATTTGATTTTACTAAAATTGCCATAGAATGCAAAGGATCACGACTGCTTTTTGTTTTATAGAGTTTAGATGATACTATTTGCATATTTTCTAAGTTTTAAATTTTAAGGTTTTCTACCAATTATATAGGTGATATTAATGAGAACCTTTAATCATCTGAATACAAAGTAATTTTATTATTATTTTGACTAAGTTTGAAAATTGATGCAAATTATATGTTTACAACTTCTTATGGTGTTGATATTAATTGCATAGCTTCGTCCTGTAAGTAAGAGCAAGCTTTTATCAAGATAATGATGAAGCTCAATTAAAAATAGATTTATAGCATAATTATTTTGTTGTATATGGAAATTATTTTATTTATATATGTATGTATCAATTATTAATAACGATTTTAGTAATATGGAATTGAAATTTAATCGTCATTAAACATACAAAATTTCTTTCAAGAAAGTTCAAAAATTTTTTCCTACTGTTTATATCCAAGACAATTTTTAGAAATATGTTTTACAATATTAAATTTAGCTTAAACATTACAAAAAACGTTTTAAACTTCAACTGTTCAACTTATAGAATAAATTCAATCACCCAAATTGAATAAATTTTTACATCACCATAAAATAAATATTATTAAAATATTTTAATTGAGAAATTATTATTTAACGAAATTCATTCTTGTATTCATTCCTAAAATTTTATTATGAATTAGAGATGTGTTATTTTATATTTATACTTATTTGTTGTAACCATATAGATATATTTATATATATAATATAATTATTGTAAAAAAAATATGAATTACAGCATAGACTATAAATTAGGTTATCGAATAGTAATATAATAAATATTATTATGATTAATCTTATGTTTTATATTATTTTATCAAGGAATCAATTATTCTGTATCAACTGTTGGTTTCTTTTTCTTATAACACCAAATAGTAATTCCTATTCCGACCAATAAAACTGTAGTTCCTATTATAGTTAAAGTTGCCCATAGAGGAAAGCCTTTTTTTTCATCAGGAATTGGATCTGGTTAAATATCTGAAGTTATTTTTAAATTTAAACTCACAACTTTTTCTTAATATGTATTTTTCAATAAAAATTTAACATCTTATTTAACAGACGCTTTATCAGTGCAAATTTAAGGAGTTCTTTTTAATAAATAATGTTGCCATTTTTAATTATTTTCTGTAGAACTCAGTAAATGTAATGATTCGTTATAACTGTAAACCAAAGATGTTATCTATCTTTATTAACCTTCTATAGATAAATGAGCAATAGCCAATTTTGGTCCAATATTATTATTTTCACTCAAAAGATCATAAAGTAATAAATCATAACCATCATTAGATTTATAAACTACAGACAAAACATTTTCATTTAAGAAGCTGTTTGGATATTAATTATCTATTTAAGATATACCATATTGCTGAAACTCTGATATAAAATCAAATTGAAGTATTTAAAAAAAGGTTTTCTCAGTAATCTCAACTTCAAAACTGAATTTGTATGAAGGACTTCCAGCAATTACAAAAACTAATTCATTTTTGTATTAAAACATATTTCTGCAACTCAAATTCTAAGGATCATAGAATAATTTTTCTCTTAAAATTTATGCAACATCCTTAAATTAATTGTAAATAGCATTTTATGATTATTTTAGATCGAAGCTGTAAACATAAAGTACACAATTCTCTTCAAAATATAAGATAAGATAAACATCATTTTTTTGATAATATTAAAATTCCATAGAACCTTCAACAAATGGACGAGTTACTTTTTAAATAAATGTATAATCTTATAAATTTAAAGGCTCCTTTTTTATTTCATATACTTAAACATCTTAGCCAACCCAAAGAAAAACATAATTCAAATTGAAGTACATTTTTCTTATTTTAGAATCTGTAGTCATTTATCCATCAATTAATTAAAGTTTAAGATCTTTATATTGTATAATTTTAAGTAAATATTATTAATTGATAATAGCTTGTACATAAATAAGATTATCTTTAATATAAAGTATATTTGTAAATGTATATTAATTATCTAACTTAAATTCAGTTATTTTAAAATCTTCTTTAGATATTAAAAGTATTCCATTATTCATTAATTAAACTAAGTTATTTTTATCAAATTCCATAATAGATTAACTAGATTCAATAGACTCTTTTTATTTAATTAATGTTTTTTCATATGTAATATCACCAAAAGGTTATTATAATTCTATATCAAAGGCTTATCCACTATACCAAGATTATCCTAAATCAAAACAATGAGTCTTTTTATCATCTTTCTTAAAATCATAATTTAATTCTTTGCTTCTAGCAAATAATTCAACTCCTCTATTTATTAATGATATAGGAACCTATTTAATTTCTAAATTTTTCTCAGAGTTGAAAACCTTCCCATCCAACATAATAGTTTCGCAACTCTTAATTTATTAGTAATTCTTATTAAATGAAACTGTAAGAGAGAATGTGTCTTTATTGTGAATTATATATTACTAAAATTGCTGAGAATTAGAGTCTGTAATAAATAAATTTTGCTCACTTGTTGAAATTTAACTACCAGTTTAAATTGAAAATTCTAAGAATTAAGAGTTTATGGCAATTTAATCTAATCTGTAAGCCAGAAGAATTTAGTTGCCATTTTTTTAAGCATCTAAATAAACAAAATTAGAATTTTAGTTGCATGTTGAACAAATTTTTAATTATGTATAGCCTGTTAAATCTAATTCTTTTGCAATATAAGCAGTCTTTAAATACTTATAGTTATAAACAAACCCTTAATATTAATTGTTCCTTTTTGTTAACAATAAAAAGTAATTCTAAGCGATGCCTATTTCTATGTCATCATAATCTTTCAAATATGTGAGCCAAACTAATTTAGAATTATCAGATATATCAAAAAGATATAAAGTTTTTTTCTCATATATCCAAACTAAATCTTAATTTTGAGATGTAAAAACCTTTTCAGCTAAATGACGATAAATGAGCCTTTATTTAATATTATTTATTTAATATACTAGCACTTCATTCTAAACTAATATTAATAAATAAGAATGACTATGCTTAATCTCCTTGATATTAGTATCCATTGTTAAAGTTTTAAAAAGAGAAATTTAAAATAAATCATTACAATTGCAATAGAGTTCAATATTTTTATCTTTTGCAACTGCTAAGTATGTATAAAATTCTGCAAACCACGTTTAAAGTGGAGAATCTTATAATTTGATAAAATCCTGCGTTTATATGAATGTCTTACACTAAAATTATGTATCCTTCAAATTACAAATATATCCAGTTATTTTAGAATTTTTCTACTATTCTATAAAACTTGTCTAGCCTGATTCAGGAATAAATTTTCTATAAACTACCTCCTTTGGATCACCAGTACCAATAATTTCAACCTATTAATGTCTATTAAATTTTAAAGATAAAATTTTGTTAGGTGTAAATTCCAATTGTAAATTTTATCCAGCAAAAGGTTATGTATATTATAAGGATTAGGGATCATCTAACAAAACACCTCCTCTAAAAAAACTATTAGAAGTTGAAATTTGTTAATAAATATCCTTAGTTTTTACATCAACAACTTTATAGTAACATTTAATTTAGCATATTGTATAAAAAAGTTGTTACTAGATTGTAAACATAGTATAATCATCTGTCAATTAATTGGATTAAAATTTTAGTATTTGCTCATTTGCTTAATCAACCGCATATGTTTGAAAATATTATTTATCAAATAGGGTAAATTAATCATAAGCTTGATATGAAATTAAAAATCCTTAAGTTTAAGTTTAAAGTGTTTATATTTGCTTTAGATATTAATTTAAAATATATAGGGATTTCTCTTTCTATAGAATTATATAATTTTATGTCAAAAACACTTTGTCTTTTGGTTCAATTGTTAATTTTCCATTTACAGTCCAATCTGATAAAGATCGAAGATATAATGTGTTTTCGGAAATAATAACTAATTATAAATATTTCCAAGAAAAATCGTATGCATAAGGAAGAGTTGTTTCTGTTTATAAATATTCATATAATTCCCACTTTTAAGATTAAATAATATATTTGAGACTTATAAATTACCCTTTTTGATTCAAAATAGTAATTTAAGAATTGGTATGAAATTAAAAGTCTACAACTAATAGAGTAAATTCATCATCCTTTGTTAATAATCTTAAATATTGTGTATTAAGAGTACTTAATAAAACAATTCCATCATCTTATACTTGATATAATTCTAATGAATAATATAAATTTCTTAAGATTAGATTATCCAATTAATCAAGTTTTCTTTACTATCTTTATGAATTTTAAATTGTGAAAAACTATGTCTAATCTTGACTTAAAATGGCGAAATAATCACCATCAGCGTCATTACATTCAACAACATACTTTTAATCTACTTAAACTGTGTCATAACAGATTGAATTTGGTTTTACATTTAATAATTTAACAACATCAATATCAGGGGTATATTCAAACAATATTGAATTATATTCAATAAAATAGTTATTTTGAACTTTACTTAAAATAGTCATTTAATTTGATAAATCCATAAATCCTGAACTTTTATAGAGTTTTTAAGCCAATATTTCTCTGGGTTCCTACGAATTATATTGACTTTTTTATATTAGAGTTAATGGAGTTAAGATTGAATAAAGTGGGGATGAGGGAATGACTTTGTATTATTTATTCATGCTATTTCTGAAAATCTCATTGAGTCTTATTTCAATTTATTCTCCTGGAGTAGATATTATGTAGAATGTGTCATCAGGCCATACAGAACATCCATTAAAAACTGATGCTAGAGCTAACAAAATAATGAACATTTATGTTAATAAAATTAAGATATTGTTTTGATAAATTATATTTAAATTCTGATGATGCTTGAGTCATTCAATTAAATAAATTACCTCATTCAAAATTACAAATTATATATAAAAATTAGAATCTCGATTTCTAATGTTTTGATTAATGTAATGATATTTTTATTCATTAAAAAACTGACTTAAAAATAATGTTTGGACCAGCTCAATAAATCGAAGCTTAAAAAATTATAACTAAGAGAGCAATAATTTTATAATAAATAATAGTCAAGTCCTATCGTATTATCCCTATAAATATCATTAATCGATCTTTGAAATTTGGTAACAATTATCATTTTCATTTAACATAGATAAATATTACTTTATTCATTATTTAATATATGACTACATTTTATCTAATATTTTTATTTAAGATTATTCAATTATACTTATACAATTAATTTATATTAATTGTGATATAGGTTTAATTTAATCAAATGAGGAAGAATAAATTAAATAAGTAATTATTTTAATTTATATTAAAACATATACTAATTAATTAAATTAAATTTAAAACCATATAAGAATTTGGTTGGATAAACATGAAAATATATATAGCTTATTTAAAGTAAATTTTATTCTAGATAGATCCTAGATTTTGAAGAATTGAATATATATTTGATTTATCTAATCTTATGCAATTTTAATGCAGTATCAATTATTAAAGAAATTTTAGCTGCATATAGAAGGGATTTAATAAAAAGGATTACATCCTCTAATTATAATAATATATTTAAAAACAAATCATTTAATTTCTTTATATGATCTTCTCCTTTTACGGTGTTTATTTATACAAATATGGATTCCCACACAAAAAATAATTCCGAATAAAAGTATTCCTACAACTACTATCAACAGTATAAAGAATAATGTCATTTCTTAATCACCTTCTGGAGATGGCACCAAATTTGTGTTAATACCCAATTAAACTTATGTATATGGATTTACTGCTATTAAATTCACTTAATAATTATTTAATCCTGAAGTGTTTTATACTACAATTTTGGCAGCTGAATCTATTGTGTAAATTTATAAACTTTTTTCATCATACATATTTATCAATAATTGATATATATTTTAATGATTTTTTCTTACTATAAAATTTTATGATAAAATCATATCTATTCCTGATTATTTCAAACCTGCCTGACATATTCCTGCATTCTAACTTACATCATTATTATATTCTATTTCGTAGAGACAAAAGTAAATTTTATTGTCATATTTGTATTATTACAGTAAGTAATTGTCTAATATTCCGATTGAACTTAATTTTATTATATTACCCAATTTCTAATATACTTGAATTATTTAAATTTTATATTTCTCACTTAAATTATTTAATTAGATTTGATAACTTTCATTAATTTCATCCACCAAAATGAAATTGCAATAATTTCTCCCCTATTTAAAAATTTCTATTCTAATAAATCTATTTTCTAAAGGTTCTATCAATTTTTATTTCTCAAAAGGCAATTCCATATATTCATATTATAATACACTTGCTTTATCTATTTTCAAAGTCATTTCTATTAAAATTAAACCCATTTTAAACTCAGATAACAACAAAAAACCTTACTTTTCAGAGATTTTCAATATATCCAAAGAAGTCACATTAAAATTTTGATGGAAGTAATCTTTATTAATAATCAAATCAAATTAACTTATGATAAACTATTTACTATCAATTTCTAAAGAGTAAAAATATATGGTTGGATTTTTATTAAAATTCTCTGTAAGAACTATTTATACATTATTTAAATATTTAATTTCTTTTATTAATGTTCTATCCTAAAAATCAATTTTGCCCATGAATTTACAATCTTACTTATCTAATTCCATTTAACAATAATAATACCTTAGTTAAGGCTATTACGCATTTGGATTTTCATATAATATAACAAGGATCTATTAAGATAATAAAAATAGTTTGGTTGCTACGAAGTTATTTTATTCTATTTATAATTCAATTTCACTTGAGATTCCTCCAAAATTATCAATAAATTATAAATATTATTTTGTTCCTGTCAATTCGGATAAAATTAATATATAATCTCTATCAAAATTTATGATCTATTATATCGATTTTGATTATATTGATCGATTTGATTTTTGAAATTAATTGATCAAATAAATTTAACCACTATCATTATCAGTTGTACACAAAATACAAGATAATTTATATTAAATCCTTTAACCGTTTATCCAATTATTTTTTATATAAATCACCTAGTTCATCTTGGACTCTTACAATTCCAATTTGATATTCTCTTTAATCCATTACATCTCTAACTACATATCCACAACAATAATTTGTTTGTTATATTCCCTTTTAAAACTATAATAATCATTCCATTCTTATTGTTACAAAATTAATGCTGATTGAAAGTGAGTTGGACTAGTCAATTATTTAATATAAATTCTTGACTTCTCAAAATAAAGATAACTATAAACTTGTCCTTTATAAATAAATTAAATAATTGTATCATCAATCCCTGCAACACAATAATTTAATTCGCTTTCAAAATATGCAAAAGTATCGATAACTGTTAACAATGAATTTCTCTGATATTCATTTATTTAATATATCAAAATGACAGTTGTTTAGGTGTAAACTGAATATGCAGTAACCAAAATTAAGTTCTTTAAAGGATTAGAAGCCAATTGAAGTTATTAAGGTAATTAATAATAGTATAATGGTAATCTTCTCAAAAGTGTTACTTAATTCAAATTGTGAATTAAATATTACAGAATACCTTATTCAGTTATTGTCTTATAAACAATTACAAGTGTAGATCTAAATATAGATAAGAGTAATTAAACATTTTTCGATTCAGTCACTTATATTTGAGAAATAATATTAAATTAATTCACATAATGTCCAATAATTATTATGTTATTACATTTTATGAATAATAGATTTTTATTAAATGTATTACTTACATACACCTTCTAAGCATTGTATATATTTGAGACAGAATTTATTTATTTTTTCTATGATAATGAATAGATTTGTATTTCATTCAATCCACTAATAAGTACAAAAACAAATTCAGAATTTATTGTAAAGTCTGTAATTTGCGTTTTCTCATCCTACAATGATGTTTTTATTTGAAATATTTAAATAATCTTTTAATCACCAACTCTATAGATTGTAATTACATGATTATTTTAGGTCTTAATTCCAATAAATGAATCATACATTCCAACTTCTGTCCATTCTATATTATCTTCAACCAATTTGATTAGGGGATAGAATGTACTCTTTTGCGAACATTTTTATTCTAATTCATTCATTTAACATACATAAATAAATGCACTCAAATTTTCAGTTTATACTAAATATTGATATAGACCCAAATTATTATTAATGAGACTGAATATTACGTTATTCTAATCAAATTAGCTGATTCCTGTTATTTTTAAATGAGATAATGAGAGAAACTTTAGATCTAACTTTTTCATCTAATCGTTATGAATTGAAATAGATTATTAAACATTCGGACCATTTGTTATTCTAGGCCACGTATAATATGTCTAAGGATAAGGAGGATAGTAAAATATTCTCTCTTTATAGAAATTAGTTTAATAATTTGTATTGATTCTTGCATCTAATTTATCATAGATTGCTAAGACTATATTCACATAGCAATTATCATTTTTATTATCTAATAATTTAAAGTATTTTTGATCTTCTGACTTAAACAATTATTTTTAGAACATTAATATACCTGGACTGATTTCATAAAATTCTGCTTTGTCGGAATGAAATAAGATATAAAGATTAAAGTTTAGATTTGCAATAAAAACTTCATTTTTAACTTGCATTCGATCTACTAATTCATTGTCATCAAAAATCATGAGTTCTCTATCAGAACTGATTAAATAATATTTTGGAGTTATTTATAATTTACATTTCCCTAATTAAAAATTATCTTTCTCAAAAGTTTATACAATATTATCATATCTTCCATTTTTTAAAACTCTTAAACTCATTTAATTTTTTGATACAAATCCAAAAACTATTATTTCGAATCGATTTCTTACTAAAAAACTATAATATTCTGTTATGTAAAAAGATGAAGTTATTAGTTTTGCATATGTAAAATTGCCTAATGAATTCATTTCTAATTAAATTGGTCCCAATTTATAATCTAATATAAACAGATAATCTGAATAAACTTAAACATCAATCACTGAAAAGTATTTTAGTTCATTTTAGAATAATTCTGATAGTTTTTTTTTATCCAAATAGTATGGTGTTGGCATTATCTGATAGGAATCTATAATCAAAACCTTAATAACAGATTAAATGCTAAAAATCTCTTCTGTATATGCTGGAATATAGATTAATAATTATATTATGTTTTAATTTCTATATATCGCCAAATTAAATCTACTCTTCTACCAAGTGGAAAATGAATAATTATCAAGAATGGTTCCATTTTTATTTAAAATCTCTATCAATAATCCTTAATTATCTTGACATACAACTACATAATTATTTTAATCCAAATAATCAAAGTCTGTGCAAATATGTTAAAGTTATAATTATGCATATCTTTCATCCTAGAGTATGTATATATGAAATCCTTGAGAGTCTTATCCCAATAGACTATACTCATTCAACCAAAACTCTCCCTTTCTATATGATCTAGCCTTAATTATTTCTTAAATCTCTACAACTAAGCTTGAATTTCATACAATAAGGAAAAATTTTCTAATCATAAATATCGTTCGGCTATTACAATTTGAAGTATCTCTCATTGTTATCCCCTTCTAAACGAAATCTTGTCATCTCTCCCTCAATAAGTTCTTCTTTTATTTCCCAATACATATTCTCATATGTAGAAATACTAATTTCTAAATCGCTTTTCAATATATCTAATACATTTCAAAAATAAATACTGCAAGCTTCTATATGTCTAAGGAATATTGAAATTAATAATAACATTATTAATAATTTAATGTAAAATATGAATAAACTATAATATTTTCAATTATTGGGTAGCCATTTAAATATAGATTAAATCTATTTTTTATTTACTCTTAAATCATTAAATAATTAAGGATTATTTACACAATATTAATTTTTCGATTTTCTATAAAAATTTTATTTCAATTCCAAACATCTTAACATTCTTATCATCTCTTACCTATATTAGTTTAGCTTTATTTCAAAGGCAACTTCTTATTCAGTTTTAATAAATTATTTTAATAAAAACTCTCAGATTACTGTAATTATCCTTCATTTTTTCATTTTTGTTCTATATCGAATTATTATCAATATTATTTAAATATTATATATCAAAATAGTAAAAATATCTTGATGGATTATGTTTGAAAGATTTCAAAAAATATTATACCTAAAGAATTACTTTTCTACCGAATCATTACATACAAAATGGAAAAAAAATAAATAAATTTTTGTTAGAAATAGCTTTATAACAATTTCTCAGACTTACTGAATATTTACAGTTAAGAATTTGAGGCTTTAAATAAGAAAGATAAAGTGATGATTTAGAAAATAGAATGAATGTATAAGTAAATTGAGAGAGGATATATAAACATAACCTAATTGTTGACTATGATTTGTAAAAAAGTAGAGAATCAACAAATAACTAGAATTTCTTAATTATTAATGGATTTATTTAATATTTTATTTTATGAATAACTCAATAGGCATTTGTCACCAAAAAACATCAGTTACAGATTCCCATACTGATTTTTCTTCTTCTTGTTTTTTTTATTTTAACAACACATAACCTGTATCGGATGTGAAAGCATTAGCAACGGTAAGTTAAACATATTATTCTGTTACATCACCTCCAATATTATATATGTAAAGTTGAAAAGTGGGATTCAAATAATATGTTTATAAAAGGTTCTCATTGATTTCAACATTTCTGATGATATTAGCATAGAGTCTTGGCTAAAAATAATAAATAAAAAAATATTACGAATAGAATATTCTTTGGAATATATGCTAGGAAATCTGTAACTTAAGGATATCCATATTTTGATTGTACTCCTCCCACAAATTTAATTAAAGGTACTCCTAAGATTGGATCTTTTGGTAAGAGATATGAAGCTAATAATAATTAACTATTATCAGTGTATGCAATTATTGCATAATCATTAGCAACTGAAGCTTTATTTAAAGCAACCCAATTAGAATACTAATTCAAAACGTAGACAACATTGTTATAGATCAAGGGAAGTCCAGTTGCAACATTCTTACCATCAAAAGTCAAAGAGAGTGCATAGTGAGCAGATGTGTCTGTTGTAATAAGAACTCTAAGTCTAAGAGTTTGATCAGTTGATTAGAATGTAGGAGTAACTAATTCTAAGACTTTATAATAGGAGCTGGTTTAAGATACAAATTGTCCTTAGTTGATAAAAGTGTATAAATTCAATTAGGTATAGACAACTTACCATGTGATAACTCCAGAAGTATTTAAAGCACCATCAATGGAGAATAAATTCTTTTGAGAATCTACAATAAGAACTTTAAGATAGTTAGTAACTCCAACTTTGAAAGGGGCAATGTAGAAACTGCTGAAATAGCAAGATTCATAACCAAAGAAACCTTTGTCAAATGTCTTTTATAAAGTAAATGTGATTGATTGTTGAGCAACACTATATTGATATACATTAAGAGATCCCTCAAAATTCTTTGGTCTTTGAGGATTACCATTCAAAATGAATACATAATTGCCTTGGATTGCAAGTTATGAAACTGTGAAGATTCCATCAATTGTTTATATATTTCCAAATTGGTGACATTCAAGTAATCCAGTGGTTGTGCATTTGGCAACATGGAATATTTTTCTACCATCGAGTTAACAAGTTGTAAAAATGTAGAGTCCATCTTCTGTAGCAGCAATATGATCACATGATGCGGATTGAGTGGTGGTGAGTGAAATAGAATAACTAGTTTCTTCATTATTTTCACTATCAGCAATTATTACTCTAAGTGTTTAATAATTAGACAAATAGACTGTTCTTGATCCTTTGTATGGAGCAGCATCTATTACATGGTATCCATTAAAAGTTCCAGAATCAATTAATTAGACAGTTTAGATTGGTTTAATGTAGGAATCACATTAATTGCAATCGATATCCAATGAAACGACTTATCCACTAAACCAATCAGCAACTAAATCAAGATTTTGTTCTGCTCTTGTGAAATTCTATGGTCTATTATCAAGAACATTTTATTCAACTCTAATGGTGATTTAAGTATTAATTAGATTTATAACTTAATAATAAGTTATTGGAGTGATATCATTATAGTTTGTGACTTAGAACTTGATTGTGTAAACTGAGAAATAGGCTGATGAATCATAATTTGGTTAAATTGTAAGAACAGGATAATTGAAATAAGAATAAACTTTCTATAAAGTACCACTGTTCACATAGAATACCATTTGATTTGATCCTGCTGTTGACATAATAACTGAAGTTCCATCAGCTATTTTGCTTCCCAAAGGAATTACTTTTAGTAATGAGTCTCTTAGCAATTTTCCTGGACCATACACTAAAACTACTGTTTAGGCAGTCTTACTATCATATGCTCTCACAAATAGAACACCAGTATCAGAACAAAAGTCAGTTTAAAGTGGAGTCTAAATTGTATACCAATACAAGGGAACATTTTTCATTAAATGAATAGAATTTAGATTCTATAAATCATATTCTTAGATAAAGCTTTAAGTGGCCGATTTTAATATGATGAAGAAGCTTTCCAATCCCACAGCTACATCTATTGAACCTTTACTTAAAGTGATTACTTTGATTACTGTTAATTCTGCATGATAGTCTGCAACTATTACATTGTCATCATTAGCAATAAACAAGAGATAAGAATTATGAACTCTGTTTCCAAATATTCTTTAGGGATTCCAAGAACCTGTGAATCCTCTGTATCTAAGCATTACTTCAGTTATTGAATATTCTAATTCAAATGGGTTATATGTAGAACGAATATCAATTTATTTCTTATTTCCTAAAATGAAATAAAATCTATCTTTCAAGACAGTTACACTTGTGATCTTGTTAAGAGTTTATGAGGGATATGTTATTGTATCGACAACACTTGTACCATTGACACCGCTTACTCTAATCGATGCTTAATAATCATTGTCTAAAGATAGATGATAAATATTAAATCCTTAATACCACCATATAAAGTTATTTAAATTCAAAGCAGAATTCACTTTAAATTTCTAATATTCCTAACATACTGATCTAGCCTTAAATTTATCTCTAATGTGGCATTGAAAGATTGTTACATTCTTATCTAATGTTTATAAGAGTAAAGCATAGCTTTCATCTTCAGCGTCCAATATCAATACATCTGAATAGATGATTTAAGAAGGACTTGGTAAACTGATTGATTCAAGAAGCATTTCTTATAATTGAGTAATTTTGGCAGTCACTGTTGTATTTTGCAATTAAGAAACTAACTAATTATAATTCAAGTTTGGTCCTGAAGCAAGTGGATCAATATTAAATGGTTCTGGAATATCATAAATGAGACTTGGAAGTGACAATTCGTCTGTTGCTTATACTGAATAATCAGTAGCATTATAGACTCTGTAATTAATAGTCACTTTGCACTATGAAGAAAATGTATCTGTAGCTATCAAATTTATAGTTTATAAAGATGTTGTCGTAGTTTATGTACTTGGGAATCTCAATAAACCATGTGTAAGTGAATATCTTCTAGCATCAATTTAAGTGATTGAAATCAATTCAGTCTCATATGGATTTATGATATATCCCTTGGCTCCTTCTAAAACTTCTTTATGAATGAAATCTTCATGTTCAGTACTGAACAAATATGTGACTCCTTTCTATTGAATTACCAAAAATTATTGTGAAATTACTAATGATGCTGGATATGATGCTGTGAAGTCCAAAATATAATTATTAACAGGTTTCTTATCTTCAACTACTTAGATATAATCATTATATAATATAGCAATGACTTCCTTGACTGTTCCATCTTCTTGTAATAGGTAGTCTACATCAAATTCATAGGCTTAATCTTTTGAGGTAACAATTCTCTCAATAAAGGCAAATTCTCCATTTCCTAAAAATTCCAATACATAAATTCCATCCTTTGCTGTCAATATGTATACCAATCCATTTGGAAATACTTTGAAATCAATCAAAGATAAATTAAATTTCTCTGGATTTTATACATCAGTAATGACTCCCAATGTTGGTGCATCCAAAACACTTTATAATCTTGGAGTACCGTCACTTTCTATGTAGAATACTTCAAGTAAAGATGACAAATCTAATCCTGATGTTTGTGTTGCATATGCTGGAGTAGATCTAAAGAAGAATGTATGTTCATGTCCTAATTTATTTGTAAATACAATAGATTGTGAAAGTCTTTTGGTATTCACCTTATAACTGTTGTAATTTCCATTCTAATGAATTCTTGAATTTCCATTCTTATCTACAATAAAAAATTTATTTGTGAATGGTAATTTCTATGAATCGATACAATCCAAAATGAATTAATCTTTATTCAAATAATCTACTCCAAGACATGAGAGATATGAACTTCCAGTTGTAATACTTAACTTCTTATTGAATTATGGAGGAGTGGCATTATCACCTTATGCACCCTCTGCATAAAATAAATCTATAGAATCCAATTCTACCTCAATAAAAACAAAATGATTCATCCACACTCTTTGACCTTTCTCTGTCAATGCTCTAGAGGCTGTAACTCTATTAATTGACTCAAAGTGAGGTTTAGGACTACTCAATTAAGCAAATGGTTTCTGAATTTCGAAAAACTTTTATGAAGGACTTAGACTGTATTATAAATAGGCTCCTTCGAAGAATGTATCCTTCAAATCCCATTCAATTGTTTCCCCTGTTGATGGAAAGACCTTTAGTGTGCTCAACTTAGAATCACATGGTTGAAGTTTAAGCTACTCATGAGCAGCTACTGCAATTACGATCAAAATTAAGATTTTTGATGTCATCGCTATAAATTAAAATAATAAAGATGAACAATAATTATTAGAGAATATATTTATGCATAATGATGTCATATTATATGTAGAAAAATTCAACATTTTCATTCATTAATTAATTATCATAATAATATACATCTATTGTATGAAAATTATATCCATAATATTATAAGTTTGTTAATTAATTATATTTCTCTGTTTAATAACAAAGTGATATTCATAATGTTTTCCATATCTTTTAATTATTTTTAATACAAATAGAAACATTAACAAAGCAAATTAACAGTATTCAAGAATCCAAAAAACAAAGTAAAAAGCTATTGAAAAGAGTTTAATTTTTCAATTGAAAAGAAACCATTATGGAAATATATCACAGATACTTAGAAACAATAATATCTAATTCTAAACAAACAGAATTTCCTCTGAGAAATGTTTAATCAAGGAAATAAGTTTTCCATTATATTTTCAATACTCAAAATGATGTTATATTCTTATGAACTGTAATCAATTAATTATAGTAAAATTCTGAAAAATCAAAAGAAAGAAACCTGATTCAAGAATATATTAACAAAAAAGAAATACATTTTATAGAAGTTTCTATTGATGAGAGAAGATTAGTAGTTAATAGATGATTAAAATTTTCAATAATAGTGATCTATAATTAGAATGATTCATATTTTATGAATTAGGAAGAAGAAATCAGAATTAAGATTTAGAGTAAATATGTTGTCGAAAAAAATTGTGTTATTTCAAAATTTTTGTTACCTATTCTAATCTCTAAGAATAATTTAACAACTATTTATTTTGTTGACACAATTAAGCATTGCATTGTAAAAAAATAAGGTTTTTTACTCTTCTTTGATAGTGATGATGATGAAGTACATCACACATTGTCACAACTCTAATTAAATATCTCACAAGTTAAATGAAGGAATTTACTATTTAAAATTATGTCTTCATTAAAGAGATTTAAATCATAGAATGAGTACTTATATACTTAAAAATGATTGTGGATTATCTAAATGGATTATTGATTAAGCTGCAAGGTTTACTCGTTAAGCTACAAAAATTTACCTTATTCTATATTAATATCAATAAATATGAATCATTCTTTGCAATTGATTTTAATAATGGAAGCATGATAGGGTAAGATATAATTGTTTATTATCATAGAAGTTGACATTCCCTGTGTAGTAATCAATTAAATTGATATAAATTATTTAAGAAAACCAAAACACACTACTATAATTTCAATGATATTTATTTATTATAATAATAATTAAATTTATATGTACTGGAGTGTTACTAATTTAAACTAAACTTTAGAAAATATAAGAATAATTTATATTTCTTATAATTCTAAAAATAAATTCCATGTAAAAAAAGTATTTATAATATTACCTAATCAAAGGACATTTGAAAATAAATAAAACTTTCTATTTAATAAATATGCAATTGCGTTTGGTTAATAAACTTTTATTGAGTTTTATGACTTTATTTCCAAATATACATTTTTAAAAAAGTTAAAAGATAAAAAGAGTAATTTATCGCTTATTTTGATAATGCCCATATATAATACAAGGGGGTTCACAAAAAAAATATTTTTGGATACTATATACATTCTAATTATTAAAAATGACTATTTCATAGAGTCATTAACAGAATCTTAATCATTTTCTTCTTATTTATTATGTTTGAGGTGGCTATTTCGGTCTCATCAGTATAAATTTGGACCCTCTACAATCTCTAATTTTCAAAAGGTAAAATTTAGATTGGGCTAATTCAAATTTTGTTATTTGATACAAGAATATAAGCGATTTTTTGCCATATTTTCCTAGACATATATGTTTAAATTTTATAAATCTAACAGGCAATTTTTCTGATATTTTACTCCATTAGAATCCATACTTTAAATATTCTTAGTAAATTATTTCATCTTCTACCTTAGTCATAGATTCATGATAAATTTGGATCAAGAACATTTATGTAACTTATTCTCATTTATTTCCATGTTTTATTCTTAAATTTTAGTTATTGCATTTCAGCATGGGCCAACATATTTAAAAATTCTTAATAAGGATTCATCTTTATTTTAAGTCCATGGTTTAGCTTTAAATAGTTTGAGTCCATAGCCCAATTTAATTCATTTCTAACTTTGACAACAATTAGAAGCATTCCTATCATTCATATTCCTAGCAACTCTGACCTAACGACGACCATAAAAGGACACATATCGAATAATTTTTATCTTCTTCTGGAATCAGTTTAGATCTTAAATTTAAAGAAAAATTTGTTTTTTAATCTCTCTACTTTTCAGTCTTGGGTTTGTTATTTACAATTTATATTCTAAATTCTTCTAAAGCCTCATCTTGGTTTGTAATAAGAAGATTTAATTTATTTGAGTGATCTAATTTTCGTAAAATATATACGATTGAACATTTTTAATAATAAAAAGTATAATAAAAGATTAATAAGCAACTTTAGTAGAACTAAATTTATATCTATGGATTTTAAATTTTATATGCTTAAGGAAATTTATTAGAAACAATCAGATAATATAAAAAAATTATCTGAAAATATTTTGTAGATCAATAATTCATATGAAAAAGTACTCTTTTTAATTCTCTAAATAGATATTATAATCCTTAGAATTATTGAAACCTTGTAATCTAAATAAATTTAGCAATTTATCAAAAAATAATGATTTTCTTAAAGAATATTTTGTGTAAAATAAAATTTTCTCCCTCTTCTTTAATATTTTGGACAGATACCATCATTTAAAAAGTTGTTAAATGCATGTTTTCTAAATCAAAAACAAATAATTAATTTTTATATTTTATGATTAAATTATTATTATTATATTTATTAATAATAAGACAATAAAATTTTAGGAATTTATTAAGAAACACAAAGTTATAACTTTGAAAATTAATTTGAAATAAGACTAATTAACATAATTTGTTAAATAATATAATTTCTAGGTTAGCTCTTTATCAATTATCTCCAAAATTTTAATTTCAAATAACAATAAACACTCCTCATTAATCTACTTGAAGTAATAAAGATAGATACTCATATTTTATTAATTTTAATGTTAATTTGAGAGAATAAATTTAGAGTCAGCAATTTTAAATTTAAGTATTAATTAATGAGCTCTTTTAAATTATTTAATTATTTTATTCAAAAAAATCAATAAAATAGCTAAAACATTTATTTTTGAATGAGATAATAGCTATTGATATGTCCAAATATTAGAATTAATTTATTCTATAATCTTTTTTGCAATATCTCAATTTTTAAAGTGATATTTTATTATAAAAATAAATGACTTTATTATTTGAAATAATATCCATTAGATATTTGGTGTTGTTGTTATTTTGTTTAATTCATAATATAAAGATGTATATATATATATATTAATTTTGCCATTTTTAATTTTAAATTATAATTATTGACCAAATTCATAACAATAAAATAAATTCACAATTTGATTGATTAAAATATGTAATTTTGATAATGTAAACTTAATATAAAAGACACAAGTAGGGATAATAGGAAAATGATTTTATCCAATTTTCCAGATTTAGGTTTATTATTTGCTCTTTCCATCAAAATATTATTAAACTTTTAAACATCTTGCTATTATAAATTGAGATGATATTATACTAATTCTTATTCTTTTTTAGTTACTTCTTGTTATAATACTTCAAATTTATTGCAAAAGTATTCAGCTTCGATTTTTGCCTTATCAGCTGTAGGAATAGCAATGACACGTGTAGGTTCTGCATATCCAAATTATTTATTAACAGATTAAAACATTTGACTTGAATTTCCTTAACTCTATGCAAGGATCTTTCTATCTTTAGTAAGAATAGCAATATTAATTCTTTATTTTTCAAATTTTCGCATTTTATCTAAGAATATAGGTCCTGCATCTTAAATCGCTTGAGGTATGATGGTTGTAATTAATTACAATTTTTCATTAAAATCTTTAATTGAATTATTTTCAAGAACTTTGCTATGAAGAGTAATGTTGACTAATTAGCTTTGTCTAGGTTACACAATTCCTAAAGGTGGTCTAACCAAGAAAACATTTAGATTGGTTGCCTTAAACTATAGATCAAGGTTAATATTTAGAATAATTACCTTATAAGCTATGGGATGTTGTGTATCATTATATAAAGTAATAGATGAATGCATATTGTCTAATTTGTTGTATTCAAAATCAATTTGAGAAGCACTCAATCTTAGCGTGTCCATTTTATAAATAATTTAATTAAATCACTTTACAATAATATTAGCAATCAGAGGACCCAAGAATATCCATCCAACAGTGACACCAATAGTCAAAAGCAGCAAAGTTAAAAGAAATTTACAAATCTTATTATATAAATCAGGACCTAAAATAAAAATAGACATCTACCCATAATTTCTTTAATAAAACCAATTGGATTAGTAATATCAAATGATAATCGACCAGTAGGTTCATTCAAAGGTGGAAAAACATTAGGAGGATTTCTTCCATAACCATTGGGTTTTTTTTCAGCTTCAGTCAAGGGCATTAATTCAAATGAACACAAAACTTGTCCTTATGATATTTTTTAACCTTCTTCATCTACTGCATCTGGATGATATACATCTAACTAAATTATGAGATGAATTTTATAATTACCCAAAATCTATCAGTAATTACACCGCCCTTCTCTCTTATTCTTTAATTTATAGCTGTTGCTTGTAATCTTTTAACTGCTTTATCAATCATTTTATGTTTATTAAGATCAAATGTGGCTTCCCCTATTAATTCATCTGATCCAACTATATCTTTATCCCACAATTAAATTTTAAACCTATCATTTCCAAATTCATGTGAAAGTTGAGGATAGGTAACAATATTTTTAATTCTCCAATTAAAGGATCCTTTAGCTCTACATCTCCAATGAATGTCAGTTTCTTGTAATTCTTAAGTTGCAATTCCTGCTTTACAATATAAATCATTGCATTTTTCTAATTCATCTTTAAATACACAATTTCGAGTTTCAAAAATAATTACTCTAAGCTCAAATTAATAGCGAGGCGGAGCAGAGATTTTAATTAAAGGATCTTATTTTGCTAATGCTTTTTCAACTAAATCAATCCACAATTTCAATCTTCCAACTGAAGATCCTAAATCATCTTTAACATTCCTATTCTCCATTGGTTTAATTTAATATTAATGCCACATTAAAGAGAAGTATCTATCTTCCAAATCTATTAAGGTTGTACCAACTAATTCATCTCCAATAGATTAAACACTCCAAATTTCTACTTTTATAATAGCAGATCCAGGAACTTCCATTTATACTTCGAATGGGATGTAAAATTAAGGATTATTTGTTGCTTGTCTTAAAGAATTCAACTTTAAATCATATTCCTTGGTTGCAGTCCTTACTTTTATATACAAATCAGGTGGTTCATCACTTCCACTCTATATATCAATTCCTTCTAGGATATATAATCTGCATACGAATTATTTAGGTTTCATCATCTTCTTATACATTTCTTTCTTTTTTTCAATATCCTATCCAGGCTTCACTTCCAAAAATATACACTTAAAATCACATACTCTTTAAGGTCCATTCTTTTCTACTAAATATTAACTATCCTTGCCTCTACTTTATCCTGTCATTATTGTATACTTTAAGAATTTCTTACTAGTTTTAATCTTATCCTCTAAGTCATCTGGTAAAAATTTTCTCCCTTTCAACCATGATGGTGTTACATCTAAATCCTCTTCAGGATCTGTATCAAAATCTTCATATGTTTCTATATCAAGAATTTTTTTCTTTTTGGGCAACAATGCAGCAAATCCAAATAATTTTGCTTTTTTAGAATTTCTTTAGATCTTCCTCACTATTTGCTTCGGTTTCTTTACAGCATCCATATTATCTTATGGACCTGAATTTACAGATAATGCCTTAGATGATACTTTAGATGCTTTAGAAAATGACAATTCAGTAGGAACTTATAAAGTCTTTACAATTTATTAATTCGGTAATTGTTATAGTTATTGAGACAAATTAACTTATGGTTGTGGGGCTTAAGTCTCTTTTATTTATTATGATTGTCTACGACTTAATTCTGCTTAATTTTTGACATGTTACTCCGTTTCAAATACAATTTTTTAATCCACCTAACTTAAAGCTCTTATGCTTCTTTGAGAACCCTATATTGGAGGTTAAATAACTCTTGATCCAATTTTCACTTAAGGATCATTGATAGTCTTAGACTTCGGTTCTGAAGGTATTACTCTGGATTCTTCTAAATTACCTTAAAAATTTAGTTCCTCAAGTTGTTGACTACCTTAACTACCTCCATTTCTGTTTTAAATTGGCGATATGGGTATTGAAGGTTATTTTTACTAAAAATCTTATGATTAATTAAACTAATTAGATTATTATTTTTCAAACTAATTTTATTACGATTATCTTCTCTATTGAAAATTATCGTCTCTTTATATAGATTATTATTTTGATCTCGGCTGTTATTATTCAGATTGTCTTCTTGATTACTATTTTTTAAGTTCAATTTAATTGTTTTCAATTTAGTTTTATTCAACTTATGATATACTTCTTTATGGTTCTTACTGTTATTATGAAGGTCTTCTTTATTATTATTAAGACTATTCATTAAAAACAATATTTTATTATTATGATTCTCTCCTAGAATGATGAGCTGATTATCCTAGACTTCTTTAATCCATCAATTATTGATTTTAAGTGCCTTGTCTGAGTTCTTACTATTATGATTCTCTTCTTGATTAATGACTTTGAAGATTATTATTAGATTAAATAGGTTATTCATAATTATCATTTTAATTATCCATAGGTTTAGTAGCCCGAACTGGTATTTACTCCTCTGGAATTTGTTCTACTTTTGGAAATTATTCAATGATAATATTGCTTTGATTAGAATAATGAGATTATTGTTAATTCTGAAGATCTTAACCTACCTATAAGCCACCGCCACCAAATGTAGTAGGCCGATAAATAGGCGCATCATCTTATAAGTTCATTAAGTCTTAGACATTTGATTCCCCTATTTAAGATTATTTTAATAATTCTTCTTCTTCTTCTCTTATACGTCTATTATCCTCATCTAATTTATTTTTGTATTCTTAATATTCGAATTCGTCAACCACTCTTTTTTTCAAAGGCAATTCTTAAGGAATATTTAAATCGATTTTATCTAAATCGAATGATTCATCTTCCTCATTTGCATTAGCTTCCTTAATTTATGCCATAGTAAGTGTTTTATGTTTCCCCTCCAGATTTTGCATCAGCTAATTCTCTTCCTCATCAGACTCATCAAATTCAGCTGGTAATTGCTCTCCTGGCTTAAGTTTAATTCGAGCGTAATATTCAGCTAATATTCTAGATAATTTGATAGTTTAGACTCCGAGAAGTTATGGTTTTTCAGGTAATTCTTAATTCCAAACATAGCAATCTATGATAGGGGAGAAATGTTGATTTCTAGGCACATCTACATTAAGTGGAATCAATCTATTGATATTCACTCCTTTATCTTTGACTTTCTTGTAATCAGTATAAATTGGATCATAATCATCCCCACTGATATCAAATGAGATGCAAACATTGCTTGGAGTTGTATTTAATACCATATCTTCGAAATTACGTAGACCTATACAAAAGAGATTCAATTCCTACTTAGTACATTTTGGATAAAGACTCTCCTCTGGAATTAGATGAGCCTTCTCTTAAGGAATTATAGAATATGCTAATAAAATTTATCCTTGCACCTCATTTGTTGCATCGTACTTAATGTTATACCATTTGGGTTTTCTATAATACATGTCAACAATTTCACTCTCTGTTTCAAACTACATCTTCTATGGTTCTAAAGTAATCCAAATTCTACCAATCAAATCATATGATGCTTTATTATTTTCATCTAAATCCTGATCGTAAACCATTACAAACATTCCTGAGGGTACAACGACCTCTTAGTCAAATGGAAACAATTTGACATTTAATTTTAGAGTCTCATACCAACCAGGATTTAGTGTTTACAAACAAGCCTTTGATTGAACTAATTATCCTGCACATCTTATTTTAACTAAAGGATCTGATGTACCAGTAGCATCAGCAGGAGGAATATTTCTTCCTAAATACAAATAAACCCTCAATTAATAATCTAATTTCTATTGAACATTAGGTTTGTATGGTTTTCTTTTACCTGGCATTCTACTCATTAATTAAATGTTGGCATATAAAAATCCTGGAAATTCTTCATCTGTTATTAAATCAAGAGATCTATCTTCTGTCATTTTATAAACTTTTGGATTGAGTGGAATATCAAGAACATCTTTGGATTTCAAACGAATAAAACTATGTCTTCTATCTTCAATATTATCGTCTGCCATATATATAATAATATCTGGTATTTCATCTGGGTTTTTAGGAAAGAGAACCTTTTTGTCTGGTAGATTTTCATAAAACATTAATGATCCATCTTGATTGGTGGCAGGTTAACTGACCAATAGATATGGTCCCATTTTGATTTGTATGATAGATTATTTTCTTATCGGAAATTCATGTCCTTCTATTAAATCAACTCTTAATATATATCCTTTTTATTCAGGGACAGGCATAGGTCTTTCTGGGAATTAATATATTAAGTCTTCTTTGTATGTTTTAGAATCCCTTTGATCAAAACGACAGATAGTAAAACAAATTCTGCCTCTATAATGGGATCCCATAGTTGAACCATATAAATTCATCATGTCAGCCTATTTAGATTCTCCACGAAGAGGAGCGCCATACAAATTTGCCCAAATAGGTTAGGATTCATATTCTGGAATAGGTTTGAATGGAATTTAGAAGGTGCCAACTAAATCATCATCTCCTAAAATATCATGATCGTAAACGCTAATGTCTATAAATTTGCTTTAATTGGGTAGCATACAACCCAAATTCAATTATTAATACCATTCTGGATTACGACTTGTTACAACTTTTGATTTAACTTTTGCACCACCATATTTAACAACTACATAAGCATCAATTTCAGGTGCCGTCATATCAAGTGGAACCATATGTTCCCCTTTTAACAAGTTAATACGAATACAATGAGGAAATTGCTAAATCTTTTTTGGAGTCAGAGTAGCTCCTTTAGCAGCATCTGCTTTTTTTTCAGTAGCTACATCATGAACAAATGGTTCATCATTAGGTCCTAATACCATGATATTACAAAGTAAATATCCCATAGTACCTTCTCTTTCATCAGTTGGATCTGAAAGAGCAAGGTAAGTTCGATACAATTCATGATGCAAACTGAAATATACACTACTTAAATCTAATTCATATGATCCAATAATTTTATTGCCTAAAAGTGGATTCTTACGATCAATTGCAGCTACATTAATAGTAGCTGTTGACAATTAAGCTTTTTTCATATCATTTAATTTGAATGAGATCATTTAATTAAAAATTGGACTTAATTGGTTCTTAACAACTTTTGTCCGTTTCACTTGACCACATACAGTAACCTCAACAAATGCATTGCAAGCAGATTCCTTGGATGAAAGTAATTAAATACCAGCTATCCCAGATATACTAAATTAATAATTGAAACATAACTTACGTTGGTTTAAGATCATTTGCCTCCAAAACTCTAATTTACACTGAATAATCCCCTTCAATCATTTTATAGGTCTAGAATATTTTTATCAATTTACTTTGATTTCTTCATCATCTTTTTTTTTTATGCCATAACAATTAAGTTTTTATTTAAAAAATTTTATATTTATAATTGTCTTATAATTTATATTTCATGTTTTAATTACCAAACTGGGAATTTGATCAATGTTAGCATAAGAATAAATATGTTAAACATATGGCCCTTTTATGAAAATATCAGAATCAGTCAAATCCTCATTTTACCATTTGATTAAGGGATGATCTATAACAGGTATAGAATAATGATAAGTCTAAAATAATTTAGATTCTTTAGTAGAGATTGATATTGTATAAGTCTTATTTGGCAATAATTTGACAGGATTTCTAAATTCAATATAGTACAAATGTCCATCAATTACTTACAATTTATCATGTTCCAAGTATTTATGTTATTTAAAAATATATTTAGTTAAATTTGTATCTTCATGTAATTTATATATTAATTTTGGAGTCTTAACTTAAGAATCATAATTCGTTGAGTTATAACTCCCTTTATAGAGCATAGGTTAATAGATTCCTACTAAATATAATTGTTTGTCTTTGACTTAAAATACATTAGCTCTTATGGTTGTTTTATCAAAGATACTTGGCTTGCTTTGTCCATCATCATCTAATTTATTATAGTAATTTATATCAATACCTATCCAAACTTTTTTTAATCTCTCCACTTTCTCTGTCTTTATATAAAATGTACTATTCACACAATCTAATTAATCAATAATGGAATTCTAGATATTCGGGATCCTCTCTTGTAAGTAAGTAGTAAGATTTATCAAACGCTACTGACTTTCTTTTTCTTTGAAATTAATTTGATTATTTTAAATGCTTTGTTGTTCATTGATTAAAAATTATCTTAATTCTTTTATATCATTCTAGTTAAATTGATTTAAACTTTAAAGAAATTTATATCCATATTAATTTATCTTTTAATCATTTACTAATTTCAATATTATTTATCTCAACTCCTCTTCAAGTTAATTCAAACGATCTTCAATCGCCTGTTTAAATTTTCTAAATATATTATAAGTTTATAATCCTTATTTATCTTATATTAACTCATTTACATTAGTATGGCATTTCAACAATTTTTCGATTTATTTCATATAAATTATCTGAGTTGAATGACTTAAATGAAGTTTGATGCAATTTTAACAAAAATATTGTTCTTCCTTACACTCTTGATTCAAACAGAGATTAGAAATTGGTGATTGCGGATGCTTTGTACATTTAATTTTCTAAAATTATTCAATAAAATTCATTAATTTTAATTATTGAAGAATTATTCAATTGTGCACAAATCTGATTCTTACATGTCAATTTGTGATATTTCCATTGTTCTCCAGTTTGCTATACTGAAATACTTTCCTGAATACAAATTTATGTTTATCAATTATAAGTCCTTAAACCATTGCTCCTTCTTTTAATTATATATCCATCCTTTTTAATAACTAAGAAATATTGTATATTAGTATTACAGATTTTCTACAGCCCATAATTACTACTCTTCATCCATTACATTATAAAATATATAGAAATCAGTTTCTTCTGAAAATAAACTAAACATTTCTTTCTTTCTATTCACACTATTAGGACGAGGCATCAATTTTTATTTAATCCAATCATAAGGCTTGGAAAGAGGATCTGGTTAAGTTGCATTGTCATCTATAAACGGCGAAATGATCTTCGTAGGTTAACCAGGTAATCTGATATCATATAAATTCATACCTGTTTTCTTATACAGGTACTCCTAATTCATCTAAATTCATCCCATTCAATAATTTATAAATAGGCTTATCCTTATCTTTCTCTCTCTCTGATTGGTATTTTTGAAGTGCTACAAACCCCCACTTTTATTTAAATTCATCTTCCATTTATGAATTATTTTTATTTTATATAAATAATATTCAATTTATCTAATTAAAAAAATAAAATGTTTTTTCTTTTTAGTTTTTATAATAAGCATATATAATAGACAATTCTTTTAAAATGGCATTCATATTACAAAAAATATATTTATTAAATTATAGAGATAAGAAAACTAATATCCATTTCGTTTAACAGAAATTAATATGTAATTAGTTAAAAAATACAAAATATAAAAATAAAACTAAATTTTTTTTATTGGAAGGATAAGATTCTTGATAAAGCAAAATTATGATCATTATATATTTACATTAAACGAATAATTTTGAAGTGTTTTTAAAATATAAAAAATGAACTTATTCGAATTTTTTAACATTATATATTTGAATTAATGAGGTGATTTATAGTATGAATAAGTTAACTCAATCTATTCTTTTAAGTAGTGTAGTTATTGTCAAATCTAATTCATGTAAGCAATTCAAATAACTAAATAATTATTATTCATTAAATACTTAGAGTTCAAACCATTTATTTCTTTTTTAGTCATATTATTAAATCCATTACTAATTCTTAGTATTTCTGATACACTCACATAAGCGGATTGTTACCTAATGAATGAATTTGATGTTTCTTTCCAACAATTAGAATCAAATTGAACAAATGGCTATGACGATGATCTTGGAATATATGATTACTCATAATTCAATCTTTGTAATTATTAAGGATTTTCTGGCTTTTAAACAGTCTATCGTAATTAAGTGCTTTTAAGAATAAATTCCAATTATTTTTATGCATTGTTTCTTTTTGGGGTTTTATAGATAGTTTTGTTTAGCTTTGAAGATGTTACTTCTCTGACATAATTTCGAAATTCAATTAGCTCTTCTTTTTGTAAATGTTAATACATTGATTGTAGTCGTTAATATAAAATTTAATAAATCACACTTTTATCATGCTGATTCATACACCATCTTTACTATCACAGTTGGAGGAATCTTATCTTCAAAAATTAATTGTTTTAAGGTTTCTTTAGAAATTACTTATGGTCTATGAATTTAATTTACTATATCCATCAAAATCTAATCACTTAAAGCATGATCTTTTCCATCTATTCTATATGCTAACAATCTTAATAAACCTTATATCTCTGTAAATGGTATTTCATTTCTATCTGATCCCATAAAAAAATCAAATGTAAATTTTATATATTCCTCAAATTTACCTTCCTAAAATAAAATCAATTTATAAAAATGTTTAAAAGAAGTAAATGTCATTTAATCACTTTTGCAAAATGACCAAACCACTCTTTCTACAATTTCATCTTCCTTTCTAATCAAATCCCAAAACACTTAACAATAGGTTAAAAATGTATCTTTTCTTATTGAAATATCATCTTACACTTTTTCAACTTCTGATACATCTAATAAAATTTAATTTGTTTTGCCAAAATCTAATGGTTCACTCGAGTTACTTTATCTTGAATTTTTAATAACAAATTAAGGCGATATTTAAGAATTAGGAGTAGGTTAATTATTTTTCTGCTTTAATTTTTTCTTATGAAAATCTTATATACTTTAATAATGACTTATTGATGAAATAGTTCCAAATTATTAAAATTTTATTTCTGGTCTTTATAAGTCTGCATAAAACATTAATTTATCATAATTAATTAACAAATTCCATTCTTTAACTAAGTCAAGTTCTTTTGTTGTATTATTTTTTATTATTTTCAAAAAGCTCTCTCTATATAAATATCTAGGATTGCC
This sequence comes from Paramecium sexaurelia, assembly GCA_000733375.1. Classification (NCBI taxonomy): domain Eukaryota; phylum Ciliophora; class Oligohymenophorea; order Peniculida; family Parameciidae; genus Paramecium; species Paramecium sexaurelia. Next base: position 307,362 of record JPFM01000065.1, read on the forward strand.
TTTTTATCTCTCAAAAATTGTATTTTTATCATAATCTAAATACGTTCTTAATCTTTAACCAAAGCCTTTTAAATTCTCATTTAACAATAAAAAATTTTATCCATTTTATTCCATTTCTTAAGAAACAGTAAGATCATTTGTTCTTGAAGAATAATATAATTTAGGTTAAGATAAAAATGGCGATTTCCAACATTCTTACAATGGATTTCTTTCATTAATAATTTAAACCTTCTTTTCCAATTTTTTTAACTCCTTCTCCCTATACTCACTCTTCTATATTGGATGAAGTCCTTTCAATGCTTTCTCAAATAATAGGGTAGGTTTTTAAGGTAACTATTTATAATGTTTTAAGAAATCGTTTCTTGAAAAATCAGGATTAATAATACTCTATTAAGCATCATCTTGTAAAGGAATAATTGATTCAATTAATTGCTTCTAAAATTCCTTTTTTCAACAATATTTTCTAACTTTTTCTCATCATTAAATATAGATCTTAAAGGAGAAATAAGTAATTATTTTTATTATCTTGGAATTTTTAATTTCGGTAAAACCGGCTTAGGAATTAAGTTATTTTTGTTTGAATTCATTGCTATAAGTGAAGAGCGATTAATCTGTTTTAATTAATTTTATAAAAATATCACTTATTTTAGTAATAAATAAAAGCAAAATGCCAAAAAGATCTAAATTTATATTTAATTTTTATTTTATACTAATAAATCTAATTTAATTTATTGATTTTTTGTTATGTTATCATAATAATTATAAGTAACAGTTTTACAGTTTATTCTACAAAATTAAAATAATTAATATTGAAAGGAATTCAAATCAAAAGATTTTTAATATATTATTATTTGATTTTTCATATAGATTATAATTTATATCATAAAAAATATTTATGTATAATAAAATAAACATTGTTAACATATCTAATAAATTGTTATTATTAATCAAAATTAACCGAAACCTTCTTAACCATATTCTATTGCTATTTCCATTTTTTTCTTAAATTCTTCATAACTTTTATAAGAGGGAATAGTTAATTTATAAAAGCATGTTGCAGATCTAGGTAAATTTGTTTCTGGTATTTTATCTGAAAATTCAATAAATATTGTTGGTTTAGCATTCCAAGGCAAATGAGGAGATCCTGTAGTGAATTACAAGAATTCATGCAATTATTTCTTTTCTAACGAATTAATAAATGTCTAAAAGTAGGAGATCAGTTAATCTGAAGCATTTTCATATTTTACTAGTTCTAATACATTTTAAGATTATATTTCGTTTGCTCCTACAGTTAAAGTATGCATTTCAGTTTCGTCTAAGCATTCCATTAATTACTTTTCAATAAAATATATATTTACTTATTTATCCAAAACGGAATCAAAGCCTTCTCTAATTGTTTTAATAATATCTTAAAATTCCTCTATTATAAAATATTCAGCTGTTCTTTATAAATAGAGCTCTACATTTGAAGTTGTAACAGGAATGGAATCTCCATTAGGAATTAATTTTATAGGGGTGGTCTTTGTAGAAATTACAAAATTAATTGAAATAGATTCTATATATTCTTAAGTCTGTTATCTTAAAGATTTATAGAGTTAATATCCATCTAAAATACCATCGAGATCTTCAAATTAAATTTTTTTGTTAAAAATTAATTTCCAAAATTAATGAGCAAATGGTACTCCAATTAATTCTTTATTAAGAATTGAATTTGCAATTAACTAAGTAATTATCAATTTATTACCTTTCCAAATATTAAAGCATATTTCAATTTTTATTTTTTTTCTAACAAATTAAATTTATTTTCAAAAAAATATGTTTAAGTTTATTAGTTTAATTTAAAAAACTGATTTTAAGGACTTTTTATCATTTCTCCAACTTTATTATAAAATTCCCTCCTTAATCCACCGTCATCACTTCCTAATTCACCTATAAATTTGATTTTGAGTGGACATTTAAATTAAGTCTCTGCTAATTTTAGCATTTCATTTCCAAATTTAGATCTATTTATTTTTAATTCTCTCTATATTTTAGGAACATTTAACTTTTCATAATATTTTATAATTCTCATTTCTAATGTTAGACCTTCCAAATTAAAAGTACGCTCTAAATATGAAATAAATTATTACCTAATTATAGTTCATCTACTAAAGTAATTTTTACTTAAACTTTTTCAGGTTAATGTTCAATATCTTCTTTTTAAGTGAATATAATATTTAGAGTAATGATTCCTTCTCTATTTGGACCAATAATGTCGATCTTTTTATCTGAAAATTAATGTTTAATTTCCACTTTTGGTTAAATTGGATTTAATTTTTATTCAATATCCCCATAAATATTATTATAATGATCTCTTAATTTTATAACAAATTTTAACGATTAATATAATGTTAGTTTTTCTATTTTTTCTTACTGTATTATTTCACAATTTTTATGATCTATTTTATGAGCCAAAACTATGAATTAACCTTAAATTTTTTAATCTCCTATGAAAAGGTTGTAGATTCCCTTCAAATTTGGTTGCCATTTAAATTTAAATCCCAAAGCTTCCTTAAATACTTTTGGATAAAATTATATTTATTAGAATAAATTATGAATAAACACTGTATTATCACATGGAATCTAACCTCCAGACACATCTAAAAATTCTATAAAATCTGTTCTCATTTACCCACAAAATGATGCAACACCTATTTAATTAGGATTCAAAGTTGCAATAGTATTTTTATCTTATAAGACCTCCATGTGTATTTTTGTATTTTAGAAATTATCCTTTTATTTAAATTAAGACTTTTAGCCAACACCTTTTAATAAGAAATTTATTATTTTCTTATTTTCAAGATCCACCTTATTAGATGCCTTCGAACTAAATGAAACAGTCTTATATATCCAATTTTGTTTTGATTCCTCTATTAATATACCTATGTGGGCTAATTTATTTTGAGTTTACTCTATAGATGTATCAGGATCAAATTAAATCATAACTGATTTTGAATAATTTTAATTCATACAAGCACTCATTAATAATTGTTGTGTTGTTGATCTAATTTTAACTGAACTTACTCCTTAAACAATCAATTCAACCAAAGCAATATTTGTTGTAATTAATCTTGAATTTATACTCAATTTATTAGTATGTCTTTTGTAATAATTCAAAAGTCGTTTTATTTTTTTATTATTAATAATAATTCTCACCTGAAGTTTATTTAATTGTGTATCTAAATCAATATTTTATTTTATTCCAGAAACTAAAATATAAAATGGTTATCCATAAAATTACCGTTTTTAGGTTTATTTAAAATATTGATATAAAGGTAAATATTTTGCATTACTCTTCAGTGTAATCATTGCTTAATAAATGTTGTTACATTAAAATATCAAAAATCCTCTTTCTTATTCCTTTGGGTCCAATCTTCTATCTAATACTTATACTCTAGTAAAATCCTTAGAGATAAATAATTTTTTATCTATTATCTATATTTAGGGATAATATAAATTATCCTTCACAATCATCTAATTTTAAAGTATTTAACATTAATTCAAAAAATTACTGTCAATTACTAAGTCATCATATTTTATCTCCCCTTAAAACTTATTATTATTTAAATAATCTAAAAGAAATGAGTCAAGACTAAAATCTTTTAATTAATTGTAAAATAAAATTATTTATCTCTTTTATTTACTAAATTGATAATAATATTATTTTGATGAAGCTCCCTTTAATTAAAAAGTGATTTTCATAGTATTTTTTTGATTTTAATGTAATTAGATCAATTAATATAAATATTTTATCAGAAGTATTGTATTAGCTAGGTTACTAATTTCTTAATGAAAACAACCCTCATCATCAATTTAAAGATCATACATTTCATCCTTGATTATTAAATGTTATATTCCATTTTCTTCATAATTTACAATCATATTTGAGATAAAATTACTGATATCAGTTCCGAATGGGTTTAAATTACTATTATGATTAAAAAATGGCTTCAAACTTTCATAAGAAATGTTAATTGTTAAAATTCCATTCCAAAAATTAATACGTTCTTAGAAGTTGTTATTTAAAAAAAAATGGAATTTAATAGATTTTACAATTTAACAGAATATTCTTTCTTTTACTTATGATAGTGAAATCACATCAAATAAATAAGAAAGCGAATTATCAATCATAGGATACTATTTTTGATTGCTAAAATCTTTGAATCCTAATTCAAATTCTTCAAATATATTATAATTAGCAAAAAGTTATTCCAAATAAAACGTAGGATTACTATTTAATTCATTATCGAAATGAATTGTTATTACAATTTTAGACATTTCTTTTATTCCATGAGTAAACTTATTTAATTTTTTTACATATTTTTAAATTCTTTAATTTGAATCATAATAACAAGCAATATTAAATTCACCCATACTTAATTTCCCTAATATAAAATTATCTTAACTTATTTCTTTATTATCTTAATCTATATCTTTATTACCCTAATTTATATCTATATTTTATTAATTTTTATCTTCATCGCTATTGTCAATTGTTATAAATATTTAATTATTTTCCTTAACAACTTCTGTCTATTTTTAATATTTAAATTAAAAATTATAATTAATTTAATTTGGAATAATAGGAATAATTTATGTTACTGCAAACTTAGCATAAGATGTAACTAAATTTTCTCCAAATAAATTATCTAAAAATAATTACTTCTATTATTCATTTTCAACATTTTAAATCATAGAGAATTTTTGGAGAAATCTCTTTTCATGACAAGCCAAAATATTTGAATTTTAATCCAAAAAAAATAAATTCAAAATTTCACTGTTAAAATTTTACTCCATTGGCCAAGTAGATGTAAACCATATAATAGAAACAATCTCTTCTATGTTAATATCTAGGGCATCTTAATCATCAGATGCATTTATTTTATCCTTTTCAATTCTAAATTTATCTTCTATTTCTTCCGAAGTTAAGGCTTACTGTTTCTCTTAAAGTTTATAATATTTTTAAAATGAAGACTCTAAGTTTGCTATAAATTAACAAGGTATTAGTTATAGTTCTTCATCAATCGAACGCAAAATCATACAAAAATCTCCTGCCTTTGCTCTTTATTAATAATAAGTAGGAGTTAGTTAAAATCCAAATTAAAAACTTAATAACTTATATGTTGAGAATTTAGCTATTCTCTCAACAACCTTACTTTTACGAGACCTAATAGCTCTTCTAAAATTTTATGTAGTTGATTACAATAATTAATTATTCTATCTTATAGATTATAGTAAAATAGATAATTAAACCTCAAATAATTATTGAAATGATAAACTTTTAAGTTGTTCAAAGAATGATTTCTGCACCTTTTCTATAAAGAATTCTTTTAATCTTATTAATTCACTTTGAATTTAATTTTATTTCTATATTTTTGTTTATCTATCTGCATTCCCTTAAATTTCTATTATTTTATCTTCATATAAATTCTTTAATTATTAATGATTAACAATAATAGCAACATCCTTATTAACAAACCGACTAAGAATTCTTGAAAACTTTTAAACATATCCATCTATTACAAATCGATTAAATAAATATTCAACCAGTTCTGCAGGGGGAAAAACATCAAAAAAAAAGTCAGAATCATTTATTACATTTTACAGATGGAAACTCATTTATTATGCTTTAAAGATTGAGGATTTATTGAATGCGTATTTTTTTTAAATTGAAGTAGATTATATAGACATCCTTAAATTCTATTCTTTAAGTATACGTACATTTAAAGTTATAACCAAAGTTTTTTTGTAAATTTTGTATTCTGTTTTTTCAAATTAAAATATTTAATCTAAATATTAAGTACTTTGAGTCTAAAACTAACAGTTAAGTTTAGAATCAGATTTTTCATTAAACTCAACATAAATTCTTGAAAACAGACTATCTATATCAGGTAAAGACATCAAGTTTCTATATATAATTTAAGTAAGTATCAGTTATAGATGATTCCATTAACAAATTGAATCTATAATAGAAAAAATATCAACAGTTTTATTGACTTAAAAATTTGAATCTAAAATAGCTTATACTAAAACTTAAAGTACAGAAATTGTATTTATCCTCCATTAAATAATATCAATCTAAAATTCTGTAAGTGCTCTAACAGAATAAACAAACTGTAGAAATTTAGAAAATATTAATTAAATAGCATAAGGAGTGAATAAGATTTCTTGGTATACAAAATTATCCTTTTCAATATAATATGGAATAGATACAGTCTATTTTTCATATTTCTCTGATTTGATCAAATCAATAAAATTATCATAATACTATTTAAAGTTTTTAATTAATTGATCCAATATAGCTTGAGGATGATATTATTATTAATATTCTTATTTGAGTAAAGGTTTCAGAACTATAACTGTGGTTTTAGGATAAATGTAATGGTAAAATTCTATGAATATTGTGTACTATTAATTAATGAAACTTGATTAATTTTTATGTTTTGGTAAGAGCGCTTTGATCAATTATATCTTTTCTTTTAATTTTTTGATGTTCTTTTGATTACTAACATATCTCTCATATTTAGCTTCTTGATTTACATTCGTATCTACATCTTAATTTTTATGTGGAGCGTCCAAAGCAGTAATTGAATAATTATCATCATTTTGTTCCAAAGGGTCTAATAAAGATTAAAAAAACAAAATTCCTTCAAAAAAACTAATTTTTTTTTATCTCTCTCTTTCCTTTTCTTTGATCAGCTTACTTTCTTTTATTTTTTCAAGTGATGTTTTATATAATTTTTAAAAATTCTCATTTTATTCTTACAATCTTGTTAATTATTTTTATTAAATCTTAGTTACATTTTCCGGTTATTTTTTTATTAATTATTTTGATTTAATTTATTTTACTTTTTCCCCTTATTCTATATTTTCTTCATCTTCTTATATCTTTTCTTCATCTTCTTATATCTTTTCTTCCACTTATTTTACATTTTGTTATGCATACTAATTATTTTCTTCTACTTTGTTTTCTTCTATAGAATCAACTTCATTTAAATAATCAAAACAATGTAGTGGTATTAAGTCTATTGTAAGATTATTTATGAGCAATTTAAAATCATATGAAGACCATTTTTCTTCAAATTCTTTAAATCTAATAGATTCTTTCTAAACAATACTTTCAAATTTTATTTATTTTAATATTGATATAAATTGATTAATTAAATTGTCGTCAAATTCAAATCTATCATTGTTAAATTTCAAAGGTAAAATATAATTCTAATTATTATAAGAAATTGGAACATTATCAAAAGTAATTTCTACCTCATATTAGAAGATACCCCATTTAGGTAGACTAGAAAAGAAATTTTGTACAATTTGTTCAATCTATTAAATCCATATCATCCCTAAAATTACTGGATATCCTGTATTTTAAGAATTTATATATTATTCAAAAATTTACTTATTATTTATTACTATTTACTTATTAAACAAACTTATAATGTAATTTAAACCTTAACTTGAAATTTTAGTCGTTTATTTTTAAAAATTCTAATCCAAAAATTTCATACTTTTTATTAATAATTCTATAGTTACACATTGAAATCCTGTATTCAATATTGGAAGAGAGAAATCATTTAAAAACAAACTCATCATAAACAAATAGTTTTATTAAATGTTATCTATTCCATTTATATTTTATGATTCGTTTTAATATAATTCGAGTTAACGAGAAATGAAGCTTTACAGTATAGTTGTTTATTTCAATTTACAAGATAATAGTAAACAAATCTCTAAGTTAAAATCAGATAGATTTAATAAATCAATAAATTATTCAGGAAATGAAAGCATTACTTTATAAAATATTGGATTTTAAATCAAATAAAACTATTAACATTTTCTCACAATTTATTCTAAATTTTACTTCATATCTTTTTAAGACATACTATTTAAACATAATTCAATTAATTTTGGATGGCCTTTGCAAATATCAATAGCAAGAAAAGTGTCTTCCAAACTATTTTGAAATAAAGTAAAAAACTAGAAATTCCTTTCCAAATATTTTTAAACAAATTAATTAAATCCAAATGTTTTATAAATACAGGCATGTTCAATATCAAGGAATCTATTTATTTAATCTGCTCTTTTCTGTTGGCACTTATCTTTCTTCCATGCTCTTTTTATTTTTTATTTGTTTATCTTTTCGTTAGTCTTTTTCACAAAAAACTTTTTTGATTATAAATTTAAATTTGGTACTGAAAGAATTTGTAAACTATTTAGATAATATTATGCAAATTAATTAATTTTTCTTTCTCCTTATTAGTACTCTAATAACCTCTAATTCAAAGTTAAATCAACAGTTTTAATAAGTTCTTTTATTTCATCTGCTTATATTATTCCATCCAAATAATCAAATATAAAATAAGATTTTTAGCTAATTGCCAATTAATAGATCATAAAATCTGATTCTTTTGCTTTCATTTTTAAGTGTTGTTGAATAATTTCATAATGAGTTTTATTATTTGTCAATTTCAATAAGTATTACCTTATAATGCAATCAAAAACTTACCATTACTTTTATAATACTATTGATTATAATATCGATTCATTTTCAAAAACCATCAATTTATTTACATCTTTTATAAAATTTTCTATATATTTGTTAAAAAAGATGATAATGTTTTTTTCATTCTAAAATTTTAACATATAAAGTAATAAGCTAAATTCTGAACAAATTTTTTTTGGATTCTAATTTTTATCTAAAATAGTTTGAATTGTAATAAAGTCATTACTAATTAAAGCAGCCATTAAATTTGAATCGGAATACTTTATTTAATCTAGATGATCGACCTTACCTTTACTTAGATAAACTTAAATAGGAGTCATTTTTTCAAGATTAATTTCATCTTTATTCATTAGTCTTTTAATAATATTATATCTGTTGTAAAAGTGGATATTTTTGGAATAATCGTAATATGCTTAAGTTAATATATTAACTTAGTTTTGAAGATAAAATAAAGTAGTATTATTGAATTAAGTTACTATATATTTTTATAGTCCTATTTATAAACATTCTACTAATTTTTAACTCTTTAGTTAGTATTTCAATATGTATTCTGCTAATTTTTCATAAATTGTCAAATCTACATTATTTTTTTATTTTAATTATTAAATATATTCAATTAAAATCAAAATAATAAAATTTTTACAAGATTATTTTGGCTTTTTAAAATCAAAGATAATTTCTATATTCTTTGAATTCAAACTAAATAAAGAAATGAATGACTCATAACGATCTAATATTTATTTATTTAAAGATTTCGTTCTAATAAATATCCTTAAAAAATATTATATCAATTCACTTTTAAGTTCTATTTCTTTTGCTTAAGGGTTTAAAAGAGTACTATATAATTAATTATGTTAAATCAGTATTTATGATTATTCATTTGATTTTGACATTATTTAATCCAAAATTTATAAAGTTTCTTAGTAATCTATTTTTTTTTGATCAAAACTAAAAGAGCATTTTATTTATGAAAGAGAAAAAATACAACTGGATTAATATGTTCTCTGAAATTTTTTCAAAAAAAGATGTTATAATTACAATGTTTTCTCCCTTAATTTTATTGGAAATTTATTAACTTCATATCCTAAGTCATTCTCTAAACACATTTTTTTGGTAAACATATATTCAAAGTAATTATCTTACATTTGATTCTAAAGAGCTGGTTATTAAATTAAAAATTTCAATTATTCTACATATCCAAATAAGATAAAGAATTTAATATGTTCTGAAATTGTTGTACTGCTTAATTTTACAGTATTAAAAAGTGATTCATATTGTTTTATATTTAAAACTAAATAATATTTCCTGAATAAAGCTTTATAATAATTTTTGACATTTTCACTCAAATGCTTATAATTATATTGATGTGATACTTTCAGTTAATTTTCATTATAATAGTTTATTAAATAGTTTAATAATGGAATATTTTCTTTGGCTAACGCCTGATAATAAACACATAGGAATTTATAATTCTATAATGTTAATTTATCTAAATATTTAAAGCACATTTGGTTTGAAATAAGAGATATTTTTTCAAATAAATTTATACCAGAACGTTTAGAAAACACAAGTTCTTCTTTGGTTAAAAATCTACATAAAATTTCAGCAACATTATAATTCTTATTAATTGAAATTGTTAAAGATTTAGTAATAATTCCATATATTTCATCAGTTTGCAATTCTTATCTCATAATATTAATAAGATCGTCAATTAATATTTCAAAAATTCTCAAATCTTAAATTTAATCAAAATAAATCTGAAAATTTTATCTCCTATATAGTGAAGTCCTTAATTTTAGATCAAACATTTTCATAGTTTCATAATTAAAACATGAAATTAAATGTAAAAAATATGGCTTTTATAATATCATTGATTTGTTAACGTTTTTTTAAATATTCATCTTTGGTTCTTCATTTTCATTATCAATATTTTTCTCGTAAATAAATATGGTGCATATTTAATCAGAATATTTAAAATTGAATTTCAAAAGTTATTAAATCTATTAATTAAAATTAAATTTATTTATTTCTAATAATTCATATGGAGTATATTAAAAAAAATTAGAATTAGAAAAATGATTTAAACCTAACATATAAATGAGCGAAAAAACATCCAACTTAAAATAATCGATTAAAAGCTATATATTTTTCGAGGCTTAATTTTATATCATCATATGTAATTAAATTTATGAAATATTTTCTTTCGTTATTTCAATTTGAAAATATTATAAATATGTGGATAATTCGGAATTAAAATGATCATCAATTGCCAAAGCAACAAAAAATTATAATTTATTTACATATTAAAATATTATTAATTAAGATTTAATTGTCTTAACTTAATTTATAAATTGTTTTATTGGAAATCTTAAAAGATTAAATTTTATATCATTCATTTACCAATCAAAAATTAAATCAAATTGGTTAATTTTAGGTTAAAATATGGTAATAGGATTTATTTTATGATTTAATGAAATAGTATTTAATGGAAATTCTTTGATATCATAATTTTATATTAACCACCAAATTTTAGGTATAAAGTATTTAGGATTCAAATCAATTATTTTATTTATCAAAGGCATAGTAATTTCTTATTATAATAGGGCTTTGATAAACTACATATTTATCTTTTAATATTCATCACTTCCAATCACCTCACTTGATTGTCTGATGAGATTCTAAATAAACTTCCTTTATAAATGTTTAGCAAATAAATAAAATAAACTAATATCTATTTTAGCCTATGTTTCATCTAACCCTAAATTCAAAGTAAAAATTTTAATTTAGAACTTTTTTGTCGGATCATCAATATCTATTTTTTTTTCAATAATTTATTCCTTGAATTCTATATACCTAGGAAAGCTATCACAAAATTTTCTTAACTCAATTTGACTTTTAGCAACTTATTTCAATAATAATTCTTAATAAACAAATTCCTTCATAATATCAAATTATGGGTATTATAAATTATTTAAAATAGAAATCTCTAAAACTTCTTTTACAAAAAGTACATCTATAAGTTGCTTTATTAATTAATATAAGGTAGTAGAATATTCTTTATATTTATATTGACTATTTCCATAAATTTTGGCCCATAAAAGTTTAGGATCTTTTTTAATTTGCTCCAATATAATTGTATTAATTTCTTTATGCAATTGACTAGATTAATCTTAGATATCCCTTTTTAAATAAATGAATTTAACCAAAAGTTAAGCTTCTAATGAATAATCATTAGGTAATTAAACTTTGCATTTGTTTAATTCTTTTTTCTAGTTTTATATATGATTTACAAAATTAAATTTTTATAATTCTTATAAAATGAAATCATCATTTAAATATTATAAAGCAATTTATAAAAAAGAATGATTCGTAGTTCCTAGATCATAAGGAAAATAGGATGTAAAAATAAAAAACTAATTTAAATGAGAGTAATTTATTGAAAATTTTAGCTTCATAATTATTTTCATTAGTTAGACATAATGTAAATAAAAAAGATTAAATTACTCTATGATCTCTTATGGTAATTCAAATTTTTCTTAAAAATTACTCTAATTAAACGCATTTATCTTTCTGTTTTTAATATTCTTTATTAAAATATTATTCTTATTTATTTTTCTAAATTTTAATTATTCCCCTAAAATCTATGCTAATGTATCTAATTTATAAAAATCAAACTTTTTCTCTAAATTTTCACCTAAAAATTCTAAAAATTATTTATTAATTTTTTTCTAACAATTTAAATAATAAACTAGAGGTATTTAATCTTAATAAGGTTCTAAAAGTAACTTCTTAATATTCTTTTTTTTTCTTAATATATTGATAATTTCTATAAAATCATTATTTGTATTTTCTTTTAAGTTTTTATTTTAACAGATACAGTGTAATAGATTTAAGCCTTATGAAGTAGAATATTCAATTCCTTAAGTGAATTATTGAGGAAATTATTTAATGTATTTAAGAATTATTTCAAAAGGTGCAGATTAACAAAACGTCATAAATGGAGTATATTCAGATTTATTTGGATTTTAAATTAGAACATTTGAATACTAAATAAATAAATCCCATCTTTTATTTTAAGATACTTAATGAAATATGTTGAACTTTAATTCACCTAGAGTTGATCTCATTTCTAACTAATCTTCATTATGTCCTATTTTGATTTTCTTTGAAATTCTAAGAATGCCAAATTTAAATTCTGTTGATGCTTCAAGATATTCTTTGTACTTATTTTTATATTGTTCTATTCCATTTACCTACCTGGACAAAAGTTTTAATAATTTTAAATGTGACTCTTTTTATTTATCAATGTAAGAAAATAAATTATTAAAATTTTAAATAATTACTTTTCTTCCTTTTTTAAATGATTAAGTTAAAATTACTTCAAGGAGTTTCGTTTTTTATGTAGCTTTTAAAAACTTGATCACTTCTTAAAAATTTTTATCAGAATTAAAATTTTTTAATTTACGAAACAGTGGAATAGCAATAACTTCTAGATGTTCCTCTGTAAGATTGTTTTCCAAAAATAATTATGTGATAATTTCAAAATTATCAATATGATTCAATATAAGTTCTATAATGGTTTTGCCTTCTCTATTGATAATTGATAAAATGTCAAGTAAAGGCAATTTTAGTTGATCATTTTTGCTCTAAATATATGATAGATTATTACAATTAAGAATTATAATGTTATTGTTTTTAATTTTATCTAGTTCATTATTTCTTCGAATTCAGTCTGATGAGATTAATAAAACAAATTATTTCTTTTCTAGTATTGTTTCAATGCCTAAACCTTCTATTTAAATTATGTTAAATTGCTTATATCTAATTAGGGTGTTTTTTTCAATGGAGATTATTTCCTTTATTGGACATCACCATCGTTTGAATTAACACCTTAAATGATCTATAATGATCCACCATTCTTTTAATTCCTTTCTGAGGTGATTTCTACTTGCTAACGCATCTAAGATTTGATCATATTTCATACGTTATTATTTTACAATGTGACATAAACAGACTATCTCTAAAGTTTTTAATGATTGGATTTTTAGTTTATGCATCCCATTTAATATAAATTAATTTGATTTAAGCAGTTGAAAAATCAAATCAAATTTATACCATAATATATACAAGATGTATCTAATGAATTAAGCAAAAAATCCAAAAGAAAGACTTGTGATTTCAAAAGATATATAAAATACTTTTTTATAAAAGTTAAATATCGATAAGTACTATATATATAATCAATTTAGTTTAATAAAATGATTATAATATATATGAATTTGATATGCTTTTTATTAGGCACATTCTATTTTCTACCAGTTACAAATGGTTGTTCATACATAAAGGATGCATCTGTGGAAGTATATGGAATTGAGAACGAGCTTATTTATTTAGAAATTGAAGATTACTTAAAAGATTACAATTAGGAATTTTTATTGTTCAAAGTAGAACAAAAAGATGTTCATAAAAATGTAGAGCTTTAAAGAAAAATTCATTTGGTAAATTAAATTACTCATTAAATGGATGGTCTTCCTCAAAGAGCAAAATTCAAATAAAGTAGGATTTCACGAGATTCTAATCACATTTTAATAGCAGATGATTTTGATAATCTTAATGAATATTAAATATCTTCTAACTCTACAAAAAGCTTTAACATTGCACCATACGATTACTTAATGTAGCTTCTCGATTTTGATGTAATGATTCATTAAGAAACATAATACTTGATATGTGATTACAGTTTAAATGGATAAACTAGAATCATATTATATGAAGAAGTTCTTGATGTTTTCGAAATAAAACATATATATACTTAGCCTTTCCATTAAAATATTTTATCAAACACACTTGTGGTATCTGGAAATTATTTTTATAGATCAAATTATTTTGTCATTGAAAAATATTAAGTAGAAAATGGGAGAATTATTTTTAAGAACTCAATTAAAAAAAAAAAAAATCTTTGCGGTCAGATCACAAACATAAAATAATTTTAAGTAGGTTAAAATACTATTAGTTTTATTGATTCTTTTAATTATTTAGCATCAGATTTAAATTTAGAAGATGAAGATAGTTAATATGATTGTAGGGTATTTCCTGATGAACTCATTACCTATGATTATTACGAACCTCTTAAATAGTTGGTTGTTGTAACTGAAAATTTTATGATTTTTGAACATAAAAGCGTTAATCTAGATGATTTTTAAGCTAAAATCCAATAGAAAGTATTTATAACCCTTAACTATATTGTGCTTGTTTCAGATCTTAAAATAGCTATTTTTACAAAAGAGCTTTAACTTCTAGATTTAATCACATACATTGTAGATTTCATAGTCGAAGTAAATAGGGTTGAAGATAAATTTTATGTAATAACCCCAAATGATATCTATACAAACTAAATATAATAATAATATTTAATCAAAATATCATAATTGAACTAAGCTAAACATTTTACAGTAACATCTGTTTTAGATGAAACCTGTAAAATTGAAATACATTATTCTTTAAAAAAATAAGATTATTAAAATCTCTTATTAAATTTGGAGAGTAACAATTTTGCTTCTTAATCAGTATGGGATGTTAAAGAATATTAAAAGGAAATAAATTACATTGGAGTTTTATATGAAGTGAAATAGGCAGTAGATTTAATTGAAATACCTTCATTATCGAATAAGAAGTATTTTATAATAAAAGATAATATGGATAAAATTTCATTATTAATATGTTCAACAGAATAAGAATGCGATAAATCCAACTAAATATAGAATGAAATACAATTAGGTAAACATATATGGTGGTTAGAAGGTGAAGATGTTTATTTTGCCTAATACATTGAAACAATCTGTTATATATATAAGTATGATTAAGATAATGCAGCATTTTATTAATATAATGAAATTAATGTAAATTCTAAGATTGTGAAGATTTAAACTGATGGAATATACATTTATATATTGTTTGAATTTAAATAAAATCTTTATTAATTACTTTATTAGGAAATAAAAAAATAAGGTTATTAAAAACTTAATCTTCCTTCTATCAAAGATATTTTTGCTTCGCCATTAAAGAGAGGATTTTTAATTATTAAATTGGAAAAATTATTGTTAATTTATAGTATATCAGATATGCCATATGAATTCTTCAAAATAAATACCTAACCTTTAGAGACAAATGTAATTATATTCAAGAAGCATTTTGTGTTATTGATGAAATCTATTGATGAAAGAGAAAAGATATTTGAAATCTATTATTTCTTAAATTTTAAAATTGAACTATTAGGTAAAAGTTCACTTGACAATTTTTCATATATAAACATTAAAGATGTTTTAGTTTCACTAGATTAGAGCACTTTTTATTTGAAATGTTAAGTATAACTTAAAAACCTGAAGCGATATGCTTTAGTAGCATTTAGAGTGGATTAAACGATTTACAAATCATTGATATTTATTTAATTAAGGAATAATAAAAGTCAATTTTTAGCGATTTCAAACTTTTTACTAAAAATTCGAGAAAACAAAATTGCACCATTAGTTTAATTAACAAATTCTGGAGTATGTTTATTCAAAATGAATGATGAAATTGTAACTGATTTTTAGGATTTAGTTAAGAGTGATAATTCAGATGATATTTAAGACAATTAAAATGGTTAAGGTTAAAATATTGATCCAGATGATAAGGATGATTAAGAGGATGAGGATGAAGAAAGCATAAATTTAGGAGATTCAAATTTTTCTGTAGGCTCATTTTTAGTAATGAGTGTAATTGAGGAAACCTTAATATATTCATTATATAAAACTTTTGGTAGAAAAAGAATTGAGGTCGTCGACAGAGTATGAACGCTTTATTATTTGGATTATATATTTAGATGATTATTTTTGTTTTGAAATATAAAAATATTGATTCTTAAATATATTATATATATACGAAATGCAAAAGAAAGCTAGCATTTTTGAATATAAAGATGATATAAACGGTCGAGTACCAGTAATATTTTAATGGAGCTTTGATTATAATTTCTTGGTATGTGGAGGAGATAAATAAGTGGTTTATGTGATTGATAAGTATATTTGATAATGAAAATAGACGAGGAAAACGATTAAAGGATATTCAATTACCAACAAATAATAAACTATTATAATTAGATTGGGATAAAGATGGTGAATTTATTTGCATTGTACAAGTATATAAGATTAAAAATTTAAAAAAAGGATGGTTTGAATCATGTAAATTTATGGGCACCATTTACAAACAATTCTTAACTACTTCAAATAGAGCTAGACAATAGCAAAGCTAAAGTCTCATATGCTAAATGGTCTAAAAGTCATGGAGTATTAGCAATAGGATCAGATAAGGGTGGTTTATTATTCTATACAAAAAAGTAATCGAAGAAATTACCAACCATGGGAAAACATAGCAAAAAAATTATCAGTGGGGATTGGAATAATGAAGGATATTTAAGTATGTTTCTTCATGATATATTTATCTAGTTACAAGTGGAGAAGATAAATTCTTAACAGTTTCAAATTATAATTCTGAAACAATTTATGAATCTATTTCAGTTAAGGCTGAAGCAAAAAATGTATTATGGTCAAGATCTAAAACAGATTCAAGAGAATAGAATTAAAGAACAGTTACAGCTATTATTTAATAAAAAACCATTATTATGTTTGAATTGGGTAAAAATCACAAAATGCCTGATGAATTAATGTTTGAAAATAAATATGGAAAAATAGTAGATTATACAATTTTCGGTGATGGATATTTAGTTATTGGATTTAGTGAAGGATATGTTGCTCACATTTCTACACATAAAAAAGAAATTAGTATATTTTATACATTATTATTAAAGAAGATGAAGTACAAAGTCAGAAGCTATTAAAATAAGTTGATGCTTTATGTACGAATGATAGTCTATACAAACTGGCAGTAGCAGGAGATAATTCCATTAAAATGGTCAATCTTCAGACTTGGTAAGAAATACCAAATGAAAAAATTGATTTACCTAATGATTGTGGTAGAGTATCTAAAATGTATCATCATATTAGTTATTTATTAGGAACTGGAGTTAAAATGGATAAATTTTGGTCATTTCTACTGAAAAAGGTTACTTGCTTGGATTCTAAACCTCCATTCCAACATTAACAACTTCTTATTCATCAATGATCGCATTATAATAATCATTTACTGAAATCTCTATTTATTCAACCCAAGAGTAATCATTGACTGAAATTTCTACTGTTACTTTAGATAATGAACCCATTTAAATATCTATGAGTATGTAATATTTTGCAGCTGGACTTAATAATATGGTATTTTATTATAAATATTTGGAATTAAAAAGTAAAAAAGCATTCAAACCCGCTATTAATGTTATGAAAATGGATTATTTAGGATATGTTAATTAAATCTTATTAAATGATGATTCTGCTGCAGTATTAAGTAATAGTGTTTGTACTTTTCATAAAATAGAATAAGTAGGGGATTATGTTAAATAGTAATATATTAAATTATAAAAAATAGATAATTTCCTGATAATGAATAGGAAAAACCAATTTTGCATATTGGTTTGACTAAAAATTTTCTATTTTTGTTAGATTCATAATCCAAAATTAGAGTTTATAATATTCATGAAAAATAATTTATCATTGAATTTAAAAATGATTACAATTTAACTAAAATCTTTCCAAATATTAGTGGAACAAGATCAATCTGTATTAATAATAAAGGATAGGGATTTTTATTTGAAGCTTCACTTGAATTATTAACCAAGATATCAGAATTTTCAGAAAAAACTGAAAGAATTATTTGGGATTAGAAGGACCCAAATTAATTTGTTACTTAAGAAGCAAATTAGCTTACTACTTATATAGTTAATAAAAATAATTTATAATAAGATATGGTACATCCTGTATTGGAATATTTGTCAATGGAAGACTTATTGAAACCATCATCTTCAAATCCATCAATAACTGAAATAGATAAAGGCGTTTAAGTATTGAGTTTAGCAAATGGAACTTTAAAATGTTTTACAATGTCAAGAAATGTTCTGGGTTAATCATTATCTAGTCATTCTTATTTGAAATCATATAAAGATGCAGATGACACAAATGAAGGTCATTTTAGATATTTCTTATAAAATCTCGCTCTATTTAAATTTTCTAATGCACATAAAGCAGCATTGAATTTAAAAAATTTAAAATTATTTGATACTTTTGGTAGAAAATGTTTAGAGAATCTAGAATTTGAAGTTGCTTAAAAAGCATTTTAAGCTGCCAATAATATTTCAATGGTTATGATGATTGAAAGTTTTAAAAATGAGACTGAAAAGAATTTATTATTTGCATATGTAGCAATGATTCTTGGATAACACGACTTAGCACAAGATTTATTCTTAAAATCCTCTTTTAGAATAGGAGCACTTGAATTAAGAAGTGATATATAAGACTATGTTAATGCATTGTCTTTAGCAAAAAAAATAGCTCCAGAATAAGAACCATTTATTTGCAAAAGGCTTGCAATTCAAATAGAAACTTAGGGTAACAATCCAGAAGCTGTTAAAATGTATGAGATGGCCATGCTTAATGAAAAATTACATGACTCAAAAACTGTAGAATCACATAATTAATAATGTGTAGCTGGTATAGCTCGTTGTTCAATTAAGATGGGAGATATTTTAAGAGGATCAAGTTTGTCAAGATAAATTTCAGATCCTTTAATTATGTAAGAAATTGCTTTGGTTTGTGAGAATATGAAATTTTAAGTTGAAGCTGCCGAGCTTTATGAATAAGCAGGTTGCATAGAAAAGGCTGCTACCATATATATTACATAAAAGATGTTCAAATAAGCTGCTCCATTAATGAATAAAGTTAAATCCCCTAAGTTATTAATATTGTACGCAAAAGCTAAGGAAAGTGAAGGAGCATTTTAAGAAGCTGAAAATGTGTATGAAAAGGCTGAAGACTGGGAGAATGTGGTTAGATTAAATTTAAATTAATTAAACAATATTGAAAGGGCCAAATTCGTATTACGTAATAAATGTAAAACTGTTACACTTGCATCAATGGTTGCTTAATATTGTGAAAGGAGAGGGTCAAAAGCAGAAGCTGTTGAATTTTTGATTTTGGCCGAAAAGAAAGAATAAGCATTTGCATTGGCTTAAAATTACAATGAAATGGATTCATATGTAGAACATATGAAAGCTTTTTCATTAGAAGAACGTTTATAGGTGGCACAATATTTTGAAGGGAAAAATTAATTGGACAAAGCTGCATTTCATTATGAAAAGGCGTAGGATCCTATGAAAGCCCTGAGATTGTATTAACAAGCAGGAGAAGATTTTATTAATGACATGATAGATTTAGTCGCACGTAATAAATAAGATTCACTAATCTAAAATTTATCAGATTATATTAATGGCGACACTGATGATATTCCTAAAGATCCTATTTTCTCGTTAAAATTACAAAAAGCCATAGGCAATTTGTAAGCAGTAGGAAGGATCGCTATAACTATAGCAGCATCTGATTAGGAATGTGGTAAATATTAAGAAGCTCATCAATTTCTCTATGAAACTTGCGAAGATTTAAAATCAAGTGGGAGTTAGATACCATTTGATTTATATTAAAAATTAATGACATTACACTCATATACTTTAGTTAAAAAGATTATGAAATTAGAAGAGCATGAAGATTTGGCAAAATTATTGGATAGAGTATGCAAAAGTATTAGTTAATTTCCTAATGGTGCAACAAACATCTTAACTATGGCAGTAATAGAAGCCACTAAAGCTAATTTTAAGTAAAGAATTATTTTATGCAAATTATAGATCATTAGCATATTAATGGGCTATTACATTAATGAAATAAGATTATAGATCATAAATAAATGAAAAGTTTAAAACTAGAATTGAAAATATTGCAAGAAGACCAATAAAAGAAGAAACCCCAGATAAGAAAACACCTTGTCCATTTTGTGGAGTATAATATTAAATTATTTAACTTATAGGAGTTTGTATCAGAGTTCTCTTTAGATTGTCCAAAATGTTCAAATTATATACCATTTTGTATAGCTTCAGCCAAGTAAAATTTAATAAATCATTATATTTTTTAGACATATTGTGGCTGAGTAATGTTGCTTTTGTCCTGAATGTAAGTTTCCTGCTAATATTTAATATTTTAGAAGAATTTTAGAAATTGAACCAATTTGTCCTCTTTGTTAAAAATAAGTTCGTCCAAATGATCTAAAGGAAGTATGGAATTCTTTAAATCATAGGTTCCAAAAGAGGAAGTACTTAAATTAAAGAGAAAGGCTGTAGTAGATGAAAATAAAAAATAATGAAGTTTATTATTATAAAGTTATTGAATTAATGTCTGATAGTAAAAATACTCCTAGAAATCATGGTCGATCCAAAACAAAAACAAGTATGAGAATCATTTGAAACTTAGGTGAAAACTTATAAATTCAGTTCAAGAAACCATCATTTGCAAATGAAAGATTAGTCGTTAATAAATTAGGTATGAAATTTGAACCGGTTTGTTGGAAGAAAAATCATGAAAAAGGAAGAATCTAATTTGTTTGTATTGTAAATCTTAAACATTATTTAATAGGAATCTAATTGTAATGCTGATAGAAGATTGGCTTGTGCCCATTGCATTATTGATGAACATGATGAACATATTTCAAATAAAGTTACTGTCGAACAATATTGTGATGTTTTCGAAAGTAATTATAAAACCTATCTATTTTAAGTAAACTTTTATAAATCTAAATAGGTAGCAAAATTAGAAGAGTACTATAAAAGATGCAAAATGATTGATATAATTGATTAAATTGATAAAGACATTAATACTATACTTGAAATTCTCAAGTAATAACTTAAGGCTTTAAGAGATTTTTATGTATAAGACATCTAATAGCATGCTGAATAAAATAATGCATCCTTAATCTCATTTTATAATTTAGAAAGATAAACTCTATTTAAAATTAAGGAGTATGCTTAAAAGAATCTTTTTGAAATGACTCCTGCTGAACTGGATCATAGTATGTTATTGATGGGTCCAAATCATCTAGATTAGATTAATGTCAAGTTATCAGAATTTGATGATTAAGCTTCAATATTCTAAACTACTATGAAATCATAATGGAAATTAATATATGATTAATTAGAAGAATCTTTAATTGATATTATTGCTTAAATAGGTTAAAATAATTTAGATTTTAATTAATTACACATTAAAGAATCATCAAAAGAATAAATTCAATCTATAATTTAATAATAATAATTTCAATAATAATCTATTAATTAATTATAATCTATCAATTCATAATAATAATAATAATAATAATAATAATAATAATAATAATAATAATAATAAATATAAACGTCTACAAATTAATAGTAAAATTTAGATTTATAAAGGCAAAGTTTATAAAATGTTAAAGAATTGAATAAATAAATTAATTAATAATAAAATTATAACTCATAACAAGCTTATTTATCTTAATAATTACCGCCTCAGCCTTCTTAAAACTCTTAAAATTCTTAACCCTTGAAAAAAGAAATTAATAAAAATAGTGGTAACACTGTATAATAATAATCAATTAAATAATTATCGAACAACTAAGTTAATTCTAGTAATTAACAATAATAGAATAATTAATTATAATCTAATAGTCCAAAAGCTTAATCTGAAAATCAGAATTATAAATAAGTATAAGGGATACTCTAATAGTAAGTGACATCTCCTTTGAAAAGTGGATTGAATACTGCTTCATTTGGTCAATTAGGTAATAATAACACTTAAAAATCTTTGAAAAACATTACTTAAAATAATAATAATAATTAAATCTAGGGTTTATCATCAACTGAACAAATAAATAATCAAAATGTTAAATCTAATTCTTATTTAAGATAAAAAAGTCCAAACGGAGTTAATTATTATTATTAAAGTGATGGGAAATAATTAGAAAGTAGAAAGAATGCGAATCATATATAATCTCTTAATTCATCATTTTAAAAGTAGCAAAAATCTTTTGAGAGAAGATTATCTGCTTAAAAACTTTAAAATAATTAATTTACTTGTAATTATAATAATATGAAATGCATTCATAATGATCTTATTAAGGCTAGTCCTATTTTTAGTTGTTGCAATTAAGTAATATATATGATTGATATGTAATTTTAAGGCATTCCCATGTTATGAATGTCATGATATGATCTCAACGCATAAAGCACATATAACTGTTCCATCCTAGAGATTTTGCCTTAACTGTTATGAAATATTCTCTGTTAATTTAATGTCTACAGTAGATGTTAAATGTTATAAATGTTAATGAAAAAAATTTATTAATAATTATGTAAACATACTTAAGATTTTTTCGATTTGCAACACATCAATTCGATCCTTATATAGTATTGGGATTAGACAAAAATGCTTCTATGAACCAAATAAAAGATGCATATATAAATTTATGTAAGAAATGTAATAAATAAACAATAACAAGATTAGATCATCCAGATCTAAACAATGAAGAAGATGCAAAGGAAAAGTTTTCTTAAATTCACGAAGCTTATAAGATTTTGAAACAACTTAAATTTTATGAGCAAATAGAAGAAGAATTTTAAAAGAATTATTAGTAAAATTTTAATTAAATTGTTACATAGTGCTGCATAATCAGAGGAAGAGTGTTTTAAAATGATATTTGGATTTTACTTTTATGAGAATCCTTAAGAATATTATAAGCCTGAGAATGCATAAAAGAGGGCAGATTATTAAGAATTATTACGTAAATTCAAAAACCAACAATAAAGTAATTAAGATATGAGGAATAATGACTTTCACGATGTTAAAATTAATAGAACTTTTAATTCAGATTCGATATATAGTACATGATAAGATGAGTTATATAGGATTTAGTGATCATACTTTATTGAAAGTCTTATTAATGTTAACATTTGTAATTTCAACAACAAGTGCTTATGTTTTCTTTTATAAAAGATAAACAACATATGCAAAGAACACAATAACGGATTCTTAAATAATGAGAATGAGAGCTTAGGCCTAATTAAGAGAGTAAAGATACGGTAAAGAGAAATAGGAATGAGATTTTGTTAATTTGAGATAAGTTATTAAATAAAATCAAGTTCTTTTAAAGTTATGAATTAAATTATCGATTTTTCTCCACATATCATTTAAACTAGTAGTAATTTCTTTTCTAAATAATTCAGTAGCTTATTATTCTCCAATACCTAATTATAGTTTTTCTCTTAAATATTCAATATCAGCAATCTCTTATAATTCAGGCATTCCTGCTGATAAATTCATTAGAAATATGTTAATCAATAAATGCCCATGTTGTCGAATCTGATTATATGCTTTAGTACAGAAATCTTCAAATCTCTTGAAATTTTGTCCTTACACTCCTCCCATAACATAAGCCATTTCTTGAGTAAATACAAACGGAGTACGTTCTCTATTGATTCCATATTTAGTTTTAAAATTACCTCGAGATATATTAATATAATACCAAGAAAATGACCGAAATCAATGTGAAACAGGTGCCCACTCTCAGTTAACATGATATTTCCACTATGTCTATCACCGATTCCTAAAAGATAGGTAGCAACACAATATCCAGCACAAGATCTTAGGAAATTCTCAACAGCGTTTGACATGCTATGTTTATTATGCTTTTTTAGATATTCCATAATGGAACTTTTATTCAAAGCTCCGAATTTGCCTGCATTTTCATGGATACTAGAAGTAGTATCTGAATTGAGAACTACTTCTATCATTCCTACTTGATCAAATGTAGATATGACTTTGTAAGGTTTCATTCTAAAATCAAGACCAAAATCTAGCCATATTTTATCCATGATTTTAATCAATTACAAAGTAAGTAAATCTTATCTAATATCATCTCCGCATTTAAAAATGATAAGGAACTTTTCATTTACAGTAGTTTTTCTACCTTCTTTCTACTTTCTTAAATTCTCTAGACAATCAGTATCTTTTAGAGTTTTAGAAGATATCATAATAACTTTTTTAGGAATTTATGTTACATCTCTAGTTTCAGCTGATTTCATCACTAACCACAACGGAAGCTATTAAATATCAAATTAGTATGATTACTTTTTTACTATCTAGAATTTTACATTTATCATATATCATTTCAGAAGCACTCATTCTTGGATCTATTGCAAATTAAAAGGTTTTAGAGAACTATTGTCGGACATTTTACAGTTTTAGTTTCATATCTTATAATCTTTTACTTGAATCTTTTTCAGTTTTAATCTATTCAGCAATTTTCATGATTTCATCATTAACCTATACTTCACCAAATAATTCATATCTATAATTTCCAAAAAGCATCATAAGTTATTCTAAAATTAAACTGTATCTTTCATATGTTGGTTGAATATGTAATTATGATCTCAATTACCAAAATAATTCATGACCCACGACCCATGGATTCATTATAGATCTCTCTATTAACATCTCTCCCAAAGGTGAAAAATGACACTATTCAAATATAAGGGCTTAAGTTAACTCAAGCATAAACAAAACTAATTCATCATCTTTGTATAAACCTACTCTCTTTGTTGCATAATACCGAACTAATTCATCTGATATATTTGCATCTAAAAGTGGTAAAGCATCATCAGAAGGCAAACTAGTCCATAAATTCATCATTTAATAAACTTCTCTAATTTCTTCTGGATCACTCCAATTAATTGCACATAAAAATATTGGAAATGCAGACGGTTGATTTTTATAATAATTTCGACATTTTAATAAAATAAACTTGTCTTCATCTGTGTAAAGATGTCTTTAAAGTGGATCAAATTTTAATAATGTATCCAATTTAGCAAGTTCATTCGTATTTGGAGTAGCCTTCCAATCTCTTTAAGGACGTACTGTTACGCCAGTATTTAAGGTTCCTCTTCTCTCAAAAACTCCATTATTATATTATAAGCAAATCTATTATAGATTCAATGGAGTTGAAGGAAACCCGACTTATTTCATATACTTTTCATCTCTCAAACTCCAATAGACATCTTCTATGAATGTTGGCATTCCTATTACTAATTGTGTGTAATATGGTGTTCCTTATTCATTTGGCAAGGCGGCTCCATAATATTCGTTCATACATGCTATTCTTGTGTCGCATTTATAAAAGGGCCATACATTTAGATGAATTCTTCCTTATTTTAATTTTCCATTTTCATCAAACATTTCAGTAATTGTGCTTCCAATGATTTATTCCTCACCGTTTGAAGAATGTAAAATTATATTAAAACATAGTCTTAATTCCATAGGTAATTATGATATCTTCAATCCTTAAAAAGATATATCTTATTAAAACCAAGTATTCTTTCTAAATGCTACTTTTTCACTATTTACTACACTGAATTTTGTTAATGGAGTTTAACCATACATTAATAAAACTTACACTGATATCAAATAAGGCTATATATCAAGTTCATATTTCTACATTAAATATTCCATATTTGCTGTTCCTTGAGGTCCATGATTAAAAAAATGAGGACTAAAAATTCCTTTTTAAAGCTATTTTATTTAAGAAGTATCTTAATCTTTAGTTTTACTTAATTTTAAAAAACTAATTTTTTTTTATAACTTCTCTTCATCTTCTACCTTTACTTTCTTCTTCGAAGTGTTATGTTATTCTTCTTATTTTGCTGAAGCTTTTGTAATAAACCTTGGAGGACACAATCCATTATAAGTAGCTCTTCTTTTATGTCCATTTTCTTTCTTAAACTCATCAAGATCTTTATCATCCAATATAAATAATCTATGTACATTAGAAAGACATAAAATCTATATTTTGAATCTATAATCGCATTCTCCTGAGTATATAATGCTCTTTTTCAAATGAAAATAAGGCTCTTCAAGCATTTTATATCTCATTTCAATAAACTCTAAACATTTTTCCTTTAAAAACAATCTAGGTTACAATGGACAAAAACGAGAGTCGTTTCTATTTATTTTTTCATTTGGTCTTCCCTTTATTGGAGCAATTTAATCTAAAAAGGAGAAACTTTATTAAACACTAACAAAAGGAGGTAATGGATATGGAGCATAGAATAAGAAACAAGGAATATCTATAAATTAATCCCAAGGTACACTTTCATCCCCATTTCTTTCAAAAATGGGAGGAAAATTATCATACATCCTTCTTACTTTTGGAACTTCAGTTAGATTTACTTGTAAATATTAAATACCTCTTAAACTCATTCTCACTCTATCATAACTTAATATTGAGTAATTTCCAGCTAAGTATTCTCTAAATCCAGAAATCTATAGAACGAATTAATTTTCAGGAGATTTGGGTTTCAATCGAACTTAAAAGTTATTGTAAACTACTCTAAGTATCTTTTTAATTACTTCATCAGAGCAAGTAACTAAATCTACATCTAATTCTATAGTTACAGGATTAATGTCATTATAATATTAATCTTCAATTCTGATGTAATCACTTAAATCAACTATCAATTTTAGTGAAGTAACTTCAGAGAAAGCATCAGACATTGAGGATTCAGCTAAATAAGTTGGCTCTTAATTAACAATCTTGTGTAGCAAATATTCTGAAATCTCTCTTCTTCTATATCTTTAATTCCTTTGTGTATCCATGTTCCAAGATGAATCAGGCAATTAAACCAATCTCTAAATATCTTTGATGTCTTTTTCAGCTTTAGCACGGTAAGCTGAAGGAACATTGTATTCAATAAAAATTTCATGACTTTTTAAATTTATTGTGTAGATCTGATGAGAATCCATGTCGACACACAATAAATATTTAACTCTTTCATCAATCTAAGCTTTAGTAAAGATTCTTTGACTCGTTTACAATTATTTATCCATTTTTAATTATATAAAAAATGACCCAAGGTAATAATATATTTCCTTAATTTTATTAGTACTTTATTTTGGTAAGACTCTTGCCAATCTGCAAACTGAAACCCTTAGAACTAACTAAAAGCTGTATAAATTTCTTATTATAAAATAGATTTACAAGAGTATGCTTTCCAGAAAATGTATTCTCAAGTGATCTTAAAAAACAAAACAAAGGAGGAGAATAATAACTTACCTTCATTAAAGTCATGTGTTGTCAAAATATCATATTCTTACTTGATAGTATTTTTGATAAATATTCAATTAGACAAATCTGAGTTATGGGCCTTCGGATCCTCATAAGAAGGCTAACTAGGTCTTCGTATAAGTAGCTTAATGTACCCAGTTAATATTTCTTAAGTTATAGACAATAAAATTAGATTAGTAACTGCATCATAAAATTTTGTATCAGTACATACAATAAAAAATCATTTATACATTTGGGGCAAGGTTGATGAACTAAATTTAGGAGATAATGCAAAACCAAAAAAGATTGAATTTAGTAAATCTCTAGACAGAAGATACGAATTTAACTGTTTGGATATCACATACTTACTTTAATAGCAATTAACTAATAATGATGAAATCCTACAATTATAATCAACAAATAATGCATTATATATTTTGAGCAAACAGTATTTAGAGATTATAACCTAATAACCACATAATAGTATTGCTTAGAAATTCATTGGATTAGCGTGTAATGAAAATCATGCATTAGCTTGGGATATTGATGGAAGGGTGTGGAGTTGGGGTTAATACTCAGATGGTAAATTAGGATATATGAGTTTTGAATAGCCTTAATAAAACCACCCTAAATTGATTGAAACACTTGAGAATAGAGTAATATAATGTGTTTGTGGCTTGAATTACAGTTTGGCGTTAGATGTTAAAGGAGATATATATGGATGGGGTAAGGGACCTTTTAAAATGGAATTATTGAAGGCTACAATACCAACTAAATTAATTTAGAAGAATAAATCTTTTGTAAAAGTTGTAGCAGGAGATGAACATTTTGGCGCATTAGACATGATTGGCTAATTTTATGTTTGGGGTTTGAATCATAAAAATTGTTTAGGTGAATTAGACGAAGAAATAATTGCCCCAACTTTATTTGAATTAGCTGGAATCAAAATTATTGATGTCGCTATGGGACCCTTTTGCACAGTTATGATCATTCCTGCTGATCGCTTATAAAAATTACCGAATCTTAATTTAGATACATTTACTAAACAACAAAAGAAATGCTTTCTAGAAGAAGCGAATCTTATTAGAGATTTTACTGAAAGAAGAAATAGACAAACTTTATCATCTATTCTTTCTCCAAGTCAAACTAAAAATCTTATTTAAGATGATAAAGAATTTGATAAAGCAAATGAATTAATACATTAAATGTAAATACATTTTGACTCTCCAAAAAATAAAAATGTTTTCAATACTACTCATAATTCTCATTCCTTGATCAACAATTATAGTTCACCTTATAAATCTATGAAATCTCCTATTTCCTTTGATAAAATCTAAAATAGATTACTCAAACTCGAAAACACTAATCCTTTGTATTTACCCATTCTACCCAATCTTTAATATACTAAAGCATCTATTGAAGAGGATGTAAATCTCGAAAACCTTATTAGAACTGATGATGATGAATTGAAATATAGATACATCTAATTAGTCAAGGATAATAGTGAAGATCAAATATTAATGTAATTATTAAATGAGCAATCTCCTTAGAAGCCTTAAAATGAAAGAAATATTAAACATTAAGTAATTAAAATGAAATAACGCACTGAACCAAAAGAAATTAAATATAATGATAAATTTGATAGACTAGATCCCCATTTACTTTAAAATGTAAGAAGAGAATTAGCTGATATTAGTAAAGATAGATGGAAATAATATTAGAAAAAAAAAAAAATCAAAGAAAATAAAATAAATTTTCTTAAAACTAAGTTTTAAATGACAAAACTTGAATAGTTTTCAAAAGAAGAATAAATAGAATCTAATAGATTGTAAGCAGTTGAAAAAAATATCAAAGCTTAGTATACTGTTTTAAGAAAAGAAGAAAAATTAAAAAATAAATTAGAAGTGATACAAAATGAAACTATTGATAATTAATAAGAATTTTAAATTAAAAAAAGGGTTGAAATTAAAAAAGAAATAGCAAGATAATATGCTTTGAATTTTTTATTACAATATTTGAATTTCGAAAGTTTCTGCCAAATGTTTGAAGAAGCCTCTGAGAGAGGGTTGCAAAAAAAAAAATTATTATTTTAGGCTAATAATAAGGCAAAAATCATTCAAAAAGCCATTCGAAAAAGAAATATTATTAAAGTGATTAATAATAAATTAGGATTTAAATCTAGAAAAATATTGCTATCTTTTATATTTAGAATAAGAATGTCCATTCGAATTAAAAAGAAAAAGGCAATCCTTAGAAAAATCAATCTTCATTATTTAAAATAATCAATTTTTTTAAAAGTTCGAACAAATCTTAATATAATGATCAAAGCTACTTTGAATATATAACAATTTTGTAAGTATTATGATTAGATGTTAAAAATATAATTAAGTTATTTAAATTATAAATGGGACGAATACATGAAATAAGAATTTAAAGGCCTAATAATTGACAAAGAGAAAGAAGAACAAAAGCTGAATTAACTACAAAATTTGAATGAAAAATAGGTATAAATAATGAAATAATTGTCCTATCCAATAAGATCTCAAAAGGCTCTTTATAAAGAAATATAAATATAAAAAAAACCAAAACTCAAAATGGATATGATAAGATTGAATCTGCTTAAAAAAATACCTTAGAAAATTATGAATGAGGATGAACAAAAAGAAAAGGACATAAAATAAAATTATAACAATATTTTGCTTCCCTATACTAAATATGTCGAAAATATTGTGATTCCTTAAAATTATAGAATAAGGTTTGATTACCAAGAAATACAACTTTTAAATGTATTAGATAAAATTAATTTAGAGGAGGCTAAATTGAAATTAGAGATATTATAAAATTATTAGAAGACTTAAATAAAGAATCATATCGAATAATGTATGAATGTAATTATAAAAATATTGAGAATTAGTATTTTTAAGCTCTATTTGATTTTAAATAGAAAAACAAAGTGCTAATTGGAACAGAAAGGATGAAGATTATGTCAAAACTATCATCTGATGAAATTAAACAGCTAAAGTAAAAAGAAGAATTAGAGTATAGAATGATGATAGAGAAAAGAGAAATAAATATGAGAAGAAGTATAATCTTAAATAAATTAGTTCGACTGGTTGGTGTAATGACAAAGGACAATATTTTCGATAAACTTAAGACATTTTCATCTGACAATTATCCATTTCAAATCCTCACATATAAGTTAATTGTGTATCTAAGTCAGCTAGAATAACCAAAATTGTAAATGGAATTGACACACAAAGAATGGATTCGTTTAATGAAAAATTATCATACAGATTTTAAAATTAGATTATAATCAATAATGAGTGAAGCCAGAAGAGTTGCTGCTTACAAAGCAAAATAAATTAAAAGATAACCAACAATATAATTAAAAAGATCACCAACAATAGCATCAAAATCGATGTAATCAAAAAAATAAATTGATTTAATATGATAATTTTGTTAATGCATAACTCAATTTACAGGCACATAATTTGCATCTTGATCTTCTAATTTTTCTTTTTCTTCTTCTTCTTCATCCTCTTTCTTTTTGTAGAAGAAAAATCCAACCAGACCTATTACGATTAATGAAGCAACAACAATTAGTATAATCCACCAAGCCTTAGAGCTTGAACCTCCATTATCATCACCTCCATTGTCTGGTTTTATGCTTAATTTAATTTCTTTAGAAACAGATCTGAAATCATTTGAAAAGGTTAACGTCAAGGTTTAATTTTCTAGTTTGGCACTTTCTCCAAATTTTAAAGTAACATCTTATCCAATCTCATATTAATTCAATCCCTTACTGAATTTACTTGATATCAAGGTATAATCCTAAAAAATCTATAAAAAATATTACCTATAAATAAAGAAGGAGATCTCTTGGTTCCATTTTGGATGTTTCAGCAATTGTAAATGAAAAAGATCCATTCATTACAGAAACAGCATTTTCTGAGATAGGATAAACACCAACAACAACTTTAGAATTATGCATAAATGCCACAACAACAGTTTTTTTATCAGCTGCTACTGTGTTTAATGCTCTCCAAGTACCATATCTATTCAAGGCAACTTAAACTTAAGTTTTTGTTAATTTATTTGAATAATTGTCTTAAATAGCAAATTGAAGATTGAAAACATATGATGAAGAATTATCAGTAATAACTACTAATATAACAGTCTTTGTTTTCTCTTTGATTGATTCTTCTATAATCTTATTCGAATAATAATGAGTATTATCATTAGCGTATTATTTATTTTCGTTGAGCCATTTATTTAGGAACAAATATTCCATAAATATATATTTGGTTTCAAATGTGTTCTTAGAGATACTAAGATCAACAAAGACTAATCCATTTACGCTATCTGAAATAATGAATTATACTGAAAATGGATTTTCATCTGTATTGGTTAATGAATATACAAATGAAGATGGTCTAAATAATTTAGGTGCTTATGCTCCCATTTTAGATTAGATGAATTAATAATCAATAGTAAATAATAATTAAGATGACCAGATTCCATCATTTGATACTAATTTTTGAATTGTAATGTAACCATCATAATTCTCAGGATTTAATGAATCTGTATGAAGTATTGCAACAACATTTTATGCCAAAGCCACAATTTAGGTTGAATATGGAGAAGATATATATGTATTCTCTCGTTTACATCCTTTATCATCACAACTAGCTACTTATATTTAATCTTCAACACCATTATTACAAAGTGAATAGATTGACATATCATAAGATGCAATTCTATAACAATTGTATTCTGAGCTCAATAAGTCAAAAAGAGCTTTGCTATCTTCTAGTTTATTATCCTTCATTAAAAATACTGTATCAACTGCTTAAAATACAACATTCTTTTAGAAAGTTGAAGCATCTCTAAATTAATGGTTTTAAATAACTTCATTCTTGGTTTGATATAGATATGGTTATAATACTATATCATTGGTTTTTTCTTATTTCAAAGTGCACTAGGATAGTTATCCATTAATCCACCCATTTGTTAATTTTACTGATGTTGAATTTTATTTGGCTTCAATATCAATTTATTACGTAGCTTTTGTATTATCAACAATTAAGGTTGTAAATGTGTTAATTACTTTGACCTTTTAAGAGAATTCTAATTAATTATTATTTTAAGATGAAGCACTTTTAACGTTTATTGAAATTTCATAATCTGTTAGATACTTTTATTTCTACCTGTTGGGGATAACAATTAATTCAGGATCAAGTACAATAAAATCTAATTACTAAATAACTTAGCCATTCACTAAAGTTAAAATGTATGCTGATCCTATAAGATCT
The DNA here is from genome assembly GCA_000733375.1 of Paramecium sexaurelia. NCBI lineage: Eukaryota > Ciliophora > Oligohymenophorea > Peniculida > Parameciidae > Paramecium > Paramecium sexaurelia. Next base: position 340,314 of record JPFM01000065.1, read on the forward strand.
GAACCACCTGAAGAAACTGAAAAAGTGTCATCAATTTTGGCATTATTAATTTTGACTGCCAAATAGAAAGTTTCATGTTATAATTGATCTGGTTTGAAAATATTCAAAAATACAGCATCATTCTTTGTAGTTCTAATTATTAAATTACCAGATTATAAGTGAGAGGAAACGCCTAAAGGAATGGCTATTTAGTATCCATATAGTTCAACAGTTTTTTATTTAAAAACTTTATTGAGGTTTTCATAATTGTATTCATATATTTCTTTATTATTCACAAAGAAGAACGAATTTTGAGATTAAGATATGTAAATTTCATTATTTTTAGTATAGTCTATCTTTGATCCGTAAATGAATTCTTAGTTACTAAAACTGATAATAGCAAGATTATTCTCATTCTATACGATTATAACATTTTTTCGTAAAATTCTATTTCCATATAATTTAATTGGTTTCCAATCTCCTTAAAATCCAATCAAATTTGCTCCTGTAATTTAATTAGTTAATGTAAACTTATTTGTAGAATATGATGACAATTCTCCATTTTCTTAAATCACAAATAAAGTATCTCCTTAATTCTAAAATGCTACTAATTTGAGTTCATCTTTCTCTTCATTATCAATTAATTTAATTAAACCATACTAAATAGTTTAACTATTTTTAATTTAGAAGAATTTAATTATAAATAATGTGTCAATCGTAATGAAATGAACTATATTATCTTCATCCTACCAAATACTAAAACGTTAATCCGATAATTGTTCTTAGATTTACAAATTTGCAAAATCTTTACATTCATATTTCACATGATCAATCAATTCACAAGTTTAAATAATAATCTTCTTATCTTCTTGTTAAAAAACTTAGAAAAGAGTTTCTTGATTATTAGCAACTAATGATGTTTAATAAATAGAATTCTTAGCCCAGTTGGTTACTTAAATTGTTCTCTAATGTGCAATCATGGATATAACATCTAAATCTGCTTCCGCTGAAACCCTTAAAAATTGATTAGATTTCCATGAATGTTACTATTTGGGTTGAGCAATCTCATAAAACAAATTAGGACCTGATACCAAACTTCCTAATTTAATTTGATCTTCATTTTCACCTAAAACATTAGGGAATGGACTTTCAGTTTCTACTTTTTTAATTATTGTCTCAGTATTGCTAGCCAACACCTTATAATATATTATTGAATAGCAAATTTAATTATGTTAAGACTAAGCTGTTATATTCAAAGTCTTGAAATCTGCGCTTACCAAAGCTTTTTCATTGAACTTTAATGATCCTAAACTGATAGCCCAAGCTGAAGCTTAAGTGAGCGAAACTGTTACAAACTATTAACTATTTGGATTAATAATTGCTGCAGAATTTTTCAAATTTATAATATCTATTAAATTACTATTGTTGTCATCTGAATGATATATATAGAGTTTTTCTTAATGATCTAAAAACACATATTTCTGACTTAATCTAATGTTTTAAGGATATGTCACACTAGTGAATGATAAATCTTATATTTTTAAGACTTTTCCTTGTTTATTTATTACACCATAGAAATTGTAACCTTTGATAACAAAAATTTCTTGATTGTTGTCAAGAACTGTTCTATCAAATGCAAAAGTTTGTCCTAATTTAAATTCGATAAAATTAACGAATTTCCATTCAGTATCAAAATAAACAACAAATATACCTAATTTAGCATCTAATAAATAAATATATCCATTTAGTCCAATTTTATAATCAACAATATTTAATTAATCAATTTGCTTTAACACAATTTAAGATAATGTAGATTTATCTAATGTTGTTTTATAATCTAAACCCTTTTCACTAAGTTTATATAAATCAAGAAAAGAAGTATTTGCTAATTTACCGTCAAATGTAATTGATAATGTCACTCTGACTACATAAACTTCATTCTTAATTTGATATGTTCCTAATAATCTATTGAATAAAGCATTTTCATATTGAATATATTCATATGAATCATTTTCATTAGCAAGTATTAAAACTTTATTGGTTAATCTCTAACATTCAACAGCAAATGTAGAAGCAGCTAATTAAACAAAATCAAAACATTTATATTATTATGCTGCTTCTGTAATATTAAACACTTAAGAAAATGATGGAGCATCATTTAATATAGCACTATGTTAAATAAAATAAAATTACTTCTCTGTATAGAATATTGAGTATTTAAAATCATCATTATTTAAGAAAGCAAATTTATTGGACCAAGCCCTATTTTTAGTAAGAGTAGCTTTTGCAGCAACTATCTGTTTAGCAGCTAATTTTAATATAGTTTTAAATTATTACCAATTTTGTGAGTTTTTTATTCTCCATATTAACTCAAAGGTTATTCTATTGAAAAATCAGTTTGATCTATACTATATTTCAAAGAAACTCCATCAAATAAGTTTTAGGTTAATGACCATTACTTAGTTTCTCCTTAAGAAGGATATATCTTCAAGTCTGTTAGTTTAGTTTGGCATTCATTTTAATCAACTGAAATTATAGATAAAATGATAGTTCTGGTGATTCTTCGGAAGTCATTCTCAAATGATAATTATAATTATTGATTATGTAACTACTTAGCATTTCCAAATTTTAAGATCTGCTAATCTCTAACATAATTTTACTAAACTCCTCTTAATGAAGTACTTGTTAGTAGTGAATTATCAGAATTAAAAAGTAAGAAATCTAAAGGTGATATAAATTGATTAAAAAAAGCAAAAGTTATTGATCCTTATATCACTTAAACTCCGCTATTTTCTTAATCTGTGGGAATCCTATAAAGTCCAATAATAACTTCTAAGTTATTAACATAAGGTATTGCCACTGAGGATTAAGAAGCTGAAACATAGTTCAAAGCTTTGAAATTACCATATCTATTTAAAGTAACAATAGTTCTTATTGAGCTTAATTTACAAGATTTATTGGCATTTATGTCGAAAACTAATTCAAAAATATATGATGATGAAATGTCAGTAACAACTAGTAATTTTAATGTTTTTTTAGTTGGGTATGCAACTTAAGCGCTAATTAGTTAAGCTTAATAATAATTAGTAGCATCAGTAGCATATTAATCAATATTTAACCAATCTTTTAAAAGTTAATATTCTAAAAACTGATACTTTACTTCTGAGCTATTCTTAGAGAGTATTAAATCAACAAACAACAAACCATTTACACTGTCTGTAATTATCAATTATAAGTAATAATCAGATATGCTATTTCCTGTTGGAGAGTGTACAAATGAAGATGGTCTAAATAATTTAGGTGCTTATGCTCCCATTTTAGATTAGATGAATTAATAATCAATAGTAAATAATAATTAAGATGACCAGATTCCATCATTTGATACTAATTTTTGAATTGTAATGTAACCATCATAATTCTCAGGATTTAATGAATCTGTATGAAGTATTACCACAACATCTTATGCCAAAGCCACAATTTAGATTGAATATGGAGAAGATATATATGCATTCTCTCGTTTACATCCTTTATCATCACAACTAGCTACTTATATTTAATCTTCAACACCATTATTACAAAGTGAATATAGTCTTGTTATATCAGCTTCTAATCTGAAGCATTTATATTAGTCAGACAATTTTGTTAAAACAGGCTAAGCATTTTTTAGATCGTTTCCTTTAAAAGCCAATACTGTATTTAAAGCTTACAAATATGTGACATCAAAAGGTTTGGCTGCATCAAAAATTTTGTAATCCATTAAGACGCCTTCTTCTTAACTAACAAAAGGTAAAAGTATTATATCATCGTTTATTGCTTCTAAAGTTAGTTCTGTATGTATTAACTATCCACCTATCCAATTTGATTGTATAGCAACCTCTTTTTGTTAATCAGTTTCATTTATTTCAATTGATTTTAAATAATCTTCATCATTAACAATTAAATTTGTTTATGTATTTGCTACTTTAACATTTTATTCAAAATGAACTTGCTATTTATTATCCTCCCTGTTTTGTATATCTAAAGCTATGAAAAAGTTTGACACAAACTTTTAAGCTTTTTTGTTAGGTATAACAATCAATTCAGGATTAAGTAAAATAAAGTTGAGTTATTAAATCTTATCTCCATTTGCAAATGTAATTATATATAGAGAACCTCCTAAAGATAATTAGAATTGATCTTCTTATTTTATACCATTTAATTAAAATGCCAAATAGAATGTATCATGTTATGGTTATGATGACCTATAAATATTTAAATAAATATTTTAACCCTTTATTGTTTTAATAACCAAATTTCCAGTTGATAATTAAGAGGTTACTACCAATGGATTAACGATTGTATATCCAAATAGTTCAACAGTTTTGGATTTGTATATATTCAATAAATTTTCATAATTATATTCATATATTTCTTTATTATTTACTAAAAAGAATGTATTCTTAGCATTTGAAATATATATTTGATTATCCTTAGTATATTCAATAGAAGAAGTATAGATGAATTCACTATTAATGTAATTGATGATAGCAATGTTGTTTTCATTTTGAATAAATATTATATTCGGCTTTAATATTCTGTTTCCGTAAATTCTTAATGGTTTCCATTATGCTTCAAATCCAATTAATTATATTCCAATAACACTGTTAACAAATCTAAATATCTCACTTAAATAACAACTTAATTATCCATTCTTTTGTAATATAAATAAATAATCTCCTTGGTATAAAATATTTAATATTTATAAATCATCTTACTAAGTAAATGTTATTGATTTTCCTTCATTTACAATACCATCAGGAACTGAATAAGCTGTCACTTTATATAATGATTAGATAGTAATAAATCTCACAACATTATCACTGTCCTACCAAATACTAAATAATTGTTCAGTTATTTTTTCTTAAAGTTAAATAGTTCCATAACCTTCACAGACATATTTAACATGATTAGTCAAGACACAACGTTGAATTGTTAACTTTTTATCAGCAGTCTAAAAAACTTAGAATAAGGTTTCTCTATCATTGCCTACTAATTCTGTACTAAATAAAGGATTTTTAGGCCAATTAGTAACTTCAATTTATCGGTGTTATTCAATTTAAGCAGTGAAATCCATAGGTGTTTTTGGCAAGGATAGTGTATAATCAAGGTTTGGTCCTGAAATAAGATTGCCTAATTAGAATTATTCGAAGATTTCATCAAAAACTTATGGGAATGGCTTATCAGATTTAGTTTTCTTGATTAATGCTTAGCTACTACTTTCTATAACCTTATATTAGATTGTTGTAGAACATCTTAAGTTGTGTTACGAAGTGGCTGCAATTATTAAATCTTAGAATGTTTAAGTTGATTAATCTATTCCATTGAATCTGAGTGTTCCCAAACTGATATTCCATCTAGCTGATTCCGTTAGAGAAATAGTCACTAACTCTTAGATGAAGGGATTGACAACTGCAAATTCATTTTCTAAATGAATATTATCGATTAAACCACTATTTTATTCATCAGAGTGATAAATAAACAATGTATTTTTTGTTTACACAAATATATAATTTGAGCTTCCTTTAATGGATTAAGGATATGCAATTGAGTTAAATTATAAATCTTAAACTTTTAAAGTTTATCCTTCAGAGTTAATTATTGTATAATAATTGTATCCTTAGACTACAAAAGCTTCCTTATCATTTTGGAGTAAGATTCTGTCGAATGAATATGCTTAACCAAATTTAAATTTAATCAATCTCTGAAATTTCCATTCATTATAATAATTAACAACAAAGATGCCTAATTTGGCATCTAATAAATAAATGTCTCCGTTTAGTCCAATTTTAAAATCTACAATATTTAATTAATTAATTTATAATTCGGAAATTTAAGATAACTTGGTCTTATCTAACTGTTAAAGTTCTACTAAATAACCACTCAAATAATAGAATAATTCAACATATGAATCATCTGCTAATAAGCCCTCATTTGTGATTGATAATGTGACTCTTATAAGATATTGAAAATTATTGAATTGATATGTATCTAAAACTCTATGTAGTTAAGTATTTGCGATTAAAGATGTTTCTGTTTCTTTATTACTTGTGATTATCAATAAGAATTTATTATTTAATATTTGACAATCAACAACAAATAAATCTGCAAATAATTGAACAAAGTCTAGGCATACAAGATTTTCATCAGTTTTCTAAATTTAAAGGAACTTAGTAAATTTAGGTGCATTATTAATGATGGGGCTATATTACATAATATCAATTACGTATCTGTATAATATATTGAATATAAATTTTCATTCTTATTTAAGAATGCGAATTAATTTGACCAGGCTCTATTTTTAGTCAGAGTTGCTTTTGCAGACACTATTTCTATAGCAGCTAATTTAAATATAGTTTTATATTTATACATATTATATGTTATTGCGATTCTCCAATTTGAGAAGTTGGTTGAGTAATTGCAAAATCATCGTTATCAAGTATTTCATATTTCAATGAAACTCCTTCAAAAATATTTTAAGACAAATTCCATTATAATAATTCTCCAGTTGATGGGTAAATTTGAACATTTATAATTTTAGCAATACATTCATGATTGTCAACTTCTTTTATATTTAAATTGAATTTTAATTCAGCTTGATAAAAGTCATTTTTAGCAATGAGTGTAATTTCTTAATTTTTTAAGGTTTTATCTAAGTTACTTACTATTAAAGTTGGTGATTCATTGATTCCATAACTTTATAAAGGTCCTTGTAATTAGGCGACAAAAAGTATGGGATTTTTATTAGAGTAAAAAATTGGTAGATTTAATGGGTTGACCTCTTAATTTTATTCATAGAAGACTCTATAGCTGCCAATGCTAACACTAGGAGCAACGGTAGATTAATGATTGCTAACTGCAAGATTTAATTTGTAAACTACAACAATAATTTAATTTTATTTTCTGTAAGGAATCGCTACTGATGAATAAGTATATTGGATGGCCAATTTATTGATTGGTGTCCAATCTCCATATCTTACTAGGACAGCAGACAATTCTTTAGAGCTTATAACTGTAGTATTAAGTTCAGGTTATGAAGCAAATACAAATTTAATTCCATATTATGAAGCATCAGATGTCAAGACGATAAGATTTGCTTTTAAATGATTTGAACTCCATTCAAACATAGGTTCTTTGATAAAATGGAAAGATAAAAATTTAGTTGTTGAAAGTGTGTATTAACCTACATCTTTATTTAAATAATCATGTAGATTTAGTGTTTCAATTTACAAAAATTAATATTCAGGTCTGTCCTAATATAAGAAATCAATAAATATAAAACCACTGACTGAATCACTGATAAACAATTTATAAGTATATTTATTAAACTAAAGATCTTTTTATCTAACAACTGAAAATTCAGTTGGTCTAAAATCTTTTAAAGAATTTCCCAATTTTTAATTAAGAAAATTTAAATCAATGACTTCAATAACTTCGAGTCTCCAATCCTATAATCCCATAACAATTCTATAAAGAACAATTTATCCATCTTCAACTAATTCAGGATTGCTTGAATCAGTATGTAAAACAACCAATAGTTCATTTTAAACTACCTAAATTTTTGATGCCTTTCCAAGTTTAAACTTCTCTCCTAATGGTGAACATCCTGTAATAGATAAGCATCCAGTGGCATATACTGTATACTCTTACCCATCATTACATAAAGAATAAATAATCATTTTGTCTTCAGAAACAGTCGCTTAATAACAATAATAATCAAAGTCTGGCAAATCGAAATCATAAGCTGCGGCTAAGCTATCATCAGCATAATTTAAAAATAACAATCCTGTTGTGGCTTACATTAATTAGAATTTTGTATCATATTTGACATAATCTCTTATTACATAATCATTGAAGATTTTAGGGTTGACTAAATCAATAGTGCTTTATATTTCGATATTAGTTTCACATTAGTCACAATCAACTTCAAAAATGCCAATTTAACCAGAATACCAATTATCATCTAAAGAAACTGAGACAAGATCATCAGTTGAAAGGATCTATACACTAGATTATGAAAAAGGGAACTCATTTTGATCCAATTTAATCTCAGTTAATGAATAAATAGTTGTGACTTATTAATTAATATCGATTACATTGAATTCTTCTGGTTTACCTACGAAGTCGTAATTATAAATTTAGAAATTCAATGTATATTTTTCTTAATAAAGTTCTTATCTAATAATGGAATCAACTATCATTATTGTCTAATCATAAATTGCATAGATTTATTAGGCTTCTTAAACATTCAAATATAAATAAGTTTGATGGAATCCATTGGCAGCAATTAATATAGGGTTCTCATCAGGAATGAGCTAATTTGAAATATTCCAAGCTTAGACTAGAGCTTCATGTTGAGGAGTATTTGGTTTGAATATCAAAATAAAAGATTTACTACAGTATAGGCAAACCCCTCTAATAAATAAATGACCAGTCTCTTCACTAAAATCAGCATTTAAAGGACTAGATATGTCATACCAATATAAATATAATGACTTCTGTAAATATACATTATTAATATCTGCAAAATTATATTCATATATTTGTGCAGCTTTTCCAGTAGTTTTACCTTAGACAACAAAGAATGTTTCTTATCCTATTGCAATAGTATATTCTAGATTAGGAATGATATCAATTTTTTTAATAAATGAAAAAACTCCATAATCTGTATCCAAAATTAATATATGATTCTTATGTAAAATGAATATCATATTTGGATGTATTTTTTTATTATTGAATAGTGCTGTTGGCTCCCAATCTTCGTCATAGCCATATTAAGAAAATGAACCTTTATTTAAAGTTGTGAGTACAAATAGCTCAGGTCTGTATGTTAAATAAGTTAAGATGTTGTTATTAGCTGTATGAACTAAAAGATAATCTCCACAATTTAAAATTCTTTAGATCTTATTTGCTGTATCATTTGAATCCAATTATATTGTTTTTATTGGTGATATTTTACCATTTTTAATTTATTTAATTACAACACTATATTCAGCATCAACATACATGAAATATATGATGTCATTTTTTGACCATATTGAAAAGTTTTATTTTGTTGCTTTATTTTTAATTCCTAAATCAGTGACATAAACTTCACAAAATGTAGATTCACTATAAATGGAATCATGTACACAACTCATAATTTAGAATTGTAAATTTTAACTCTATAGAGCTTAATAAAATTAAGTGTGATCTTCTGTTGATATAATTTCTGCATAGACTACATTTATAGGTTAGTCATGATTTAGTTTCAATTCGACTCTTGACTCAAAAGTACCAGTAATTTCGGTTGTTCCCATTTAAACTGGTTGATTTAATTTATATTAGAGATTTGGCCCAGATGCTAATTTTTTCATAATTGATTGAGTCTATCCCTCTGCAATAGTATCTGGAAAAGGCATAGGTTGATTAAAGAATTGATAAATTTTATTATCATTGTCTTCAACAATTTAATAAAATAACTAAATTGTGCATTCTTGCTTATTTGGAGCTGTAGCCTTAATGGTTACTAATTTCTATTCCTGTACTTTATCACTTCCAGAATAATATAAATAACCATTTGATATAGTATATCTTTATGAATTTTAACTACTAATTTAAATAAAATCTGGTTCTTATCCGTTCACTAATAATACATCATTTACTGGAATGTCAATACGAGAATTCAGATAGATGGTGTCAGTATCAACATTGATTTTATAAAAATATGCCTATTTGTCATCTCTAACAATAATATTATCTTATGATATCTTGATTGTGGCTGGATAATCCAATTATAAAAATGGAAGCTCATGGATATAAGATTTTTCTTCATCCAAAATAGCAAAAAAGTTGTATCCAAGGACTGCAACAACTCCCAATTCAGAACCATCTTTCTTATGTTCATAATCAATATCAAAAGCAAATAATTATCCTATTTAAAAATCGGCATTTGCAACTAATTCCCACCTTCCACTTGGGAGTAATCTTACGACAAAAAGACCATATTGTGCATCTAATAAGAAAATAAATCCATTATATGAAATCTCAAAATCAACTATTGATAGCTCTACGTCTGTTCTTCCTAATAAAAATGCCATAGTAACATTGTCTAGAATATAGTTTCTAGGAAGGATTTGATAATTTTCACTCAATTTGTAAACTTAAACAAAAGAATTTCCAGACAATTATTCTGTAGGATTCAATGAATATGTTGGAGTAATTCTAACTATATAAGTAGTTTCTGTTCCTAATGCACTTGTGGTATAATATAATCCTATGAGTCTTTTATTGTATATTTTCGCAGATGCTTCATCATCAAATGATGTCACTTGATTCAAATTTTTGGAATAAATATAGAATACATCAATTTATTTTATTTATTCCTTATCAATCACTTCCTTTTAACAATCTATAATAAATTTATCATTGTCAATATAATCTACATCATAACATTAAAGACTATCAGCCACAGTGGCAATCTTAACTTTTGTTTTAAAATCTGGAGTTGGAATTTTATCTAGGGCATTACTAAATATTTTATATTAAGAATTACCCTTCTGAAAAGAAGATCGATACTTCAACATCATTTTAATCCAAGAATACAAATGAATTTAACCATGATTACATTTTCTTTGTATGGTAAGGCTTTGCTGCTCTGATAGAGGCAGCTAAATCATTTAAAATATGAATTTACATGTCTTATGACTTGAACTCATGCCTGTATTAGCAATAGGATTAATTATTTTAAATTTTGTGTCTTGTAAATCATAGACTAGATCCTCACCCTCAAAAAGGTTATCATGAAGATTAATTTATAATTTCTCATTCCTTGACGCAAACAATTATAATTGCTCTACTTTTGCAGCTAAATTTATAATGAAATTCATTACAGCATCCTGATGACTTGCAATTTATTGTCAGAAGACAGATTAAGAATACTACCAGATATTATGTGAACTTTTATTTCATTAAATAAAATAATTTATTAAATGGATATAGATTAGGTATTTTTAAATTTTTTAAAATTTTGTTTTATACTTATTTTTCATGCAAATTGATGTTATTTGTCTACTTTTATCTTATAATTTTATAATGTCGAATAACCATTAGAGCTAAACAAGTAAAAGTTCCCAAAAGTTCCCCACATAATTAAAACTATATATACTGTTTTTATACATCTTCTTATTTTGTTTATAACTCTCAAATTCAATCATTTATAAAGTAATTGCAAAGTCTTATGAAAAGCTCAAGATATTTTGGATATCCTTATCTTCAAAATCAAATCACAACTAATTTAATTGTTTCAATTATTTTTGTTGCTCACCTCTAAAAAAATAGTTTTCTTATAAATATCATTAAAATTAATGCTTGCAAATAATTATAAAATTAATTGGACTAAATATTTGAGACAAGACACTCAAATTTGTGTGGTTCCTGTTATCAATACATGAGAACTATCCCATGAGATTGATTTTATAAAGTTATTTAATAACTATTTAAGATTTTCATTTAGTAGATATATATAAGAATTATCCTAAAACATAATTTTATTATAAAATTCAAATTTCATTTATTGTAAGAAATAATTATATTGTATTTTATTGAATAATAATATGTCAATATGTAACAATTTTAAACCATATCAGAAATCAGCAAATAGAGGATCAAAATAATGATGAGAATTAGAGATCTGATTTTAATATAAATATTATTTAAAAGTATTTCAATCAATGCTTAGAGTAACTAGCTGTATAATTTTTTGGTTAACCTCCTGAAATGATTGTTGGTTTGATCGGTTAATTTAATTAATACTCTTCATATTCGAAATTATTATTTTATTATTAATACTGTATATGCATATGATATTAATCAGGCCAATGGAGCAGAATTATTTTCCACTTTATATTGCTCAACTTATTTAATGTAATTAACATAATGTCTAATCTTATTCAATACTGGAAGCGTTTCTGCTGAAATGACATATCCCAAATCTTCTTCAATCTTATTTATTTATAATTAGATTACTTGCATAGATAATTCAATAGAATCTAAACTATCCAATCCATGTTATTCTAATTCAGAGTCTAAAGTTAAAGCTGACTTAAGATTATTATTATTTATTACTTTATTTGTTGTTCTGTAATAATTCTTAACCAATGCAAGTACATATCCTTCAATATCTTATGACTTTTTCAATTATAGATAATTCTTAGTAATTAATTATCCATCTTTGTAGACTTATATTGGTTTAGCTTATTATTATTTGCCTTAAGTTGTTGCTGGAGTTTTATCAGCAGCAAAACAAAAGATTGGTCTCATTTACAGCAATCTTAATCCTCTAATCATATTAATTAATTTAAATAATATATTTGAAATAAAATATTTTTGTTTCTCTCTTCTTTTATATACTCAAGCCCCTCTTTTGCATTTCTACCTCTTCATTAATGGCAACAACTTTCTCATTCTAGGCATATCAACATCACTTATATATCGAGTGCGTCTTTTTCTTCTCAAATTTGCTTTTGAACAATTTCGATTAAGATGTCTTGATCCAGGAGACTTGAACTTAAGTCTTCTAGCTCTCCTAGGTCCCACTATTTTAACTCTCTTTAACAATCCTTTATGATTTCCAATCTTATATGATCTATTTTGACTTCTAATTCTCTTTTTCCAACTTGAAGATGAACTCTTTGTTTTTGATCTAGCCTATCCACTTATACGACTTTATTTAAATAATCTTGCTAATCCAAAAAATTGCATAGGTTTCTAACAAAATTAAATCGGTCTCATTATTGGCATTATTTAAACCATGCTTTTAATTGCCTAAGTAGCTAATCTTAACATTAACTCTTAATTATATAAAATAATAATATTAAAATCAAAATGTCATTTTATATTCCTTTCATAAACTACCCTTCTAATTAAACATAATTTAACATATCCCTAACTTAAATACCATTAATAATTTATTGACAAATTCTATACTTTTTATTCTGATTTTATTAATTTCACTATTATTGAAGCTCTATTCTATCCTGAATCCTTAAATTACTCCCCTTTCTTTGCTTCTATCACTTAATTTCTATAATCATCTAATTATTACTATTAATTAATTAGAATTAAAAATTCCTAATCTTATATTACCGATTTGCTGCAATTAAAACCAAAACTAGATTTTCAAATCTCTCTTTTATAAACTCAAATTAATAGATTATTCTTAATTTCTTTAATATTAAAATAAAGAATGTAGTTATTCACTCACTACTTTTAATTTATCATACACTCCTACTCTCTAATAATTTACATCCAAATCTATATTTAACTTTTTAACCTAACCAATAAAGGCTTCTGATCCTTAATCTCTAACTCCTTTTAATCCATCTGTCTTATTATCTTACTTTAAAATAAATTTGATATCTACATACTTTTTCATCGCAAAATTATGTATAAATATCCTCTTATTATCTCTCTATTGATATCTTATTAGATAATTGATCTAGAACCTTGAAAATCTACTTAAATTATTCTAAATAATTTTCAATATATTATAACAATCTACTACTTTAAATTAATGATTCTATAGGTTTCCAAATGAAGTAAACTTGATCACGCAAGAAATATTAAACATATATTTCTAGAAAGCTAGAAGATGGAATAAAAAAGGTGATATTTATCACCTTATCCTATGAAATTGTGTTTATCAATAGCTATTAGGAGTAAAAGCTCCATTATTTTAGTATTCAAATTCTTACTATAATTAAGGCATCGCTGCAGGAATTAATAACATATTTCAATTTACTAAAAGAATTCTTTCTAAAGATGAGGATTCTGAACTCTTTATAAATATTTTAATATCTAAATCGTCTAAACAGTCTGCAGTCAGCTTTTTATTTGTAATTATAATGCTCTTTCAGTGTTTTTACATGAAAATTGCAATACTCAAACATATCTTATTTTTCATTTTCTAAAAGAGAGGATCTTTATCAATTAAATTATTAAATCCTGGCATACCTTAATAAATCTTGAAGGATCAAAAGTTCTTTATTTAATAATTTTTATATTTCTTTTACGAATGAAATGCTGTCTTGATTTCAAAATGCATGATTAATAATAAAATTACCTAATTGATAAATTAATCTAACTTCATTCAGTAATAGGAAACTGTTATAAAGTTTGAATTGCTTAATTTATATATGGTAAACTCATAAATTATATTATTAATTTACATACTACTCATTCATTATATGTTAAAATGTTTAACAGACAAGGGGGAAATCCAATTTGAATGATGTAATTGTAGTAATTAATAACCTGATTATAGTTTAAGTAATAAAAATAATACACGATAAATATACTTATTAGGAAATGATATAAAATAGGTGATCATCATTAAAATGTGTTAGAGAGGGAGAATTTGTTATTTATAAAAAGAAGAATTTACATTATACGAAATCTTGAATTTTTGAATAATGGATATTTATTCTTCATTTTGGTTGTTTATAAATAATGATGAATCTTTTTAATATAATGTTTATTTTTTTAATTTATCATAAAAATTCTTTATGTATCATGTTCATATAGATACAGTATTGAATTAGACTAAAAAAATGAGGATAAGGAAGATTATCATTAAAGAGAAGAAATAATAGAGATGGTAAAATGATTCATATTTAGAAATATATATATATATATATATAATTTATTTATAAATAAAGGAGGGTCATTAAAATCTTGAGGTATAAAAGGCATTTTTTTGAATGAAGAATATTAAAAATTATTTTAAATTACATTTTTCTTAATGTCGGAGCCCAAAAAGAAGTTATGGATAGGCAATCTTGCTTACAAAGTATAATAGCTATTTAAAATCGTTTAGGTTCAAAAGGATGATTTAGAGGAGCTGTTTAAACAGTATGGTTAAATCACAGAGATAAAAGTGTTGGATAAGGGTCCTCATGTATACGCATTTGTTGAATTTGAAAAGTTAGAAAAATCAATTGAGGCTTTTACAAGGTAAAGGAGTGAAAAATATCTATATATTAGTTTACAAGGTCGTGAGTTGAAAGGGTAAGCAATGAAGATTGAGTATGCAAGTGGAAGGAAGAGGTAATAGTTAATTTAATTAGTATTTAGGAGTACAAATGATCGTGATAAAGACAGAGGTAGAGGAGGCAATGAAAAGTACAGGAAGAGAGATAGTACCTATAAGAGACGTTCCAGAAGTCGAAGCATTGATAGACATAAAAAGAAATCTAAAAGTTTAACTAACTCACTTACTTTACTTCTAATTAGGCCACAAAAGACACACATCCAGCTCTGAGTCTTCCCGTAAGGACAAATATTAGTTCAACAAAAAATAGCCCGTGCGTTCCCCCCCTTCGGATGATCTTTCAAACTGAGTATCATTAATAAAAAGAAAAAAAATATTTTAATACATCAAATTATGATATTAACAAAAAAATCTTCTCTTAATTAATTAATCACTTTTTTGTGACTGTGGTAACTATTGTAGCAATTAGTCCCAATAGTAATAAGATAAATGCTATATCCAAAGCAAATTTATTAGGTCTTCGATAAACTTAAGTTAACTTTTTCAAAGCTTAGTTAGCATTATTTAAATTTTTATTAGTTTTATCAACTTCCTTAATTAAGTTAGTTATTTATCCTCCAGTTTAATCGATTTTCTAAACAATAATTTAATACTAATCAATATACCTAACTCATTTATTGAACTTTGTAATTCATTTAATCCAATCCTGCGATTATATCATCTAATTGTCTATCCATTTATTCATCATTTAAATTCCATCTTTACATAGCTTCTTATTCTTCCAAACTTAAATGTTCCTAATATTCTAGTTGATTCTTTTGATTATGAGTCCCCCCTTCGAAAACTTAATTTTTTAATTCATTAAGACTCACTCCCTTAAATTCTTATTCTTCCACTCCAAATTCTTTCATTTTTGTTCCCTTCAATGCAATCTTTAAAACTTTAAACGATGTGACTCTTAACTCCAAATCTTATTAATTATATTTCTAAATTTCTATCTCTTAAATACCTAAGGCTTTTTCAATTAGCGTAACAGAGTTTTCTCTAATTATTTGTATTACTATTCGCATTTTAATATTGATTCTCTTATTTCTACACCTAAACGAATCGCTTCTTCATCATTTCCATATTTTTAATTTCTCTTCTCTCTATCTTTCTATTTTGCAGATATCAACTCAATTTCATCTCTTAAATCATCAATCATTTAATCAAATTCCTTTTAAGGATTCTTTACATTCTTTTTTCTTTCATTACCTCCTAATAGTTCATCCATTTTATATAATCTCTCAAGTAAAATAACTACTCTTTAAGATCTCATTAAATTATTTAATAATCATTTTATATTTTACTTTTTTAAATACTTATTTCATACATATTTACATTAATAAATAATTTCTACTACAATTTTCAAAACTATTCAATCCAAAATGCTGCCCTCTAACACTATAAAATTGTCATTTAATAAATAAAAAGAAAAAAATTTAATTTACATTCTAAAGAAAAGCATAAAACCATTTGAACTTTCTTATTTCAAAATAGTAAATTTTACCACAAAGTACTAAAAATGATATATTATAAAATTTAGTTTGGAATAAAAATTTGAAATGAAATCAAAATATATTAGATATGAGAATTGTATAAAATTAGTTATTTATTTATTTTTATATTCAATTAAATATCTAAAATGACTTTAAGTTTGTTGGTGTTTCCTTAATTACAAAAAACTACTAATGGTTATTTTATAAATCATGATAATCTTAAGCTTGGTAAATGAATTAATAATTTTTAAATCAGCTAGACCCTAAGATAAGAGAAGATTAATTTTTTATTATATTGCAAGCCAGACACCAGAGAAAATAAAAAAAGAAGATCATTCGAAATTTATTAAAGAAAAATTCATTGATGTAGATGTAAGATCTGAAATATTCTCTTTTGGTGGTATTTTCTTGGCTTTAACAACAATAAGGGAAATAATAATTAATTACTTTAAGAATTACTAATCGACCAATCTTAATGAAATCTTTATTTTAGGAGTTGGTAATATTCAATTATTAAATGTATTTAGGCTTGGTTTCAATTCATTTTCATATAATCTTTCATAGGTATTATATGAGCAACTTTTTGTTTAAAAAAACTAAGTGATATTTGATTTATCTGAGAAATATAATTTTCTGTTTTCAATTTTGCCTTGGCTAAGAAAGAACTAGACTAAAGCAATTAAGAGCAGAGTTGACAAGTAATAGTAGTAATGCAGCATATTTTTGAATCAATATAATTATTATTAATATTAATATGATTAAAAATAAATTTTGAGATCAATAATAGGAACAAAATTACATATCAATTAAAAAATATATTAATGTTTTTATTGCTTAAAATAGGAGTAAGTTATAAAATAAATTAAAATTCTATTCAATAATCTAAAATTATTTATATAAATTTATATTCAAAAGCAGATAAATAGTTAAACATTTGATTTGATTGTAAATTTGATGGAATTATGAAATCCTTAAAAAATTTAATAGATTCATCTTTTAGTAAATAAACTGGGATAATTTTCGAAAAATTTACATGGAATTTACAATTTAAATAGAAAATTACTTGAATTCTCTTATGTAGTTTGTATAATTATTAATTTCTTATAATATATGTGGAATAATTTTCTATGTAAATTGTCTTAATTTGAAAAAGTAGTTGTATATGTTAGAGTAGGTTTATCAGATTCATAAAATTTTAATCAATTTTATCAGGTAGTGGTTTAAAATATGTCATAATATAATAGTGTGTTTATAAATTAAAAAAAGAAACACATATATTTTAATTAAGTCTTTTATAGTGATTTAAAGTATTGTTTAATAATTATTAATATATTTAATATATATAATAACATATGTTGGTGGGAAAGAGAAAGTATTTTGAAGATGAGCCAAGTGATGTACCTTTTAAATTATAATAATTTTAGACTAGAAATCCTACTTTTGCTTTGAGAAGAAGAATTACATAAGAGAGAAATTTAGAAACATTATGTTAAGCACGTAAAAGGATGACTTAGTATAATATTATATTAAATTTTTTAGATAAAATTTGGCAATTATTTAGGAGAAATACCCTCAAATTCAATAATCAGATATTTTGAGATTATTAGAGGATTTTGACAACAATGTTGAAATGGTATCTGAGATTTTAGGTTAAAAGACAGTGATTCCATAAAAGTTAGAGATTGGCGATGCAGATGTATGATTTAAACATCTATATAAGTTTGACAATTATAAGAAGGCATTAAAAGAGGAATTACTCAAGAGACTTCAATAATCATAGAACATTCAGTCAGCCTAGCAAGTGATTTAATTATGTTTTAATGCTTTTGAGTAAAAGTTAGGAGAGAAATATTAATCTAATGTATATAAATTTAATAAGAATGTAGACCTAGAAGTTGGAAGATGAAAACAAAATATTGAAATAAGCATTCTTGAAATAACATAAGAGATTGGAGAAAGTAAGGGTAGAAGCAGAAAATAAAGAAAAATAAAATTAAAATTTAATTAAATCCCTTACTGAAGAAAATAAAAATTAATAATACATTAATAATAATCTCACAATATAATTAATCTAAGCATAATAAAATAACTCTGTTTCAACTATTAATAATATAAACAATGATATATATTGAACAATATTGATAATTTTATTTTGTAATTACATTTTAAATTGAATTATATATATTATGAATAATAATTATTGTTTGGGAGTTAAAGACATAAGACAGAAATGCAAATCATTTTTTGAGCAATACTCTAATCGAATACCACAACAAAATTCAAAATCCAGAGATGCTCAACAATATTAGTCACTTTGTTAGCATGAAGTTAGGAAATATGAAAAATTTTATATTAAACCAAAACGATCTGTATAATACAATTCCATACAAACTGAATCAAATTAAAACGAAGATTCTCATAACTGTAATAGAAGATAAAGTACTGAGCCCAAAAATAATTAGAAACGTAGAAACCATGTAATACAAACTGTATAAATATTATAATTAATTAGTTTTGAAGAAAATATTAAGTTAATTGGACTTATTTAAATCATGTGATATTG
Organism: Paramecium sexaurelia; assembly: GCA_000733375.1. NCBI lineage: Eukaryota > Ciliophora > Oligohymenophorea > Peniculida > Parameciidae > Paramecium > Paramecium sexaurelia. The sequence goes on from JPFM01000065.1 coordinate 359,458, forward strand.
ATACCTTCAAGAATCAAGAAATTCCAATAGGAGATATTTAAATTTAGTGTTAGAACTCAGAAAATCGTAAAAGTAGATTAATAAACAAAGAAAATCAAAAGGAAAATAATGTTAGATTACCTATATTAAAAAAGTGTTTGTTATGTAATATAAAGGTTTATGAATTTTAGAATTTGATAAAATTGATGTTAAAGTTAGTTAAGGTAAACTGACGAAATTTGGTGAAAGTTTTGTGACTCCATTTTTTGGAACAAAGAAACCCATTTCCTTAGATAAACGCCCATGTGAATTCTAAGGAATAGTTTATAAGAGAAAAAAATGATTTGATTTAATAATTTATTTACTAAATAATTTTCTCCATTTATAAAGAAAAGAAATAATTTTTATTAGATGATTTAATAAATAATTTATTTAATGAATAACATTATTATGTCAAGTAATGGAACAACTTATGCTGTAAAAGCATAATTGGGTAGTGGTTCATTTGGTACTGTGTATTAAGTCTTAGATTTGAGAACAAACAAATATTACGCATGCAAAATAGTAATATATTTTAATTAAAGAATAGATTTCAAAAGCATTATTATAAGAATATAATGCAGATTCAATGATAAGATAAGAGATTAAAATATAATCAACATTAAATCATAAGAATATCCTCAAAGTCTATCATTCTTTTGAAGACAATCAAAATATTTACATCATTTCTGAATATTGTTCGCGTGGCTCATTACAAACCCCAAAGACACCTTATTAAGAAAAGGATGTCTTTAATGTTTGTATTTCCTTATTAGGAGCATTGGATTGTCTACATATGAATAAAATAATTCATCGAGATTTGAAAGTAAAATTAATAATTATATCTTATAAAAATAGTTAGAAAATGTATTTCTTCATGACGATGGAACATACAAATTAGGAGATTTTGGTTGGGCTACTTATATCGACAAAGTGGAGCCCATTCTTTGTGGAACTACTGAATATATGCCACCAGAGGTAGTTTTGAAGAAATAACATGATTATAAAGTAGATTGTTATTCGCTTGGAGCATTACTTTATGTAATATATTTAAGTGTATAAATATTAGATTTTATTACATACTCATTTTCCTTTTTAAGGAAATTCTTAACCTGAATTAATTTGGAAAATAGCCAATTAAGAAGTTGTTGTTAATAGAAATATTGATGAAGATTTATAAATTCTAATTCAAGCATTATTAACTAAAGATGCTAATGAAAGGCCTACAATATAATAATTATACCTTAGTAAATGGATAAAATAGTAAATGAAATTAAATAATATTTTCAATAAGTATGAAAATGAATAACTTAAAAATAAATTTAGGCATAAAAATATCACTATTAAAACTTTGGAAGTTAGGTAATATATAATATTTATAATTTATAAAGTGGATCAGTTAAATCCAGTTTATCTGATAGTCAAAAGAGTTCATTGACTCATAGTTCGAGTACTTAAATTAGTTCATCTAATAATCCTTGTTCTCCTATTGTTAACAAATGCAACATTGAATAGATATTTAACTTCAAAGATTTTGATAATATTAACTCTGTCCCATAGCCTAAACTTTACTGATAACTTAATCCACTAAACGAATAGATTTGTAAATAATTATATTTGTATTTTATATTTTTCAATGTATTCAATTTGCTATTTCACTTAAATTTAAATGATTTTAGTAGAATGTTATATAATTTGTAAAATCATTTTCTTAGCATCTATATGTATACATTAATTAGATATTAATACATTGTTCATAGATTTTTTTGGACGAAAGTTTTATTTCTAATATACTATAAATATATTATTTTTTTTTTTAATAAACACTTAAGCTTTGATTGATATTTATCATTTATTATGTTATTATTTATAATAATGACAGAAAAATATATTATTGATTCAGATATTATAGAAGATGAATTAGAACGTCCAGTATCTGTTTACAACTTAAATGTTTGCTCAAAAGAAGATATTGATTTTAGATTGTAAGATTGTTAATTGAATGAACCAGATATTTAAGATTTAGAGTAAAAAATGAATAAACTAATATATAATTCATGTGGTTTTAAAAATGGATTAACAAAGCATGATAAATAATTACATTAAGAATTGGGATTAGAATCTACGGAGAATCGAAATAAATATGAATAAATATAATTTAAGAAACCTATTCAACCAATTCAATAATTATCAGTTATATCAAATGGAGATTAATCATCATTGTTCACAAAAAAGGAAACTATTCCAAAAATTAATTTTGTATGCGAAATGAAAGAAAGCTAAAACTAAAATACAACAATTGATTAAAGAAAAAATTTAAAATTACATACGCATGGACCTTTTGATATTACTAAATTATAAGATGGCTTGTCGCCAGCTGTGAACAATAGATTCAATTCTAAAAAGAAATCCCAATTCTCATAAAGATCACATGAAATCTACAATTCCTATTTAGATTTGTCTTACAATAATACTTAACAAATTCCATCATAAAATTCTATCCATTTTTAAGATACCAGAAAAGAAAGATCAAAAGTAGCTAAAACCACTATTAAAATCCTCTAAAATCAATAAAATTAAAAAAATAGAATTTCATAGCAAGCCAACTCTCAAAGAACTTCTTAATTATCTTTATTATAATTAGAATAAGATGGTGTTAGAGGAAGATCATTAAGTTCTGTTTCAACTCCAAAAAGTATCCTCAAAAACCCCTCACTTCAAAACTCTTAGTTAGAAATTATAAGCAAATTAAGTTTCTAAAGTAGACTTAGTTTTTCAAGTCTAAATATTACTGGCTAATCTCCTCAAAAATAACAATAATACTCTTAATCTCCTGCAAAAAAAGTTAAATTTTGTTTAACCAAAAAGTAAGCAAGAAGAGAGAACATTCCATGTTGACCTTAGTATTGATTCTAGCAAATTAGGAGTTTTACTGTATTATAAAATGTATTTGTAAACAAATAATATTCACAACAAATATCTAATTACAAAACTCAAAAATCAAAATCAAAATCTAAAATGTATTTTACCTCAATCTTACTCTCTTTAACTTTGTTAACTATATTCCAGTTATTTTAACTGAAGACAAGGCTAATGCTCAATTTATATAAAAATCTAAATTAATAGATACTTGATGTAATATATTATAAAGTAATCCATATGTTTTATGTTCTTCTATTTTTATAGATCATATTTCTATTGAATTTAACAATGCAAAATTTAAATTATTCTATTTCTATTAATTTTGATATACTTTAATTTTATTTTTTTATTTTATGTAGTTAAACAATAGTTATTTTTCAATACTCTAATTTCATAAATAATTTATATTATAAGGGAGAAATCAAAAATCATATCAACAAATTCGAAATCCTCAAAATGAAAAAAGCTTTAAAATTTTCGAATATATCTATAATAAACTAGTATCCTATAATTTAAATGAAAATTCATGATCTGAATCTTATTTTAGGTAACCTGTATATTTAATATGTTTTTTATGTTTAATGTTAAAGATTTGTAAAATTCATATAGATTTGTATTAAAAGAATTAATCATTTACTCCAAAAATTAACTTCTATAAAGGAGCAGCAACAAAATTATAAAAACATAGTAGATATGATGATTTAATAATTGTCCTCAAATAAAATTTTGGATAGAATTTCTTCAAAAATTACTAAGACTAATTATGAATGACTTAACACTCAAAATAAAAGTTAATTTCATATTATTGAAATGAGTCTAATTTCAATTCAACAAAACTTAAGTTATAATTGACTAAGACTTAAAGGCTTCAACGTTTTATCTAAAAAGAAACAGCTAATTATTTATTTTAATAATTTAAAATAATTCATAATTATAAAACTATTAAAATGATTTTCTTAGGTTGTAAATAGTTAGAATATAATATCTAGATAATTAGAATATTTTACTAAAGACATTTTTTTCTTATCTTTAATATTATCTTTTCAAATTTCCAATAATTAGATAGCATATAATTCTACAAATCTTTCTTAATTCTCTCTATTTAGGTAATATAAAAATTTGAATTGAAATTGTTAATTTTTATAACTAAAAACTTATTATAAATATTTAAAAAAGTTAAGGAAGAAACTTATATTAGAAGACAATAAATTATTTGATTCTATAATTAGTTAATTTTAGATGAAATTTGAAATTATTATTTATAATCAACATGTAGGTAAAATTGAATGTGAACCCATCTTACTAGTAGGTCTAGGACTTATTGTTGATAAAATTGTAGTCATTCTCTTTTGATTTGGATTGTTTCTTGGAACTTCTAATAATGATTTCAAAGAATTAACTTTTTTTGAATGACTAATTTAATCGGTTGTATGAGCCAAACTAAAATTATTTTAGATTAATTTTTCATGTAACATATTATTTCTTTTATAATTTAAAATAAATTTACTTAAAAGTATTAATTTGAGATGATCTTCTTTTAGAAATTGTTTTAGATTAAATTAAACTTTCTTTTTCATCCATCATTTACTTAATAGTTTCTTTTGTATTAATATTTATTTCTTTAATTAATTGTTCTTCATCCTAAGTCTTATGATTACTATTCATATCTTTACTAAACTCTTTATTAGTAATTAATGATTTTTCTTCTATTTTAATAGGTTTTGTTTGCCTATGTGTATTATGTACTTTTTCAAATATATTAGGCGCTGATGAATAGTTTGCTTTTCTTTACTTGTTATACTGTTCTAATAATTGAGATTATTCAGTTTTGGTCTTAATTTAAAGTTAAACACTTAACAGTTATTGTAATTAATTAATCCTTTTAGCATATTTTTTCTTTTATCTTTTTCTTGATTCTCTTGTTTCATCTTCTAGGAGTCCGTTTTATAAATCAATACAACCAAATAATTTTTTAAATTCTAAGAATTAATTGAAGATATTTACAAATTTATTATTTTGACTACTTTAACTTTTTATCAAATGATATAGTATTAATCTATTATTAAGCTAAATCTTGATTATGCTATTCATTTAAATTTTCTATTTCTTATAATTTTACTGACTTCTCTATTGCATTTCCATAATACATCTATAATGTCACATCTTCTTTGTTAATTTATTTCTTTTATTTTTTTTATTATTAAATTTAAATAAGTGTTTATGAGAATCCTTCTGATTCAGTTTAAAATCTAGTTGACAACCCATTATCTGAATATTTAGTTTTCATTAAAGCACTTCTACACATTGTTGTAGATTCATTTTCATTTAATTACTATTTATAAGTCATCTAACCACTTGCATTAGTTTTCAAAGCCTTTGATTTCTCTAATTATGTATCGCTTTCATTAATTTCAGATGTAAATGGTAATTATGATTTATCATAATAAAAATATTATCTTTTAATTTTAGGAAATTCGCTAAATTCATAAAGCATGTTAGTATAATGATTTAATTAATCTTCATCTTCAGGAATTTTGGATTTCTCTTCTTCTGGCAATGCTTATTTTAATACTTTTGATATTTCAGCCATCTCAAGTGCATACTCTACATATTTGGAATTATCAAGAAATTACTGAAAATATAATTTTGCTATTGAACTTTCTGGTTAATAGTTTGAGTCTATCCAAGTCATCATTTTTATGGTTTCTTAATATTTAAGAAAATCATTCAATTGCTCATAAACCAATGCTATTAAAAATAATGACAATATGATTTCTTTAGTCTATATACTATTATTTATTCTTAATTACATAATAATTGAGAGTCATCTTTATCTCCTCCAAAGACGTTAGATTTATTTCCTTATAAATTATAATAAAACTTCTTTGATATAGATCTAGTCCCTTTAGATAAAATTTCAATGCTGTCTAAAAGTTTTACAATTGAAAATAAGTATTCCCAGCAATTAAATTATATTTACTAGTTTTATTGATTACTTTCTTACCCTTATAAACTCAAGAAAAACTTTATTTTATCAACCAAAGCTTATTCAATTATTACACCGTTTAGATGATGAAAATATAATAGGCCTCTAGCTAATAATTGATTTTTTTGATAATATTGAGATCTGAATAGTATTGCCTTAATCATAAAAGATATTAATTCTTAAGTATAAAATTTTTCTATATAAGAAATTGAATATCACTTACTCTTATACTAAATCTTTAACAGTTAAATATTATCATGAAAATCTCTCATATATAATAATAACCTAGTCCAAAGGATGAACTAATTTTTGCCTTAACTAATTTCAGCCTTGTTGATTTTTAGTTTGAAATACATTATTGTACAATAACATAATCTTCTCAAGATTTTTAACCTTAATAATAACGGTGATTCTATTTGCAACAGCTTTTTATATTAGCCATCCAAATGCAATAAAGATTTACGATAATATCCCTAAATTAGTTAGAACTTACATTTCTTATCAAATTATTGGAATCTACCAAGAATTATTCAATTTAATTGATTAATTACGGATTTTAAGGCAAACCTGAAACTTTTATTTATAACATATATAAATTTATAATATTAATAGAAGATATTAATATTTTAAGAACTATAAATATATACATATACACACATATATATATATATTTGATTTCTACCTATTAAAACATTATCATAATTCTTTTCTTGGAACCTCAATTGCATCAACATAATTATATTTTTTAAATTCCCCTATAACAGCTTTAACTGACGTTGCTGGTATCAAACCTACTTCAGTCACTATCTGAATAAATGAATAGTTGTTATATTTACCATATTTATGTAATTTGATTATGTAATATCATATCGTAAACTTAAAGAAGTGTAATGCTAATTTTCATTTACTTATTGTAATTATGCTATTTCATTCCAAGATAAAGAATCGATTTAACTCTTTTCGCAGAATTTATAACTTTCACAAAACACTAAAAATGGAATTTTGTGAGTTGAAGCTAGACATGCTAATAAAGCAGTTCCTACTCTCGAAACTAAAGCACCATTACATAACATTGATGATGCTCCTACTAATATCTTATCAATCTATTTAAATTTTAAATTAATACTTACTTTTGACAAAATATAACTAACATGAGACAATAATATTTGATAACATGATATACCCTATTATTATAATCTATTCACTAATTATGCTCCTTCTCCAAATTAAGGATTATCAACTACAAATATTGTCAATTATTTTCCTTATTTAAAATAATTGATAATGAAATTTTCAATCAAATATGATCTTGCATATACTAAAATTGTAGTTCCTTCTTAAATTAATTAAGTTGCCTTGTTAATATTAATTTTATATTTAATACATTTTTAACAATTAATTCTGATGCGGCAATTATTTTTGATTGAATAAATTGATCAATTTAATTGCATAGCCAAATTTTTGATTCATTTTCATCAAGTCTTGATTCTCTTAATATCATTAAACATTCATTTATAAATAAATATGATGTGCTCATTCCTTCATTTACTGTTCTAAAATTTTTCATTAAATTAAAGATTTTTTTTAATTCATCTAAGAATGCCATAGCAAAATAGTTTTATTGTTTTGATAACTTATAATCCCTTATGAATTATTTCAAAGCATTAAGAAATTCTACACATCTATGAGTAGATCCTATGCATTATCCATTTTAATATTAAATGCAAAGTTCAATAAATGAATGATGCAAAGTTTAAGGCTATACTTAAAGCAATCATTTACATCAATTTATTTAACTGATTTTATACTTTCAGAAGTATAATCCTAAAATATGGGAAGATGAGAAAGAAAATCTTTTCTCTTATTTTATTCATTTGATCCATCTAATTAAACAATTTATTTATCATTAACAGGTTTTTATTATTATTATTTTTAATCATTTTTTTATTATTAGATTTCTTATTTATTTTATTATTACTATGTTGTCGTATTAGATTCTTATTTTATTTCTATTTCAGATTATTATTATTATTATTATTATTATTGTTATTCTTATTTCTGTTTCTCTTTATTTGCTTTCTTATCAAATTTCTCTTTAGGTTTCCAAGGCTCTCCTTTTTTAGGATTTTATTGAGATTATTTCTCAGACATAAATTCTTTAATTATTTATTTAAATAAATAACAATTAAAAATATGGATATTGAGAACTATGATGATTGGAATCCTGATCCTCATAAATAAGAAAGCATTCTAAACTTTTCAAAAATCAATTTTTCTGGTATTTTTTTGTTTATTTAAATATTAGATAATGTAATTAAAAAAAACAAAAGAAAATTAGAAAATTAAGATTATGATTCATAATATGTTTTAGATTATGCATAATAAAATTGGATAGATGATGATGAAGATGAAGAAATGAAAAAGGATCCTCAATTAGAATTCAACTTTGAATAAACTAAAAAATAATTAATGATGGAATAGGTTTTTTATAATCCATTAGAGGATATAATTAATGAAAAATATGTAAAATCTAAATATGAAACTCATCTAAAAGACGATGAAAATAATACTGTTATAAGCTGTTCCAATTGTTTTATTTAAATTAGTTATCATTGCCAATAGCATGAAGTTTATAAAAAGTAATTTAGAGCAATGGTAACAGTTAATACAAAAATCATAGAAAATAAATTTGTAAAACCATTAGAAAATGAATCAGTCAAAAATGATGACATTTATTTGTCAGTATAATGTAAAATCTGTTAAGAAGATATTGGAGTGTATGACATTAAAGCCAAACTATATCATTTTTTTAATGTAGTATCAGGATTAGGTTGATGTATATTTTTATTTATTTTTATTCAATATATACCTACATATTTTTAAGAGTTTATAACATAAAAATTAATAATAATGTTCAATCATTAATTTATTTTATTAATTTTAAATTAATTTTTTCATAACAAGCTTTTCAAATAAATTAAACAAGAACTTATATTTTTTTTTTTTATTTTTTCTAAAAAAATAGGTTATAGATTTATTAATAAATGAACTACATAAACTTTTGAAAATTGTAATAATCAAGAGATACAGTTATTTCTAGTTAAATGCTTTCTTTCTTAAACACGATAGTGAATGCCAAACTTTCTCAATTTATTATAAAATTGTGGTTTAGATTAAAAATTCTAAGAAAACACTTGATTTGCTTAAGAGATTAATTAGTCAAACATGAATTATATAATAAAATTTAAAAATTATGCCACTAAAATTTTATATATTCGATAAAACACATTATCCAATAAGGTATTCTAATAAAATTACAAATTAGAAAAAAAATTAAGTTAAATATGAATGATTTACAACAATAACCTTTAGAAATGTCTAAATATTGTTTACAATAAAAATTTATGTAAGAAACTGTAATTAAATTAAGTATGGTAATAAAAACATATTAAAAGTAGATATAAACATAAAAGGACAAGAAACCAATCATTGATAAATATTAGGAAAGGAAAAAAGAATAAGTAATATTAAAGAAACTCTAATCAAAAATGTATAAAATAATTCAGAAGCAAATATAATCTAATCCATTTTAAAATTCTTAATAACAATAAGTAAATGTAGGATTGAAATTAATTTAGGAATAATAAGTAAGCGATAGTATTTTAAGACTTTTTGAATTATATGGGTTTTAGTGTCTTCAAACCAAAAATAAGTATGATTATCTATTTTTGCATCAAAATATTCTATTTTATTGTAAAGGAAATCATTTTAATTCTAATCATTAATTTTTTTAAAAATTAATGTAGATTCAAGGTAAACTTTATCAAGTGGAATATGATAAAAATAAAAATCCATAGTTCAAAATCTAAGAAGGAACATTTGATATTGATATATGTAACAAACAGTTTCTATTAAATGGTTAAGGAATTGAATATTTAGGGCTATCAAATAATATAAAATACTAAGGAAGTTTCTTATTTGGAAAATATTTATCTATAGAAGAAAAATTAGAATATAAACCATCTAAATTAATTGGAAAAAAGATAATTATAAAAGAAATAGACATAAAAACTAATTAAGTTATTAATTATATAACCTAAAATGAGAGGAAAATTTAATAAAACTATTAAAATAAATATGTTTGGGTAAAGTTCAATCAACAATTTAATATAAATGATTGGCGAATTTTACATAATTAATTATGGTTAACAAGCAGTATTATAGATAGTTTTGTACTTTTTCTGAATTTACGGAACGAAGAGTAATATTATAATACAAAATAAGATGAAAGAAAAGAAATATCAAGAATCTTGTTTATTCCTACTCATGTTATAACTTCTTTTGGTTAAATTTATAGCATCGAAAAAGCCAAATAAATATTTTATTAGGAACTGCTTAAATATTAAGATTTAGATTACAATATAAGTTAGATTTATGATTATGTTGGTTTTCCAATTAATAAAAACAATAATCATTGGTATTTTGTTTTATTTAATTTAAAAGAAAACCTTTTATATTATTTTGATTCGATTGGTTAATCAAATTTAGATAATTATCTTTTTTCAACTTTAGCAGAATTATTAAATATTAAGCAAAGACTTAATATAAAAATAGAAATAGAATTTTAACAACAAAGGGATGGATATTCATGTGGATATCGAATCTGTTCATTGATGAATTTTATTTCAATATAATAATTTTATCCTCAAATTTAGTATAATTACAATGAGACAGAAATAACTCATTTACTATAAGATGTCATAAAATAAATAAGATGAATAAAAAAATTAAATGGTTATATTATGATGTCTTTATTAATTTATATATATTATTCGCTTAAAACATTAAGAGTAAAATAATATATAATATAATATTTAATATAATAATATAAGTTTCTTACAATATTTTAATTCCTTATTTTAATAGAGCTACCTTAAATCATATGATATAAAATAAATTTTTCTTAATGGGTTTTTGATAAAAATCTTATTAATTATCTCTAAAACTAATAGTCACTTACTATTATTATAATCCAATAATTTATAAAAGCTTAGAAAAATAAATAACTAAAATCTTCAAAAATGATATTATCTGTTCCTTTAAGAGAAGAAAAATAAGAGTAAAAAGCATGTTCGAACACTAAGTTTTTAATGAAAAATAATTGCACAATAAAAAAATTTAGAACGATATAAAAAGTAGATAACAATCAAATGTTTGACAAATCTTATCTTTCTTATTTATTTTAGATTAAGACAACGAATAAATTAGAAATTTTAAGAGGAGGAGGATGCTGTTCAAGTTGCTCAAACTGTATAGGATATAATAACAACAACAATTCACAAAAAAATGAATAATAAACTTATACATAATAGTAAAATAAAGCATGGATAGAATAGTTTTTAAATTAATTATTTTAATGGGCTGAAGGATTAAAACAAAACTAATTAGAAGAGATTTCTAAAATTTGGGAGTTTTAAAAAAGTTATATTATTATAGATGAATTCACTTAATAAAATCAACAAAATATTGAAAATTTCCCAGATATGGTTTAATGGGTTAATAACATTTCATCATTATTAAAAAGTAATGATATAAATGGCTACATTAAATTCTAATTGTTAATAATAAGCAATTAATTTATAAAATTGCAATCTATGTCACGCAAAAATCTTGGAAATGAATGGAAAAATAAAATAATTAATATTTTTGAGTAACATTATAACACTTATGAGATTATATTTTGGTAGATACCAATAGAATATGAAATTTCATTTTTAAAATAATCTCTTTAAAGTGAAAAAAAAATCTAAAATTAATCACAACCTTAATCCTTAAATTTGTTCTCTGATTAGAGCTTACCATAAGTTCAAGGTGCAAGTGTATCTAAAGATTTTGAGATTTACAAAATAAAATGCACTTTTTAAAATTAATTGTTAAGTTTCTTAAACAAAATATCATAACAGAATTATTACAAATATATTAAAAGAGATATAAACGATTTATTTTAGTGGTTTGATACTAATATTAAATATTCACTTAATTCCTCAGTTTAATATTATTGGATGAAATTTATTATTGATTTAATCACCTTTTGTGCAATTGATATTTATGAAATGAAAAATGAAGAAGATAGAAAGTCTATAGAAAAAGGAAATAAAATTAAGGAAAATAAAGAAACAAATGAAAATTTTGAAATTAAATTTGGAATTAAATAATTATAACTATTTTTATCATCAATAGATGAATTTGTAAAAGAGAAGAAAAATTTTAATTTATATAATTTAATTAGACATATTTAAAATGTAGATTAAAAAATTAAATAACAAAGCAACTATTTATTTAATAAATTATTTAAAAGATTTTTACATTTATATCTTTAGATATCCAACAATTCCTATGAAAATAGTTGCTCTAAGAATTTTTAAAGCTTACTCTTTTAAATTATATATGTATTAAATGAAATTGACTAGTGTATTACAATGACTTGGGCTAAATTAATAAAAATTTAATTAATCTTAAAAGATTAATTTAACTTAAGAGAAAAATTGAATACTATCAATTAGGTTGAAAAGTAATTTAAATAATTATATGAAGAGTTCACTAAAAACTATCAAGATATAACCTTATATTGGTTTTAATAACTTATTAAACTTCACGTAAATTAAAATAATTAAGAATAATTAGAGATAAATTAGTCATTTTAAATTGAAATTTATAATTCTATATAAATTCTTGAGAAGATTTTATCGTGTTTAAATTAAGACTTTTAAGATAAATTAAAATTTGATTTTACAATTGAGTTAAATTTCCGATATACATTTTTTTAAGAATCATCCATTCATGGAATACAATTCTAATGGTTCTTTTTGAAATTTATAGAAATATTAATTCAAGAGTTTGAATAGATAATAGGAAAAGATAAAAATATAATTAATAATTCTATAATTCAAGTAGTTTTAGATTCAATATTCATAATGATAGGAATTTTAAAATTATTATCAAATCAATTAGAAGTTTTAAAATTTAAAATGGATTCATCTTAAAATATAGATAAGTTTAATGATATCAAAAATAAAATGGAAAATTTTAAAAAAGATTTTGAATAAAAAATATAAGATAAAATAACTTCTACAGATGAGGCAAAAGCACAAGAATTCTAATAAGATTTATACAATCTATTAGTTAAAAGCTGCATGTTCTATTAAACTTAAATTTAAGAAATAGAAAGAGAAAAAGATAAAATTATAAATTTAATAAATGATATATCTAATTAAGATGATTCGACTAAAAATGAAAGAAAAAAAAAAATTTATCATTCTTAGAAAATAATTATAGATATTATATAAAATTCTTATAATGATTTTTAACATAAGAATGATTTGACAAAAAAAAAGTTGGATAAATTAATTGAATATTTGAATCAAATTATAAAAATCTCTCACTAATATCGCAATGACTATTAAAATAAATTTAAAGTAGATATTTAATATTTTTTTGATAATTTAAAGATTAATTTGAAGAAATTCAGAAATGATTTTAATTTATGTTTTATAAATCTTCTCAATTGCAATTTTAATAATCCTGAAATTAAAAGCACAATTTAATTGGTAATTGATTTTTAATATATTTAAGATTTAAAAAAAGGATATATAAAATATAGGTTAAGAGTTTGACAAACTTAATTGTTAACTAATAACAAAAATTAGATAAATCTTCAATAATTAAGATTCTTTTTTAGAAGATCATTTGGGTTATTTTTTAATAAATGCTTCAAATATTGTATCAGAAAATGAATTTTAGGAAATGATAAATTAAATAATCAATCAGACTAGAATTTCAGATAAAATGAAAAAAAAATTAAAAAAAGAAACATAAAATCAATAACGATAAATTTAAACATAAAACAGCTTATAATAAAAAGAAAAACCCATAAATGAGGAAGAAATTAAAATTTTTTTTAATACTATTTTTTCTTCAATCGATTAGTGAATATTTTTTATCAAATATATTTTTTTAGTTTATTTTACTTTTATACATTAAATTATAATAAAATTTATTATTTAAACGCAAAAGTATCAATATACAGTTTTTGAAGTAAAAAATTAATTAAATCTTTGATTATTCTTGCTCTGAATTAAATTAATATTAATTTATCAGATTAAATAAATTATTTATATGGTTGAGTAATTAAATATAAAAATATAAATATATATAAAATAAAATAAATGCTAGTCATCATTAAGTTGTATATGATGAAAAAATTTTATAATAAACAAATAAAATCTTTATTATATAAATTTTTTATATTTAGAAAATTTTATTTTCTTAAACTTCACAGAATTAATTTAATACTTAGACTTAAAGAATCATTTTAAGATTTAGAAAAATTGCTATCTTAAAAAGATCTTTATCCCTTTAATTTTAAGAGATTAAAAAACTTCTTCCTGTAAATAATTTAAATGA